>WEDG01002934.1:0-335595 GCA_017591395.1 Schistocephalus solidus | reverse complement strand
TGAGAGGCGTTTGGCTTCCGCTATTTTGTAGTTGAAACCGCACGAGTACAGGAAGTTTACGGCAACGTCAATGGGTCGTCTGTCCCGTGAAACATTTTTGTAAAAGAAAATTATAATTTCGTTTCTGTCGGTCTGATGTTTCAGTGGCAACCAAATGGACGAGAGAATGCAGACGCTGACATTCCTGAGAGGGAAGAGCAGAGATGTCACAGTCGAGTAAGTTTCCCAGTATAGAGAGAACTGATCCAAACTTTAACATAAAAATCATTACAGTTTTTGTAAAGCAGAGAGATCAAGCTGCTTAGCTTTTTAACGATTGGTTGCATATGCATGTCACTGCTGTGACTACTTGATGCAACCAAGCAACGCTTCGGTGCAATGGCTGAGAGCTTGCGACGAGCCGAGATTTTTCTTTCTCATTTTTGCTAGGAGGTTTTAATTTGGTCAAACTTAGGAAAAAAAGCAGTCGAATAATATTCTGCGACAAATATTTTTCCAAAATTTTTAACCAAGGACCTTTATACGTGCTTGAGAGACTTCTTAGTATAACAGATCCACCTGACTAATAACGAGGCAATATCGGTTGAAAGCGTTGACTATAAAGGTTTACGCCTGTAGAAGTGGACGAGCACCACAGGTATAAGCAGTTGATAGAGTGTTAAAAATTGCAAAGTTTTTTTATCAAAAAAATCAGTAAGTAATTAAAGCTTTGGATAAGGAAATTCTGAAAAAATTAGAACTTTCACTTAGCTTTCAAAAACGAGCTGCGCTTTGACCTTGACCTTTGTTTCTTGACCTTGACCTTTGTGTCAAGCCGATGTCAAGCCGATGTATGTCAAGCCGATGTTTGAATGTATCCACAGATTGGGACATAACAATCACCTCAGGTAGGTTATTCTACGGTTCAAGGACATGGTTGGTGAAAAATTACTTCCTCCCATCCAATCTTACTTGGGGTACACTTAGTTTGAATGGATGACCTCGGAGATTATTCGTAGTGGCAAGTTGGAAAACGTCATAACATAGGAGAGTGCAATCCATGCCACGCACGATACGGAAGGTTAGAATCAAGTCTCCGCGCAACTGCCTATAACCCAGAGGATAGAGCTTTAGGTTATTTAGACGAATCTCATATGTCAGTTCACCTTGACCTCTTACTAATTTTGTGGATCGCAGCTGCACCCTTTCGAGCATGTTGTAGTCCTGTCGGGTCCACGGTCGCCAGGCTTAGATCGAATATTCAAGATGTGGCCTTACAAACGTATCAACGACTGTAGAAAAGCAGTCTTCATCGAAATCTTTAAATGTCCGCTTGATAGCGTACATCATTGAATTGGCGGATTTATCTGCCTTGCAACATTGCTTAGAAGGCTTCAGGTTGTCTTTCATCCAAACTCCAAGTTCCTTCTGTGTGTGTGCTTCTCGGAGTGGCAAACCATTCAAATAGTAGGGTCGCATATCAGTGACCTGATTCAGATTTCCCAGACGAAGCAGGGTGCATTTGTTTGAGTTGAAGGACAAGAGCCATTTGTGGGTACCACTCGTCCAATCGAAGAATATTTTCTTGGAAATCATCTCCATCGGAAGCATTGTGGATAATTTTTCAGATTTTTATATCGTTCGCAAACATAGCAAAGTAACAGTCCAATTCCTGTACATAATCATTAATGAACAAGAGAAATTAGATCGGTCCGAGCACTGAACATCGTGGGACTCCACTTTCGATGACTGTGTGCTTTGATCGTGATCCGCCTACACAGACCACTTGGGAACGACCAACGAGAAAAGTCTTGATCCGCGTTAGAAGTTTGCCTCCAATACCGAAAATTCCGCATAACTCGGAGTAATGACCATCGGGAATTTAAGTGACCCTCTTGAAACTATATTTTTGCTACTTCTAGTCGCCATGACCCATGATGTCTCCTTATATCACCAGTCATCCAAACGATGAAGTCATTCGACGTACACATTCGGTGGTCCACAGTCTAAAATGCTGCCGTTTCTTCGGATATTAATCATTATAAGAATTCAATTAATTCATAATTCAGTATAATTCAGTATATATAAGGGAAGATAGGCAGAGCCTTTGAAAACCCTATTTACAGATAGATGCTAGCAAAACAAGCAAATGTTACATGGCGATAGTCGTTTTAGTATATCGATCATTGCTGTCGACTAAATATATGTTCATCAAGTAAAAATTCATCAAGTCTTCTTTTAAACATTCAACGCTTTCAGTCTAAAAAACTGAGGCTGGCAGTTTGTTCCATTCGTCAATCACCCGTTGGGATAAGAAGTTGGCCCACACTTCAAGTTTGGCATGATTTCTTTTCAGTTTGTATTGGTGACCTCGGAGACTTGTCATGTTTGCCAATTCAAAAACGTTGGCCATTTGAAGAGCACAATCAACTCCTCTGACCAGTTTGAAGACTAAGATCAAGGTCAAGGTCGTGTGCAAATAACCACCAATTATTTGCTCTCCAACTTGGACAATTTGATCTTCGTTACCACTTCACTAGGACTGATCCGGACAATACTGTTTCAACTGCATGTACTTACTTGCTTCCTGCTCATCTGGAATTCTTTCTTGTGCCGAAATTCGTCATAAAACGGATCAAATTGGAATTTGTTTATCATCTTATTCAAGTTGACTGCGCAGGCTCTGCACCAATAAAAACTGAGAACCACTCAGGGAACCAAACGTGTACAACCTCGTGAAGATCTGAAGTTATCCAGGACCTTCGATATCTCCGAACGGCTGAGTCGTTCCTGAATATCCTTCATACCGTTTATAGTATTTTTCAAAAGCGTTTTTGAACAAGTATAAACATTTTTGCTCATATTGCATTAAATACTCGCCATACTCCAAAGCCAGTCGGAAATTTTCGTTATACGCTCAAAGGAGAACATACTTTTTCGCAGTGTTTTAACATTTATGGACTCAAAACAATTGTTTGCTAGCAACAGAACCAGTCACGGAACTTCCTTTAAAGGAAAGCCTGTTGAGCTGGCTTCGACATCCACGACTGGCACTCCATCAGTTTATACTTGTAACCAAAAACCAGCAAAGCGCGCAAAAGCGTAATGGCAGCCAAATCCGTTGGCTACGAGGACGAATCTTGCGTTGGATGTTCTTATATTTTACTAAGAGTTCAAAAACTGGAAAATGAGCTTGCAGACTTAAGGAAGCTCTTGCAAGATAACATTACTCGACGAAATACGCTTAGCAATATTCCAGTTAAAAGGCAGTGACTAAAGCACGAAAAAGTATCAAAACTACAACTGGTTACAGCTCACAATGTTCGGACGCGATTACCCATAACGACCGGATAACAGGAGCACAGTCTCTGAATCCTACGGACGACGACCAGAGCAAACCACAAATCTCATCCTGCTATCTTGGGTGTTATAAAGAGCCCGTAGTTGAATCCGAAGAAACAAACGCGTGGCAAGCTGCAATGGGGAAACACCACAACAGGAGGACAAAGTCACAATCAACTCTGATGGATTCATTGAAGCCTTCAGATGAGAGTTTGGTCAGAGGTAGACTTAATCCCAACGAGAGCTCTGTAAACCGTTCTCGTGCCCCTAAGGAGAACTCAGGAGGAAGCGAAAATTCCAAGTACCAGGATCGACAACAGTGTTTAGTTATTCAGGGTTTGCACGAGTCAACTGCAGTCCGACCAGAAGACCGTGTCACCGAAGACCTTGCTTCGTTTAATGGCCTCCTAAACCAGTTGCTCCCACCGGGCGTGGAAGTAAAAGTTATTAAAGCATTCCGGATCGGCAAAAAGTCTGAAGACAGCCTAGGAACGCCGCGACCGCGACCGCTGAAAATAATGCTAGAGAGCAAAGACCAAATCAAGGCGATCCTATCCAAAAAAACTAACCTACGTCACTCGCATAAAGAGGTTTTTTTCAACCGGACTACTCCCCTGCGGAAAGGCTGAAACGCCGGGAACTTGTCTTGGAACTACAATCAAGACTGAAGGCTGGCGAACACAATCTGGCTATTTTCAAGGGGAAGGTAGTTCAAAAAGAATACGAATTTTCCATTGAACCAACCGATTGTTCTGAGGACAACGGCAGCCACCTCACTAACGCCAAAACCATCAGGGAACCAATTGCCCAAAGAGATGTCAGAACTGATTCCGTAACGCCCAGCGTTCTCACTAAAGAAACCAGAGTTACCGAAAATCATCACGAAACGGAAAAAGACATACGACCTTGACGTTAGAGGAGACGCAGTTGGGCCCATAAAATTGACAAACGCAACAGGAAATTTGGTTGGCGCAAAATTGAAGTGCTTGTATACAAATGCGCAAAGCCTTTTATCAAAACTTGATGAGTTAAAAATTTGCCTTGCCGAAGTATCTCCGGATGTGATAGCAGTAACCGAAACCTGGCTGTCGGGCAGTATTCTAGATAGCGAAATAACATTGTCTGGGTACCAAATATATCGGAGGGACAGAGAAAACCGACAGGGTGGTGGAATAATTGTGTATGTGAAAGACGTGCTAATAGTGTCTGACAAGACGAGCAAGTTTGCGTGCAGCACTGAAGCCATATGGTTGAACATCAAGGCTCTTGGCTCTCCATGTCTAGATGTCCTCATTGTCTATCGGCCACCTAGGATAGACCGAGTCGCGGACACCCACTTGTTGGAACAATTAGAAAAGTTCTCCAGTCGACCTAATGTAATGATTATGGGTGACTTCAACGCACCAGGAATTAACTGGAGCACTGTTCAATCATCATGCCCGAAATCGACTTTTGATTATGTTTTTCTGCAAAAGACCTTGAATGCACTCCTCACACAGCATGTCCCTTTCCCCACCAGAACACGTGAAGGACAAAGGGCTAACTGTCTTGACCTCGTTTTCACGAAAACATCAGGCAGCATTGACGAGATTATTTCAATGCCTCCGCTCGGTCGTAGTGATCATGTGGTGCTTATGTGGGACTACTCCTTATTCTCCGTTGCCCCTGCTATAGAGGAAAAACGGCGTAACGTTTGGCGAGGAAACTTTCATCAGATGCGAGCAGATTATAACACACATCAACTGGACCTCAATGTTTTCGAGCACCGTAAACGAAGATTGGGAGTCCTTCCGAAATGTTCTTCTGCAACTTATTGACAACCACTGCCCGCTAACGAGTGTCCATCACAGCAAGCGTCCTGGGTGGCTAGACAGCAACTTAAAAAGGGAAATAAACAGGAAGCACAAGTTGTGGAGAAAATATCGCGAGTCTAATCAAGTCGCCTATTTTAATAAGTATAAAGCACAGAGAAACAAAATGAGAAGCCTTATTCTTACAAACGCGAAGAGAATTTGAGAAGACTTTGCTGCAAAAAGGCAACGCAGAATCCAAAGTTAGTCTACAGTTACCTCCGTAGATGTACAAGGAATAAACATCAAATACCGCTGATTAAGACTGCCGTGGGCGTCGAAATTTCTGAAAACAGGAAAAAGCCGAGTACTTTTCACAGTTCTACCGCTCAGTCTTCACAAACGAGGCAAGGTTCCTTCGTCCCTCAGTGGATAACCCGCCGACTGCAAGCATTAGCCACATACTATTCTCAGAATTTCTGATCCAAAAAGGAATTAAAAGAACTAAAAGAGTCGAAATCCCCAGGACCAGACGAGCTTCCACCCAAGCTTCTGAAAGAACTCGCCAATGAACTTTCCGCACCTTTGTCAGTGCTCTTTCAAAAGTCCTTTGACTCCGGAACACTTCCTTTCGATTGGAAGCTGGCACATATAACTCCCTTGTACAAAAGCGGTAGCCGGGCGTCAGTGACAAACTACAGGCCCATAAGCTTAACATGCATCCTTGGCAAGATTATGGAAAGGATCATCAAGAGCGAATTGGTGAAATTCCTAGAGACTCATAATTTGTTATCAAGCTGTCAACACGGGTTCAGAAAAGGAAGATCATGCACAACGAATTTGCTGTATTCGCTCCAGAGGTGGACCCAAGCACTTGAAGATAGACACGCGGTTCACATTGCCTTCATTGACTTTCAAAAGGCCTTCGATACTGTGCCGCACGAGAGACTGCTTTACAAGCTAGAAAGAATTGGAATCAGAGGTAACCTCCTCAAGTGGATCGAAAACTTCCTCGTGGGTCGGCGCCAGGTTGTGTGCATCGGCCAAGAGAGGTCAAGTTCTGCTGCGGTCGAGAGTGGGGTTCCTCAGGGTTCAGTACTAGGGCCAATACTGTTTTTAATATACGTGAACGATTGTGTCAGGAATCTCGACTGTGAAGCAGCAATGTTTGCCGACGACATTAAAAATCTGGAATGTAATCCAGAGCCCTGCTGACGAAGATAAACTGCAGATCAACCTAACTCGGTTGGAGGAGTGGTCGAATCATTGGCTTTTGCGGTTCAACGTCGATAAGTGTACAATACTTCGCTTAGGCAACCCGTCTGGATCTGCCGAAAGTAGAAGTTACTTTCTCAACGGTGAAGCCTTAAAAGACGTGGAAACCCAAAAGGACCTTGGTGTGCTGATGACCACCACCTTAAAACCATCGTCTCACTGCTCGAAAGTGGCGAAGAGGGCAATTTCGGTGTTGCATGCCATCAGACGAGCCTTTTTGGATTTCGATGAAGATCTTTTTGCTAAGACCTTTGGAACATTCATTAGGCCACATTTGGAATATGCTATGCACGCCTGGAAACCCTGGACAGTTCAAGATCAGAACTGCCTCGAAAGAGTCCAGAGGAAAGCCACCAAAATGGTTAGAAGTCAAAGCTCCTTGCCATATCCAACCCGCCTAATGAATCTTAATCTGTTCCCTTTGAGTTATAGGCAAATGCGTGGTGATCTCCTGCAGACATTCCGCATTGTGAAGGGATTGGATTGTTGCCTGGAATTCTCGGACTTCTTTGAATTTGCCACCACGACCCATCTCCGAGGTCACCCATTGAAACTGCGTGTCCAGCAGGCGAGACTGGATGTGCGCAAGTTCTCCTTCTCTGTCAGAGTGGTTAAACCATGGAATGCCCTCCCTGAAGACGTTGTGATGTCACCATCGCTGGAAAGCTTTAAAAGGAACCTTGACAGTTTTATGTTCCGCAACGAGCCTGAGCGATGAGGCATTTATCTTAACCCTCGAGAGTCGTGCACCACTTGTCAAATTTTATGACCGCCTTTTGTACCTTTGCAACCCACACGGTTTCTCTGTATACCGCACTTAATTTTACGTTACAAATAGGGTACTCAAAGGCCCATGCCTATTTCCCTCAATAAATTGAATTGAATTGAATTGAATATCCCCTCTGTATTGCCTATAAGAGAGAGGAAAAATTTTAAGTCTTTCTAGGCGGCCCTCATAGGGTAGGCATTCCAATCCGCTGACTAGTTTCGTTGCCCTCCGTTGAACTTTCTCCAGCAGAGCGTAGTCATGTTTCGTCCAAGGGCGCCACGCCTGAACGCAATATTCCAACACCGGCCGGATAAATGTTCCAAACACGCGCCCAAAAAGCTCTCCGTCAAAAATTAACGAAGGACCTCCTGATTGCGCCTAAGATACACATAGCTTTCTTTTGCGATATTCGCACAGTGCGACGATGGTTTGAGATTTGGTGTTATCCATATACCCAAGTCCTTTAGAATATTTACCTCCTGGAGTTGGTGACCACTGATGAAGTACTGGTATTCAAACCTAATCATCCTTCTGGAACTAGACCGCAGTCGGATTATTTGGCATTTGTTAAGATTAAGGTTCAGCAGCCACTCATCACACCATGTTTGCAAGCGATCTAAGTTTTGTTGTAATTTCCGCGCATCCTCCGGTTTTTCAATCGAGTTCCATAACTTCAGATCGTCAGCGAACATTACCTTCTCGCATGTCAGACAATCCAGGCAGTCGTTTACGTATATCAGAAACAAAATGGGACCCAGAACGCTGCCCTGCGGAACTCCACTGTGAACGGTTTCCCAGTGAGACTTGGCGTCTCCGATACAAACACGCTGGCGCCTGTCTGTGAGAAAGTCGGCCAACCATTTGAGTAGGTTGCCAGTCACACCCATTTGACGCAGCTTAAAGATCAGACGTTTGTGTGGAACCCTGTCAAAGGCTTTGCTAAAGTCAATGTAGACCGCATCGACTGACAAACCCATTTCTAATGATTTTGTCCAACTTTCCATGGATGTGAGCAGGTTTGTGAGGCAGGATCGACCACTTCGAAATCCATGTTGATATGAACTTAGCAAGTTATTCTCTTCAAGATGCCTCATCAGTTCCGTTTTGATTATCTTCTCCATCATTTTGCAACAGATACTTGTGAGGCTGACTGGTCGGAAACTGTTTGGTGATGTCCTCTCTCCTCCTTTATAGATGGGGGTTATGTTGGCTATCTTCCACTCGGTAGGCAGAGCCCCCGCCTCCATCGAACTTTCAAATATCTTGGAGAGCGGAGAGGCCAGCTGGTCTGTGAGTTCATTGAGAACTTTTGCGGATATACCATCTGGGCCAGGTGATTTAGTGGGCTGTAGCTGTTTCAGAGTTTTTCTTACTGTGTCCATTGGGAACGACACCGTGCTTATTTTGTTTGTAGATGTGGCAGTACTGTAGTATTCGTCCTCGTCAAAAATGGTTCCTCGGTATACACGGACATAAAGAAATTGGATAAGAGGCTGGTCTTATCAGAGTTATCAGTTAACCTGTTTCCCTGATTGTCTTTAAGACAAGGAATGCAGTCGCGATTTCGTTTTGCCTTATTAACGTAAGCATAAAACCTTTTCGAATTTCTTGGTATGTCTTTGACTATTTCTGACTCAAAGGCTGATCTTTCTTTTCTCAGAAGATTCCGACACCGATTTCGCTGTTTCTTAAAAGCGGAAAAATGTTCGGGTTGTTGATATCTGGCATATGTTCTCCACAGTCTTCTTTTCTTCTTGAGATTCCTTTTTTATTTCCGATGTCACCCACTCGGGTCGGGAGACGCACGATCGCCTTTTAAGTGGGCAGAATTTCTCTACCAACTGCTGAATCAATTTACTAATGAAGAACCAGGCAGCATTTGGGTCAGGTACATGTGCAGGGCTCCAGTCTATCCCATTCAGTAATTCTTTCATTTTGGGATAATCCCTTTCCATACATTTCTCTGCCTAACTGCACGACGTTTGGGTACAGAAAAATGACTGTACTCCCAAGCAAGAACACAATGATCACTTCGTCCAAGCGGCACGTAAGAACTTAATGCAAGGATGCAATTGTCGTCTCTACTAATGATTAGATCCAAAACAGCTTGACTGCTGCCCATTTCGGAACCGCGTCTTCATTGTGACATGTTGGGTAAGAAACTCGTCATTTACCAACTGTAGTAATTTCTGTTCGAATGAATTTTCCGATCGCGAGCAGTACATTGACACCCAATCGATATCGGGAGCGTTGAAATCTCCAAGTATTAATAAGTGTTTGCTACGGCAGATTTGCTTTTACCTCTGTGATGAGTGCTTCGTCCGTGTCCGTTCGCTGTCCTGGGGGTCGATATACCACGGCAATATGGAGGTCTGGTTGGTTTGGGACTTTCAGTTTACAACAAAGTATTTCGCAAGACGAGATCCTATTTTGGCGAGGGCCCATCCGGAATGAAGTCAATGCCTTCTCGTATAAACATTGCGATTCCACCACCCCTACGTCCGTTTCTATCCATGCGGATAAGCTGAAAACCGTCTATTCTGACTTCTGTGTCTGCGATTTGTTCATTTAACCATGTTTCAGTTAGAGCTATGAAGTCAGGGTTGTAAATGGTCCACGACCAGTTTAATTTCATCCATTTTGTTCAATAGACTCTGCACATTTGTGTACATCATTTTAATCTTGTTTTCTTCCCTCGATTTCTGAAGATTTTTGGTTCTTTCTTCCACATGGCGATTTTTGCTGGATATTTCACAAGATATATCCAGTCTCCTGTCTGGGTTCAAATCTATAGGCATTTGGTAGGGCTTTTGACCGGCGTGGTTGCCGTCAATTTCACCGGATGTTCCCATAAAAACGAGCGCACCGTTTTGACTATTTTGTTGTCTACAATTTTCAAGTTTTGTTCCCCTCGTATTGACGTCTTTTCAATTCTGCTACCAGTGTCCTCATTTTCATCCGATCGGTGGGAGAGTAATCCGGCTGAAAAAAACTCCACGATGATTCTTTCGTAGTCGGGACTTTCGAGAGAGCAATAGATCTACCTGCTGTTTGCTCCCCAAGACGACTTTTAATGGTCTTGGTCGAACCTCATGCGTTTCATTTGTAACGAGAGGCCCCAATCGAAAGATCTTTTTGATGTCGACTGTCACACCAGTTTCTTGCGTATCATTCAATAAATTTTTGAAATATCAGCAGATCCTGTTTTACCCTTTCTTTTGGCGTTTCCCCAGTAGCCTCTGAGACTCCCTGAACTACCAGACAAAATGATCTGTCAGGGAAAAAAACTCGTTTCTGCATCCTGCTTTCTTTTAGTGATGGAAGGTTGAATCATGCCCTTTGTTACAGTCTTTAATACTGTGTTCAAATTTGTCTTCATCGGTGAGCCTGTTGGTTGATTTGCAGACATCTCTATGGACCTTTCAAACAGCGTGAGTTCTCCTGACAATGCGTTTGCTCGAATAGCACCCGGGAAACCTGAATTTTGGTTTGTGGCATCCAGGTCTGTCGATAAGTCGCAGGCCACTTTTTCCGCCATTACTTTGCTGGCTACCATGCCCTGCTTCATTGTAGTTCGATGGACATGTAAAGAGCATGCTGCTGTCGCTCGTCCGTGGCAGTAAAGATACCTTACGATTACTGTTTTCGACTTTTCAGAGACCGTCGATCGCTGATTTACTTTTTTGTGCAGTCGGATTCTATGTGCACCAGATTTCCCGAACCTGGGGAAACGCAAGACATAATTTCCTCCTCGCTTATTTTCTTTCTGGTCATCTGTATTTCAACTGACTCAGAGGTTTGTTCTAATGACTTCGTTCTTTTTCTCTTTTTGTTTCGCTTAATGTTGTGCCTATTGACTTCTACCGTTTCCTTGCGATGATTATGGTCTAGCTTGCTGATGTTTTTCAGCTCATTTGCATCGTGTTTCGGCGAGTTAATTTTGTTATGTTTTTATGAGGACTGATATTATTTCCGATAGGAGATCGAGGTCTCCTTCTAATCTCAAAACTCTGGTTGTGAGTCCTCGGCATCCATCACAGTGTGCCAGCCCTTCACTGTTAAGCTTAGTTTTGGTAATGTTCAGTAGTGCACTGCTTTCTTCAATATTGCTGCTTTGTGGTTCTTCTCGGTCTGCTGAGAGTGACTTAAGTATTTCAGGTAAGTTTTGGTCACATGAAATCGGAAATGGTTTACAAAGATAGGAGAGATCATTATTTTTGTAGTGTATACTATTTGTTTTGTCTGCTGGCTTCCCGGGCGTGGCCGAGCGGTCAAGAGCATCGGTAGCTAATCGAGAGGTTGGTGCTTCGAGTCCTGGCCGAAGCGGTGAATAATTTTATCACGTGGTCGGGTCGTAAACATTTGCGTTTCCCATGCCAGCAAGATCTCTACGAGGATGCATTATGGATCCTAAGATGTTGAACACTTAAGTTCATTGACACATTTTCGTGAGATTTTGTTTCATGCGCCTAAGTGATCAAGAACACATCATCTCGACGTTTCATTATCTCATTCTGAAATGCTACTGCAGTATTACCCTTCTCTACCGCTTGACCTTATCTTCCTTAGCAGTTTTTTCTCCTACTTTATATTTATTTATTTATTGCCAGTTTACAGGCAAGGTAAAAAAATATTCAGTAAATGGTCGAGCTGACAGTGAAAAAATCTCCTGATCGTTGTTTCAAGCGTTTTTCAGGACAAAAACTGCAGCTTATTGAGGGATTAAAGTTCAGGAGAGGGAAGCGTTGACACAGGTGCCCGGGGAAGGACTTCTGCATTCAGTGTTATGGATCCGGTATTCTGCACCAGCAGATATGTCGGTGAACGGCTGTTCGCTGTCAACCTCAGCATGATGTCCGGCACAGGATTCAGAGTCCGTGAACACCATCAGAACGGAAGAGAGCTTCCACAGAGTCAGCACCCAAAATATTTGGAAGGTTTTCTAAATGTAGAAAACTAGTGACAGCTCTCATAAACAAGGGATAGCTTTGCTGAATTTTGATACTTCTGGGTAGCTTATTCTAGATTGCTATAGTTTTTACCGAAAAAAACTGTCGGTAGCTAACGGTGCGTGCCAAAGGAAGAAATAAAAATACATCTCGATGACTGGTGCGCCGAGAGTGGTCGAGCTGCCTCAGAGATGTAATGGGGTTAAAGGTACAACTGTTTAAAAGTTTTAACAGCAAAAATAGTCCCTTCTGTAATCTGCGAAGCCACAACGGGTCAAGGCTTGTAAGCTCACAGCGTTGTTGGTAGTACAGGTTTCGGTGTTCTGAAAAGATAACTCTTTTGGTAAAGAAGTGTTTGACTAATTCTATCTTCTTTCGTTCACTAGCGTGCAGAAGGCTAAATAGAAACGAGCAGTATTCCAGAATAGGCCTGACGTACATTTTACAGAGGTTGGTTCTAATATTGACGGTTTTAAAATTTATGAGAATAAACCCAGTAGTTTGGTGTGCTTTCGAGACAATCAGGACACAGTGCTCTAACAGATTAAGACTAC
Source organism: Schistocephalus solidus (assembly GCA_017591395.1). Classification (NCBI taxonomy): domain Eukaryota; kingdom Metazoa; phylum Platyhelminthes; class Cestoda; order Diphyllobothriidea; family Diphyllobothriidae; genus Schistocephalus; species Schistocephalus solidus. Next base: position 322,937 of record WEDG01002934.1, on the reverse strand, counting down.
TAGAATAGGATTTTCCCAGATCCTTGATAACTCCGGGCACATTAAGGTCATGGCCGTCTTTGCTAAGGTGGGGCTGATGGTTTTCACCAATAACCATAACGGAGCACTTGTGCCAAAAAAGCGAAAGGCGCCATGTGCGACACCACTGAGTGAAGGCCTGAAGATCCTTTTTTAAAAGCTGGGGGGCTTCGATACTAACATTCCGTATACTACGCATCCTGGACTGTTGTCTATTCCCAGGTGATTTCTTCGAGTAAGCAAAAACAACGAACTTGAGAGGTCCTCCTCTCAAAGTACGTGTGACTGGAGCAAGGCTTGACACTCGGAAGTACTTCTTCTCCAAAAGAGTAGTCGAAGCTTGGAATAGTCTTCCTCTGGCTGTTGTTATGTCGGACTCCTTAGAGGTTTTTAAGCAAAAGTTAGATTGATATAATGGTGCCAGCTACAACACGAATTCAAAGCTGCAAGAGTGACGTCAGCAATAATGTATATATGATACTACTAGCTATATTTAAGTAGCATTTCTTTATGTTTGTTATGTTCGTTTGAGGTCTTGCACTCTCCCATAATTCCCATGCTGGGGTCCTCGAGGTCTTCGCTGCTGAATTATTTGCACACCTTGGTGACTCCATGAATGTTCGCATCAGCTGAACCTGGCGGCCATCGTTCATGAGGTGCATGAACGTTCTTCCTTGGTTCGAACCGCAATGGACCGATGATGATCTGAGCATATACTTCCGCCTTTGAAATCCCACAACGGACTCTGCAATCAGTAAAAGAGCATCTGGCTGATTCATGTAACCTCCGCAATGCCCCGCGTTGGATCCCCCACCCAAGGGCGACCGTTTTTTTTTCTTAAATATCACCGGGAGTTTTTTTTCACTGTCTGCTCTTTTTCAACTATGTTCCACTATGTTGGCCTCGCCAATATATCGAGAAACTATTTTTTGATACCACAAGTCGCATGTACAAATAGGGAATTCAAAGGTGAATCACCTACATCTCCCTCAAATATACTGATACTGATACTGATACAAGCACGATGTTGCGATCGACCGGTTCATATCGATAGCCAACTTTTAAGTCGTCAGCGTACATAAATGGCCTACCATACTGAAAACGATCAGGAACATCGTTGACAAAAGGCAAAATAGAAGCGGGCCAAGCACGTTACCCTGAATAACTCCGCTCCTCACATGCGTGTGGTTGGAGATAACATCAGAAATTTTAACCCGTTGTGCGCGAGCATTCAAATAGGAAGATATAAATTTCAGAAGCTTGTTACCTATGCCGAAGGAGGCTTATCCGCGTGAGCCTAATTTTCGATGATTATTCAAATATTTGTGCAATTCTTAAGTGAACAGGCAAAGAGCATTTAGATGAATCTTTAAATTGCTCCCGTAATTTTTTAAGTCTGTTTTGGAGAAAATGTGGAACCGTAGAAGAAGCTGTATTTCAATTAAAAATCTTAAACGGGATAAAAGCCTGTATTTTTTCTGTGAGGGTCTGCAATAGCTCACGGAAAAGTTTGAATCGTATATTGAAAATATGCTATGCAAATCTAGATTCGCCTAGATAACCTTGAACTCTATCCTCTGATTTATAGGCAGCTGCGCGGAGACTTGATGAAAACATTCCGTTTCGTGCGTGGCATGGATTGCACCACTGCAACTAATCTCCGAGGTCATTCATTCAAACTAAGTGTACCGAAAGTACGATTGGATGTTTTTTTTATATTTGTATATTTTGAAGGGTTACAGGCATTGCCATTGATGACTCTTTTAATGTCAATTTATCATTTCATGTGTACAGTCAATGTAAAATGGTGTACATTTAAAAATGTTTGAGTCAAAGCATAACATAACATCAAATGCGTTTTCACAGCCATAGGCGAAACATTGTGAAACAAAATTAGAGCCCGAAAGATTTTAAAAGGCTGGTTTTAAGTAATCATGTTGTGAAAGTTGTCTTTTGTCAAATATAATGCCATCAAGCCTTCTTTTAAAATCAGCTATGCTGTCAGAGGTAACCGTCTCGCTTGGTAACGAGTTCCAAGGTCATACCACAAGTTGGCTGAAACAAAACTTTCTGAGGTTTAATCGCGTGCGTTAGCTATTAACCTTGTAAGGTTGACCACGCAGATGAGTTGTGCAGGCAAAGTCGAAGAAATCGTCCGATCTCAGGGAGGAATCATGGCCCCGGATAATCCGGAATGTCCAAAGCAGGCTACACCGTAAGTGCCTGTAGGAAAGAGGAAATAAGTCAAGTTTTTTCAATCTGCCTTGGTACGGTAAAGTCTTAAGACCGTCGACCATCTTCGTTGCTCTCCGTTGCACCTGATCGAGGAGGTCAACATCTTTCTTCATCCATGGTATCAAGGCTGGTATTCCGTAATCTAAATGCGGTCTCACGAAGACGCCATAGACTTTTCCGAAGAGATCAGGGGGAATATTTTAAACGCACGTCTGATCCAATGTAGTTTACATGTTGCCTTCTGGACTGCTTTCTTACAGTGTTCTGAGGGCATCAAATTCGCAGTTGTCCACATGCCCAGATCTTTGTGTGTTTCTACCTCTTTTAATGCAGTGCCATTAATAAAGTACTGGTGTCTCAGAGAAACTTTTCGACCGGCGCTTATGTGTAGGATCACGCACTTGGATACATTAAACTTAAGAAGCCACCTAACCGACCAGGCACTTAGTTTGTCGATATTCGATTGTAACCCTTTTGCGTCATCAGCGCAGCTGATTCAGTCCATATTTTTATTGTCATCTGCAAACATGACAGCTTCACAATCTAGGTCATTGAGACAGTCGTTCACGTAGATTAGGAAGAGTAGGGGGCCCAAAACAGAACCCTGTGGAACACCACTTTCTACTTTTGCCCATTCCGAGCTAGAGTTTCCAACAACAACTCTCTGTACTCTGAAAAGACAAGAAACTCTTGATCCAATTGAAAAGTTTTCCTTGAATTCCTACGTTCCAAATCTTCTGTAAAAGAAGCCCGTGTGGTACACTATCAAAGGCCTTTTTGAAGTCAAAAAATACAACATCTACTGCCTGACCCTTATCTGTGACCTTTGTCCATTTCTTGTGCGACTGAAGGGCACTCGTGAGACAGGAACGTCCTGGACGGAAGCCATGTTGGGCATCGCATATAATTTGGTTGTTTTCCACATAGCGCATTAAATTCCTCTTGATAATACGCTCCATTATTTTACACGCTATGCAAGTTCAACTGACAGGGCGGTAATTCTCACAGTCGAGTCGTTAACCTCCTTTATAGATCGGGGTGATGAATGCGCACTTCCATTCTTCCGGGAGTTTGCTTTCTTCAAAGGACTTAAGGAATATGATGGACAGTGGTACACACATTTCGTTAGCAAGTTCTCTAAGTGCTAATGCAGGAATTCTATCCGGCCCAGGCGACTTGGCAGGCTTTATACGCAGTAATTCGGTTTTAACTACGGTCGGTGAAAAGTCTAGGTCTAGGTCCTCTGTTGTGGATGAGGAGGAGGTGGAGGAGTAAGGGAAAGGGGGGGTACACATTGTTTGACAAACTGGTTGAATAGCAGCAAAAATTATTAGGCTCTCCGGTGAAGACGGTCTGGAAAGAATTTGGAAAGAAGGGATGCTTTTAACCTGGTCGTCGGTCTCCAGTTTTTCCGTCTGCAGACCTAAGGGCAGGAATCATTTCCCGAATTCTCTTTGTACTCCGTATGTAGCCATATAGCATTTTGGGGTGTTCCAACGATTTTTGCAATATGTTTAGTTCAAACTTCCTCCGCAGCTTAGCAGCCTCACATTTACAAACGTTGCGTTGCTGCTTATATTCCCGTAAGTGAGCATCGGAGCCGGTATGTCTGAAACGCCTCCAGAAGCGATTTCGTTTTTTGAAAGAGGCCTGCAAGTTTGAGTTTATCCACTTTGGGCTGTTTGTGGTTGTCTTTCTCCTGAGAGGACGGTTGAGGTAAACAATCCTTTTCAATAACGAGCTCATTGTCGCCCAATCTTTATTGGTTTCACCATGTAGTTCTGTTTCCCAGGATATCTCTGACAGTTGTCTTCTCATAAGTGAGTAGTCCCCCTTCCAAATGTTTCTTACCCATGTATCGGGTAAATTTGGTTTGGAAAACAGTGAGTACTCAAAGCACAGCGTAATGTGATCACTGGACCCTAATGGCGGTTGATCCTGTAGGTCTAGCACATTTTCTAATCTCGGGTAAAAATCAGGTCAAGACAGTTTGACTGTTATCCTTCTCTCGTTCGTGTTCCAAAGGTGACGTACTGGGAGAGAAGTTTGTCTGTTGCCCATTGAAGTTGTTTGTGGTTGAAGTTATCTGGCATTCCCTGCGCAGTCCATCTTTTCCAGTCAATATAAGGAGCGTTAAAATTCCCAACAATGAGGACATCTTTCTTCTCGCTGGCTTTGTAGAGTTCCGTTATGAGAATGAGATCCCGATCGGAAGTCTGATAAGGCGAACGGTACACAACCGATATTGTCAGTGGTCTGGAATACTTAGCAGATATAGTAATGCTTAAGAATTCCACATCGCGTAATGGAATATGTATGTCAGCCATTGCGGTCAGCTTGCGAGTGACATAAACTATGACTCCTCCTCCTCGACTTGGTCTATCTCTCCTAAAGTGCTGATATCCTCTGAGTGATATTTCGGAATCAGTAATTTTTGCAGTAAGCCACGTTACAGTGAAAGCCATAACGTCTGGTTTAATTTCGTCAACAACGTTTCTAAGTTCGTCCTGCATGTTGAACAGGCTTTGTACATTTGCGGAGATTACTTTCAATGATCGATTCGTCGAGGACACCCAGCCTTCATTGTTACAGGTTTTAGCCACAGGAAGGACACATTTATCTGGACTATTTGACCGTCTTTGATTTTCAGCCGTTTCTCTCCTCTGCCAATTCTCTCCGTCAATTCTTTCCGCAGTTCTCTCATTTTCAGCCGTTCCCTCGGCTCGTAGTCCGGCTGAAAAAACACTTGTTTGTGCGATTCCCGAAAAGTTCTTCTTCCTTCTAACAGAAATGCTGCCTGGGTTTCATTTTCTTAAATAATTTTTAGAGGCCTTGGGGATATTCTCATGTCACTGCTGGGGTCTGCTTTGCCTAGTCGGAAAGCTTTATGCACGGTGTAAATTTCCCCTTTCTTCAGGACTGCACTAGCATATTCATGAAGAAGATTTAGATCGTGTGTCACTCGTTCCTTCGGAATACAGGACGTGGATTCTGGGACACCCCGTTTTACGATATTTCGTTTACGATTTATGGGCGAGGTCCTAATTTGCCCGCCCACGCTAGGTTGGGAGTTCAAAGAGGTGGCGTTACTCGTGGATGCTGGCACGGTGTAAATTTTCCCTTTCTTCAGGACTGCACTAGCATGTTCATGAAGAAGATCTAGATCGTGTTTCACTCGTTCCTTCGAAATGCAGGACGTGCATTCTGGGACACCCCTTATTACGATATTACGTTTACAATTTGTGGGCGAGATCCTAATTTGCCCGCCCTCGCTAGGGTGAGAGTTCACAGAGGTGGCGTTACTCGTGGATGCGGGCACTTCAACATGAGAGTGATTTTTGTCCAATGCTGGGATTCTGGGACTTACATTTTTGGATGATATATTACCTTTGTCTTCTGAAACTTGTTTCTTTATTTTCTGGGATCCCTGCCGGTTGCCCTCTTTCCTTACGGGATACTGTTTAACAGTTACATCGAGCTCCGTAGACGTAGCATCATCTTCCTTGTTGGATGTGATGGCTACGTAAGCTGTGCCTGCGTATGTGCATTTTTCTCCCTCATGTTCCATCGTTAGGGACTGCTTCTTTTCGGGCAAATTGTGAGGAAGTTTCTTTAACTTCTCTATCTCCATCTTCAGCCCCTGCATATCCTTTTCAATCTCCGAAATTTTTTGAAGAAGTTTAAAGCATGTCGCACACGCTTAGTCCTCGTAATTGACATCCAAAAACTTACTTAACTCTTGGCCCGTTTGGCGGGAGGTAATTTTAAGGAAACATGTCCGGAAATGAGGTCATTCGTATTATGATTTATGTTTATTCAGTCATTAAAATTTAGGTCAGCGAGTTTGTCATGCGGCGATAGCTCAGTGGTATCACCGTCGTTCCCCGCTCGCCGGTGATAACACGAAACATAAGACTGCAAGTCTTAATAAATTGCTTAAACAATGGTGCAGTTGCTAAATGAGCCTAATTGATTGTGTGGTGACCTTTTTTCTGCCCAAAGAAGTTGACTGTGAAGATTCGTTGAAGACACTGCTAATGGTAGGTATTGACGGTAGTAAGTTATATATGACAGTAATGACATGTGTCGGTGAGTAGACATGGTGAACTGAGGAAGGAACTGATTACGGTTGGTACTGATGGTAGTAAAATAGGTATGACAGTAAGGACATGTGTCGGTGAGTATACATGGTAAACTGAAGAAGGGACTGCTAACGGTAGACATTGACGGCCGTAAGTTATATATAGCATAAATGATATAATAAATAGTTTAGATAAAGAACTTTTGGTTTCTTTTGTTTTTTATATGTCATTTTATGGCCTTTTTAATTTTCTTTATATTTCTATGTAAGTTTGTTTAGTGCACTATGTCGTCTACCAGCAAATTGGTTTAATGTAACATATCTGGTTTTGTGGCTGTGTGGAAACTGCGCACTGCCGCATACATTCCGCAAATTGTGCGATTATCTCAATGCCATAATAATTATACCATCAATATTTATTAATTTATCGTTCGAAGCCTGGAACGTTTACTGTGTACGTACACTATGCAACTCGGTTTTACCTAATTGCGACGGTGCCGTTTCGCCGCCATATTTACAGCATTCGATAACCGGATTATTAACTCGCTTATAAGCGGACAGTGGCAGCTGCCACAATTCTAGTTTCTACCGCTCGAGACCTGAAAAGTCGTTGACCGCAGGCCGGAAGCACGTTGCTGAAAGTAGTACAAAACCAGGCTAACACTCTTTAGTAAGCCAAAGTAAGCCCTCATGTCTACTTGTGTCGGAGCTTGTTGTCCGCCCAATAATTAAGTATTGATTATTTTGTGGCGTTGTTAATTCTCAAAATATGGAATTTACACAACTCATTACACATTGCACATTAAAAATTAACCTTTGAACATCCGTTGAGAACGTGGTAAAATATGGAAGACAGTTGCACAAACACCCCACACAACTTATCTACTGCGACGTTTTCATAGGCGTAACTCAATAAATTAGGCAACATATGCAACTTTTTAATTTTCCAATCTCGGGTAGTCAGTATTTTGTTTGCCTTTTAACTCAAGACATACATATATCGTGAATGAATAGACGGGACTCGTGGGCGGTAAAATGCCTCATCAGTTAAAATATACGGCTCTATTCGACATTTTGTTCTGACACGTAGTACGGCTGTGAGCAGACCTTAGTTAGCCGACTTCGATGATATTAAGCTAGCCGAACCGCAGCTATCAGAAACTAGGTTATCTCCACACTTGTCCAACCAGCTCATGGCGCCAAAAACATCGACTTCGGTGGAAATCCTACGTAATGTGGGATTATGCTCGGTTTCGCACAGTATTTCCTCACTGAAATTCAGCTGGACTTGTTTACTGTATCAGGACTTTTTGAAGTCGTGGTTTTGTAGCCTGCCAAATGACAAGAAGCTGGCTCTCGTGTCAGATATAACATGAATTGGCTCTTTAATGTCACTGCAAAATCAACTCTTGCGTCTGCGATCGTCTGATTGTATGAAGTCGGGGCTGATCTAAAGGAGCACACAACAAGTTTTTCGCACGTTTAGACACTGCGTTCTCCCGGAATTTCCGCCTTGCAATTGTTGCTGTGCTTTTATTTACGTATTCTTCCATCGTCACTGTTCCATTTAGAGGGGAAGGGGGCTGTGTGTCTGCAAAATTTGGCTTCGCCAACCGTTCATATTCATTATCTATCCAATAGATCTCCACCGACGCCTTCCTATAACACAATTTTTAGGTTTTTAAAGCAAATAATAATCCATAAGCTTTTCTATTTTGCCCCCTTTTAACAATGTCGGCTGCTTTTTTCGATATGCGGCATACTGCCTCCTTTCAGCCCGAATGTCAAACCAACAACTAGTGGCGCTCTGTAAGGGAAAATTCACCACCGCACTTTGCAGAACGCTTGAAAGAAATTGGTTGCAATAAGGGTTTCTAAGCCTACTATAGAAAGGGGATGGTGCTGGGAGTACTGTTGTACGTTTCCAATCGCTTCTAGATCGAACCAAATTCGCAATTTTTAACAGGCTCAGCTTGGATAAATATAGTCGGTGGCATATTTTCTTAATCAAAGCAGCAATAACTACGATATTGAACCCGGAAATCCTCATCCGTAACCATTTATTATGAACATTTTCCGATACATTAGTCACTTCAAGTGATGGCAGAACTTTTTATTAACCTTTCAAGGAGACTGCAGACTCTATTGGTGCGCTCTATTTTTGTGGGTAAAGCAGAAAAGTGGAATTAACTGGAAGAACTAACGACCCTTGGACTCCTTACGGTCGTTTTCCAGTTGTTTGTCAACTTTTCAACGATACTGTGATGCTCAAAAAATAGCAACGACCCATAATTTTAAGTCGGTTGTTTTTTCCCCTATCGCAATAATTAAAACAATAAACACATCAAGCTCAAGAGACCTTGCAGAACTTTCTAAGACTAGTTGAATTGATTTTCTGTATACATCAACGAAGGTCTACCATATTTAGCCTGGGGCAACTATCTAATATGCACTTCCTTTTTTATTTACATAACATGCCTCCTTATTTGATTTAGGTAGGCATATTAGATAAGGTCATATTTATGACTGAGCTTATTAATATGTTTAAGGGATAGGTTAAAGCTAGGTTTGTGCGTAGAGCTAGTTTAATGAATAGGGTTAGGCCAAAGTTAGTGCTGGGATTAAGTTTACCTGCCGCATACCATGTTACCCAGTCCAATCTTCTTTAGCCAATAACCTTAGAATTCCTGTTTTCTCCCCTTTTCCACGCCTCTAATCTATATTTTCATGTTACGCGTCTGTTCCAGCACCTTATTAGAGTAATCAAAAAAACTTATGCCAGACATACCTATTCAAAATGCCTTCAACAGACTCCGTTTATTGCCTCGCTTATCTACTCCTACTAATAAAGATAATAGTATTACCCTTCCGGTTTCACAGGAGTTCCTGTGATGTATTTTCTCGGTGGAATTGCCTATTAGATCCTTGCGTATCCTACACTCTAACTGTATGACAATGTAGTTCCTTTATAACTACTATCACGGTGGTCGCGAAGAACTGCAGCCTAAATCTCAAACCGAGAGAGCGCCTTACGATTTTGTTGGGTTTCACTTCATAAGGGGATGTCACATTTTGCTGTCAGGCGTTTTTTATGTGTGTGTTGAAGTTAAACATATATTAAAAGTAGAGAATCTTTCGAACCTTTGACTTATTTTTCGTCCAGTGGGCTCTGAAGGACTTTTGAGGCAAGGTAGAATATCACGTGGACTTGATGTTTACCGGGCTACCTTAATTACAGGGTGGATTACCGGGCTATGTCGTTGTTTTGAGACTCTGGGTCCAGGGCCCGAACAAACTGTTGCACGGTGACTTCCAAGTAGAAATTGAAACGTGTTACCGATGAGGACAAAGTACAGCAAGAAAGGAACTACTGACTTTTTTTACCATCGGTCATTGATATCCAACCGCAGGTGCTGTCTCAACCGAAGTTTGACACCCTGTGGTGGCATATATAAAACATAAGTTCACAAAATTTTATTTAAGGTGTCATATTGGTTTTCTAGTGCCCAGCAAATGTGAACACATAATAACTATGGCGCGATCCTTTGATGCCATTTCGATGTACCCGTACGTGTACTCTTCATGCAGGTCAGTGCGAACTAGATTTTTGACCATATATCCCTAGGTAGAGGTTCCAGTTTCTGAATGAACCCATTTATTTTTGTAGATGAACCTCTTACTTGTACTGCTCTGGTTATTCCGAACCAACATGACATGCATCCAAGCAATCTGTCTCAGTCCGGGCCCCGAAAACTCGGAGGTAGTGCGTTTCGTGCCTCTTGCTGCCTTTGCTCCCAATCGGCCGCGACGATCACCAAGGCCCCCGCTCTTGTTTGGCGTGCATTTGGACGCTTCCTTTCGAACCCTCCCATTCAGAAAAGTGCTCGAGGTTATGAATTTCTCTCTACACCCTTGCTTACAGCCCCCTTCTTTTCTAGACTCGGATTGTCCAGCCGGCTATGGAGTTTTGGCAAATGACGCTTTCGCTTGTCTCCTATGATCTGGTAAATGTCAAACTGGACAGGTATTTTCCACCCACCCGACTCCCCCAGCTTCCTCTGCAGACAGTGCGTCGGTGGAAATGTTGGTTTTGTGCAAGAAGAGGACAGTAGCAAGAACCGTCCGATCTCATTTTGTATTCAAGGCTGTGAGCCCATTACTCGTTGTGGGCCTGTGCACGTGCCTCCAGAACATCTTCACGTAAGGTTGCAAATTATCTGACACCAGGCTTCCTCCTCTCCCTCTCAGTCCTGCCGTAATGCCTCAAACCCGCATTTGATGCCATCTGATATGCCGCAAACCGGCGGTCCCAACTTCCGTATCTACGTGTCAGCTCTTTCCTCCGCGCAGTGTGATAAGAGTGAAGCGTCAATTGGCTTCGCCGCACACTGTCAACAAGAGAGTCAGACCGATAGGTAGTTTACTGCCGTTGGTTCCTTATAACCATCTCTACTATCTGTTAGACCTATTGCCGGATTCATCAACTTCTGTCCGCGTGAGCTTCTTCGCAAGCATGCACAGACCGCGGAGCTGACTTATTTTGTCAAACATGAAATGCTCCACATACTGGTAAGTGCACAGGCGAGTTACCTTGTAATTCTGGTTAACTTTTGTGTCCCCCCTTCTTTCTCCTCCTCCTCCTCCTCCTCCTCCTCCTCCTCCTCCTCCTCCTCCTCCTCCTCCTCCTCCTCCTCCTCCTCCTCCTCCTCCTCATCATCATCATCATCATCCTCATCCTCCTCCTCCTCCTCCTCCTCTTCCTCCTACTACTACTACTACTACTACTACTACTACTACTACTACTGCTACCGCCACTACTACTAATACTGCTATTACTACTACTACTACTACTACTACGACTACTACTACTACTATTACTACTTTTTCCTCTTATTCTTCTACTTCTTCTCCATCTTCCTCTCTCCTCTTCAACCCCTAGGTTTACTATCATTGCAATTAGCATCATCCCTGCCTGCCGCTTTTACCTGTTTTCGAGTTTCCGTAGTGTCAGCCCACAAAAGGTTTTTCGCTAGGGGCTCCTAGCCTTTCTAAACTTTATTCGGATCTTTTAGGGATTTTCAAGCAGTCTTTACGCCTTCTTTCGTGGTCCCACAGGGGAGCCATTGACGCCCCGTCAGCTTTTCCCACCAAACCCAAATCTGGGCTGGTTTGACCAAAGTCGGTATGTTTCATGTCACAACCTCTTCCTTCTGACTAACCTTGTAACCTGTTTGATAAATTTACTCCCAGCTCGTCGACATGTCGTTTTTAGAGGCGTTTATAAGTGGAGTGAAGGTGTTATAAAACTGGTGGTCCGAAACTGGACAAGTTCCTGCGGTGTCTTTCCCAAAGTGGCACACCTACTGAGGACTCCGACAGTTTTGGTATGTTCAAATTTTCAACTTTTTTAACATTTATATTTTTTCGCATGCCCTCGTCTACCTAGTAACTGCGCATCTTTTGATCATCGGTCAACTGACACCAGATTATGCGAGTGCTTTCAGTATCAGGATAGTTGTCCGAACGAGATTTGTGCTGTTTGTATGTATGTGTGCCGACGGCAGGACGCTGCTCACTGAGAAGACGCAAATCCTGACGCGATGGGCAGAGCACTTTCAAAGCGTTCTCAACCAGCCCTCCACCATCTCCGATGCCGCCATCGATCGCCTGCCTGAAGTGGAAATCAACGCCAACCTTGATCTCCCGCCCTCTCTCCAAGAAACCATCAGAGCAGTGCAGCAACTCTCCAGCGGGAAAGCACCTGGCTCGGACAAGATCCCTGCTGAGATTTACAAGCATGGTGGATCCCAGCTGATAAATCGACTCACAGTGCTCTTCCAGGAGATGTGGCACCAAGGACAAGTCCCTCAGGATTTCAAAGACGCCACCATTGTCCACCTATACAAGAAGAAAGGAAACCGCCAACTTTGCGACAACCACCGAGGAATTTCGCTACTGAACATCGCTGGAAAGATCTTCGCCCGCATTCTCCTCAACCGCTTGAACGCTCACCTGGAGCAAGGACTGCTCCCGGAAAGTCAATGCGGCTTCCGACGACACAGAGGAACAATCGACATGATCTTCGCTGCTCGCCAGCTGCAAGAGAAGTGCCAAGAGATGCGGACTCACCTCTAAACTACCTTTGTGGACCTGACGAAAGCCTTTGACACGGTGAATCGCGACGGGCTGTGGAAAATCATGCAGAAATTCGACTGTCCTGAACGGTTCACGCATATGGTACGTCAACTTCACGACGGGATGATGGCGCGCGTTACTGAACACGGGACAGTATCTGAAGCATTCGCAGTGACCAATGGAGTGAAGCAGGGCTGCGTATTGGCTCCCACCCTGTTCAGCCTCATGTTCTCTGCCATGTTAATGGATGCCTACCGTGACGAACGCCCCGGGATCCGCATCGCCTACCGGATGGACGGCCGAATCCTCAACCAACGACGAATGCACTTCCGCTCGCGTGTCTCCACAGCGACTATCCATGAAGTTCTATTCGCTGATGACTGCGCACTCAATACAACGACAGAAGAGTAAATGCAAAGGAGCATGGAACTCTTCGCTGCCGCCTGTGACAACTTCGGACTTCGCATCAACACTAAGAAAACGGTTGTGATGCATCAACCGTCGCCAAACACTCTATACAACGCAGCTCACATCAATGTCAATGGCGCCCAACTTAAATCTGTAGATACCTTCACGTATCTAGGCGGCAATCTCTCACGCAGCACCAAAGTCGACGATGAGATCGCCCATCGGATCGCTAAAGCCAGCCAAGCCTTTGGACGCATGCAAAATGTGGTCTGGAATCGACATGGTCTCCACCTCAGAACCAAACTCAAGATGTACAAAGCTGTCATATGGCCAATGCTGCTGTATGGAGCGGAGACGTGGACAATCTACCAAAAGCAGGCACGAATGCTCAACCACTTCCACCTCAGCTGTCTCCGCAGAATACTAAAGCTGAGTTGGCAAGACAGGATACCGGGCACGGAAGTGCTGGAACGAACAGGCATTCTCAGCATTTTCGCTCAGTTGAAACAACTGCAACTGCGCTGAAGCGGTCACCTTGTGCGGATGGATGACGAAAGGCTACCCAAACGACTCTTCTATGGAGATCTCGCCATGGGTTCTCGTCGACAAGGGGATCAAGTACGACGCTACAAAGACACTCTGAAGACCTCCCTGAAGCAATTGCAGATCAATCCGGAGTCCTGGGAGGACCTTGCCCGAAATCGATCGGCTTGGAGGAGAACAGTGAAGACAGGGGCAGCAATCTACGAAGCCAACAGGATCGCCGCTGCCAAGACCAAAAGAGCGGCACGAAAGTCACCAGCGCCCCGGATCAACATCGCCAATGCCCAGGCCCTTCCAACATGCCCGCGCTGTCACCGCACCTTCCGCGCGCGAATCGGCCTAGTCGGACATCTTCGGAAGCAATGCATCAACAATCCGACAATTCAAAATTATACGTCTACTTCTGTCAACCCTCCTTTGGACTCCTCCACCCTCACCCCTGGCATCAATTCCACTAGTCCCACCATCATCGAGACCGCATCACAATGCTCAGCACGTGTTACCCCCACAACCACCACTGTCACCACCACTACCACCATCAGCGATGGGGACTCTCTCCTAAACTGTCCTCATTGCGACCGCACATTCACCTCACGCATTGGCCTGGTCGATCACTTGCGAATCCATCGTACAGAGACTGGTGAACCAGTGCCTGGAGCTCCAACACACAGCAGAGATCGCCGCCTCCACTGCCCTCACTGTCCTCGTGCATTCACTCATCGCATGAGCCTTTTCGGTCACATGCGCATTCACAAAAACCTGCGGTAAACCACCGGAGGCTAAGCTACATCTGAACACACTATCTTCACCAAAACATCGACCACACCTTCACAATCACCATGTACCTGGGTATATCACGGTTTCCTAGAAACCGTGGCTGGGAAGGCTGCCAATCTGACGCTTACACCAGACCACGACGTCGGCTCAGTGTATGTGTTGTGTGTGTCGAGTGGCTGACCAGTGGGCTGGGAGTCAGACGGCGATGGCTCCTCCATATCCCCTGAGTTAGTGAATCCTGGTGTGTGCGTTATGGGGGCCAGGTCGTGCTGTGGCGCGCGAAGACGGGTACGCCGATCCGTCAGCCAATGCGCCCACTCCCACATCAGGCAACTGACCGGCTCGGACAGTGGTCTGATTTTGGGGGTGGGGGAGAGAGTGAGGTCGAGAGCTCAGCGCATTTTCCTCACTATAAACAAGCTGACGCGCTTTTAACTATCACGGTGCGCTAAAAGCCGTGGCTTGGAAGGTTGCCAACTGACGGGATAACTCGGACCGCGTAGTCAGCCCAATGTGTGTTTTGTGTGAAGTGGCTGACTGGCGGACTGAGAGTCAGGCTGCAATAACTCCTTCTTAATGTGGCCTTTATGGCACCCCCACTCTGTGGGTTCCGAGCTAGGTGTGGTGGTACGCCCAGGGGCGGCTCTGGCTGCGCCAGCCACCTTCGTCCTCTCCCACCTCCGGTCTTCTTGTCTGTGCGTGAGACCGGGCTCAGGTGGGGGAGGAAAAGAGTGTGCGGTAACGTTATTCGCCGTGGTTGGAAGGTTTCTAACTGGCAATTGCACTCAGACCTCGCAGCTAGTCCAATGTGTGTTGTGTGAAGTGGCTGACTGGTGGTCTGAGAGTCAGGCTGCGATGGCTTTTTCGTAACGTGACTTCTGGCTATCTCACACATGTGAGATGTAAGCCGTTCAACACCCTGTTGTGTGAAATCCTGGTGCTTGTGTTTGGGGGGCCAGGTCGTGTACGTAGTACACGTAGACGAGGTCACCAGCAGCTGCGCCTGCTTCCGCATCAGACAACTGACCGGCTCGGACAGTGGTCTGATTGTGGGGGTGGGGAGAGAGTGAGGTCGAGAGCTCAGCGTATTTTCCTCACTATAAACAATCTGACGCGCTTGAAACTATCACGGTGCGCTAAAAGCCGTGGCTTGGAAGGTTGCCAACTGACGGGATAACTCGGACCGCGTGGTCAGCCCAATGTGTGTTTTGTGTGGAGTGGCTGACTGGCGGACTGAGAGTCAGGTTGCAATGGCTCCTTCTTAATGTGGCCTTTATGGTACTCCCACTCTGTGGGATCCGAGCCAGGTGTGGTGGCACGCCCAGGGGCGGCTCCGGCCGAGCCAGCCACCTGCGCCCTCTCCCATCTCCGGTCTTCTTGACCCTGTCTTGACACCGGGCTCAGGTGGGGGAGGAGGAGAGAGTGCGGTAGCTGCATCGCAAGGCTACTATCACTTAAAACTAATTCACGCGCAAGTCACCGTCCCTGCTCCACCCTTCCATGGAGCATACGGTGGACATCGTCGGACTACGACGGTCGAACTGTCGCCTTCGCCTTCACTACCTCCACCACCACCACCACCACCACCATCAGCGATGGGGAATCTCTCCTAAGCTGTACTCAATGCGACCGCACATTCACCTCACGCATCAGCCTGGTCGGTCACTTGCGAATACATCGTACAGAGACCGGTGAGCCAGTGCCTGGAACACCATCACACAGCAGAGATCGTCGCCTCCACTGCCCTCACTGTCCTCGTGCATTCACTCATCGCATGGGCCTATTCGGCCATATGCGCTTCCATGACAGCGGAATTCACCACAATGCCGACAACACCAATATCCCATGCACACCTTCCTTTACTGCCATCTCACCACCACTGCTACCCCCACTACCACGAATGGCATCCCCCAGCCTCTCCCGATTTCTCCTGCCCACACTGCGCCCGCAACTTTAACTCACGCATCGGCCTGGCCGGTCACCTGCGAATCCATCGCACGGAGGCTGGTGAACCAGTGCCTGGGGCTCCGACATACAGTCGACGCGCCCGCCTTCACTGCCCTCACTGCTCTCGCACATTTACACACCGCATGGGCCTATTAGGACACATGCGACTCCACGACAACCTCCGGTAAACCACCGGAGGCTAAGCTACATCAGCGCACACTACCTACACCAATGCATCGACAACACCCTCACAATCACCATTTACCAGAGTATATCACGGTTTCCTAGAAACCGTGGCTGGGAAGTCTGCCAATCTAACGCTTCCACGCCGTCGGCTCAGTGTATGTGCTGTGTGTGTCGAGTGGCTGACCAGTGGACTGGGAGTCAAACGGCGATGACTGCTTCATATCCCCTGAGTTTGTGAATCCTGGTGTGTGCGTTATGGGGGCCAGGTCGTGCTGTGGCGCGCGAAGACGGGTACGCTGACTGGTGGTCTGAGAGTCAGGCTGCGATGACTCCTTCTTAACGTGACCTCTGGCTATCTCACACATGTGAGATGTAAGCCGTTCAACCCCCTGTTCTGTGAAATCCTGGTGCTTGTGTTTGGGGGGCCAGGTCGTGTACGTAGTACACGTAGACGAGGTCACCAGCAGCTGCGCCCGCTTTCCGCATCAGACAACTGACCGGCTCGGACAGTGGTCTGATTTTGGGGGTGGGGGAGAGAGTGAGGTCGAGAGCTCAGCGCATTTTCCTCACTATAAACAATCTGACGCGCTTGTAACTATCACGGTGCGCTAAAAGCCGTGGCTTGGAAGGTTGCCAACTGACGGGATAACTCGGACCGCGTGGTCAGCCCAATGTGTGTTTTGTGTGGAGTGGCTGACGGGCGGACTGAGAGTCAGGTTGCAATGGCTCCTTCTTAATGTGGCCTTTATGGCACTCTCACTCCGTGGGATCCGAGCCAGGTGTGGTGACAGGCCCAGGGGCGGCTCCGGCCGCGCCAGCCACCTGAGCCCTCTTCCATCTCCGGTCTTCTTGACTCTGTCTTGACACCGGGCTCAGGTGGGGGAAGGAGGAGCGAGTGCGGTAGCTGCAGCGCAAGGCTACTATCACTTAAAACTAATTCACGCGCAATTCACCGTCCCTGCACCACCTGGTGTGGAGCATACGGTGGACCTCGTAGAAATCGACGGTCGAACTGCCGCCTGTGTGTGTGTGCCCCCTAAATGGGCCACGTGGTAGATGCGTTGGACCAACATGGGGGCCACATCAGGGCACGGCATGCGTTATTCGGGTTGCGCTTCCATAACAAATGCCGAACATGGAGGTGTGGTGGCACGCCTAGGGGCGGTTAGGCCTTAAGGGACCCAGCAGCGCCAGCCACGGGCGTCCTCTTCCATCTCCGGTCTTTTTGACTCTGTCTTGACACCGGGCTCAGATGGGGGAGGAGGAGAGAGTGCGGTAGATGCAGCGCAAGTCTACTATCACTTTAAACTAAATCACGCGCAAGTCACCGTCCCTGCTCCACTTTCTCATGGAGCATACGGTGGACATCGTCGGACTACGACGGTCGAACTGTCGTGTGTGTGTGCCCCCTAAACGGGCCACGTGGTAGATGCGTTGGACCAACACGGGGGCCGCATTAGGGCACGGCAGGCGTTATTCGGGTTGCGCTCCCATAACAAATGCCGAACATGTAGGTGTGGTGGCATGCCTTGGGCGTATAGGGCTTAGGGGACCCAGCCGCGCCAGCCACGGGCGTCCTCTCCCGCCTCCGGTCTTCTTGACTCTGTCTTGACACCGGGCTCAGGTGGAGGAAGGAGGAGCGAGTGCGGTAGCTGCAGCGCAAGTCTACTATCACTTTTAAACTAAATCACGCGCAAGTCACCGTCCCTGCTCCACTTTCCCATGAAGCATACGGTGGACATCGTCGGACTACGACGGTCGAACTCTCGTGTGTGTGTGTGTAATCTGTGTGTGTTCTCGCCCCCCTAAACGGGCCACGTGGTAGATGCGTTGGACCAACACGGGGGCCACATCAGGGCATGGCATGTGTTATTCGGGTTGCGCTCCACTAACAAATGCCGAACATGGGAGTGTTGTGGCACGCCTGGGGGCGGCTAGGACTTAGGGGACCCGGCCGCGCCAGCCACCTGCGTCCTTTCCAGCCTCCGGTCTTCTTGACTCTGTCTTGAAACCGGGCTCAGATGGGGGAGGAGGAGAGTGCGGTAGATGCAGCGCAAGTCTACTATCACTTTAAACTAAATCACGCGCAAGTCACCGTCCCTGCTCCACTTTCTCATGGAGCATACGGTGGACATCGTCGGACTACGACGGTCGAACTGTCGTGTGTGTGCCCCCTAAACGGGCCACGTGGTAGATGCGTTGGACCAACACGGGGGCCGCATTAGGGCACGGCAGGCGTTATTCGGGTTGCGCTCCCATAACAAATGCCGAACATGTAGGTGTGGTGGCACGCCTTGGGCGGCTAGGGCTTAGGGGACCCAGCCGCGCCAGCCACGGGCGTCCTCTCCCGCCTCCGGTCTTCTTGACTCTGTCTTGACACCGGGCTCAGGTGGAGGAAGGAGGAGCGAGTGCGGTAGCTGCAGCGCAAGTCTACTATCACTTTAAACTAAATCACGCGCAAGTCACCGTCCCTGCTCCACTTTCCCATGAAGCATACGGTGGACATCGTCGGACTACGACGGTCGAACTCTCGTGTGTGTGTGTGTAATCTGTGTGTGTTCTCGCCCCCTAAACGGGCCACGTGGTAGATGTGTTGGACCAACACGGGGGCCACATCAGGGCATGGCATGTGTTATTCGGGTTGCGCTCCACTAACAAATGCCGAACATGGGAGTGTTGTGGCACGCCTGGGGGCGGCTAGGACTTAGGGGACCCGGCCGCGCCAGCCACCTGCGTCCTCTCCAGCCTCCGGTCTTCTTGACTCTGTCTTGACACCGGGCTCAGGTGGGGTAGGAGGAGAGAGTGTGGTAGCTGCAGCGCAAGGCTACTATCACTTAAAACTAATTCACGCGAAATTCACCGTCCCTACACCACCATGGTGTGGAGCAAACGGTGGACATCGTCGGACTACGACGGTCGAACTCTCGTGTGTGTTCTTCCACCGAGCAACGAACTGGCCAACCGACTAGCCAACCTACCAGTCGGAGACGCGGACATCTCCGTGGAGAACCGCTGGTATCAGCTGAGGGAAACCATCCAATCCACAGCCCTGGATTTCCTCGGCCGCGCACGTCGTCAGCACCAAGACTGGTTCGATGACAACGACGCAGCTATCAACGCTCTACCCGCGCTGTCAACGCACCTTCCGCGCGTGAATCGGCCTAGTCGGACATCTTTAGACGCAATCCACCAACAATTTGACAATTCCGACTTCTATGTCAAATTCTGCCAACCCTCCTTCGGACTCCCCCACCCTCACCCCTGGCATCAAATCCATTACTCCCACCATCATAGAGACCACATCCCAATACTCATCACCTGTTACCCCACCACCACCGCCGTCGCCGCCACCACCATCAGCGTTGGGGACTCTCTCCTAAACTGTCCTCATTGCGTCCGCAAATTCACCTCACGCATCGGCCTTGTTTGTAACTTGCGAATCCATCTTACAGAGACTGGTGAACCAGTGCCTGGAGCACCAACACACAACAGAGATCGCCGCTTCCACTGCCCTCACTGTCCTAGCGCATTTACTCGTCGCATGGGCCTATTCGGCCATATGCGCTTCCATGACAGCGGAATTCACCACAATGCCGACAACACCAATATCCCATGCACACCTTCCTTTACTGCCATCTCACCACCACTGCTACCCCCACTACCACGAATGGCATCCCCCAGCCTCTCCCGATTTCTCCTGCCCACACTGCGCCCGCAACTTCAACTCACGCATCGGCCTGGCCGGTCACCTGCGAATCCATCGCACGGAGGCTGGTGAACCAGTGCCTGAGGCTCCGATATACAGTCGACGCGCCCGCCTCCACTGCCCTCACTGCTCCCGCACCTTTACACACCGCATGGGCCTATTAGGACACATGCGCCTCCACGACAATCTGCGGTAAACCACCGAAGGCTAAGCCACATCAGCGCACACTAACTACACCAATAGATGGACAATACCCTCACCATCCTCATGTATCGGAGAATATCACGGTTTCCTAGAAACCGTGGCTTGGAAGGCTGCCGATCTGACGCTTACACCAGACCTTACCGTCGTCCCAGTGTATGTGCTGTGTGTGTTGAGTGGCTGAACAGTTGACTGGGAGGCAGACGGCGATGGCTCCTCCATATCCCCTGAGTAAGTAAATCCTGGTGTGTGCGTTATGGGGACCAGGCCGTGCTGTGGCACGCGAAGACGGGTACGTCGACCCTTCAGCCAATGCGCCCACTCTCACATCAGACACATGACTGGCTTGGACGGTGGTATGATTGTGGGGTGGGGGAGAGATTGAGGTCGACAGCTCAGTGCATTTTCCTCACTATAAAAAATCTGACGCACTTGAAACTATCACGGTGCGCTAAAAGCCGTGGCCTGGAAGGTTGCCAACTGACGGAACACTCGGACCGCGTGGTCAGCCCAATGTGTGTTTTGTGTGGAATGGCTGTCTACCAGACTGAGAGTCAGGATGCAATGGATCCTTCTTAATGTGGTTTTTATGGAAATCCCACTCCGTGGGATCCGAGCCAGGTGTGGTGGTACGCCCGGGGGCGCCTCCGGCCGCGCCAGCCACTTGCGTTCTCTCCCGCCTCCGGTTTTTCTGACTCTCTCATGATACTTTTTCAGGTGGGGGAGGAGGAGGAGGAGAGAGTGCGGTAGATGCAGCACAAGGCTACTATCACTCAAAACTAATCCATGGGCAAGTCACCATCCCTGCACCACCATGGTGGGGAGCATACGGTGGACATCGTCAGACTACGACGGTTGACCTGTCGTGTGCTTGAGTGTGTTTGGCAGTGCAACCTGACTTTCACCCACTGTTGTCAAGCAGGTAAAGTGTACACTACCCAGGCTAGGCAAATTCCGAATGAATTACATTTTTACCTTGCACGTACAGTGTTTGACCGATCTCATAGAACGTCATGACGGAATTCGAATTGACCAACGCAAACCGCGAGTTGCTTAGGCACGCCGTTCGCTCGAATTCTGAATTCTCGCAGCCATATTGCCACCAACTGTGCTGACATATTAGTATTTCCTTGTTTCCTAACTCGCGAGGAGAGTTTACTGTTGTATTAGTGACCGGTTTGCACATATGACAAACAGGATTACGCGGACTCAGGGCAAGCGCAAACGAAGCGAGTAAGCCAGCTCCACGTTTCGAACTGGCCTCTCCACAGGCATTTCCTCCCCACACAAATTTCTCGATTTCTCCCATTATTTCCTTAACGGCGCACCTTCGATTACGATTGCTGATTATGTCAAGCAGCTGCCGTTCCAAAGTTGTTCTAGTTAAATCAAACAACTTTTACTCACCCGCTTCGGGGTTGGGGGCTAACTTTTCTGTCGGGTACACCGATCAGGTAAATAAATTAAAAATGAATTCCCGACCAGTTGCCGGCTTGCAGTTTTAAATGGCCATCATAATAAGTGCTAAAAATAGAGTGGAATAGAGGTATTTGTGGTTAATTCTGCCGCTAGTCCAGTCCCCACCAAGTATTTTAGTCATTTGGGAGGCACTGAAGAAGTAGACAAGAATTTAAATTTTCGACTTCTTAGCCGTCACCAACCAGCCATGCAACAACTCAAAACCCGGGGGACCCGGGTCAGAATGCAGACTTTTTGGTCCTTGGGCCAACTCCCTCACTGTTGAGCGACCGGCTCATGTCCTGTCGACTATGGCCGGGCACATTCATGGTCACATGGGTTTGACATTCGCGATTTTGAGTAGGGAATAAGAAGGCCGCTCGATCGCCGGAATTATCTCTTTATTTCCCCGAGCTTTCGAACTGAACGGATGATCGAATCGCGCATACACGAACATAAGCTGGCTGTGCGCCGGCTGTGCAAGTGGCTACGCAACGGGTCATGAAATGAAGGTCCAGCCACGAAGACAATCGCCCAGGCCAGGAGCAAAACGGTCGATGAGAACTTAGTCAACTGATATATCCATCTGTCGCCAGCATACAGAGCCCTTCGCAGTCACCTCCGGACTGCCGTTACGGATGTCTGATTCACTCCTATCCCCTTTAACTAGTGCTTATTTTGGTGCCGCTTTTCCCTCTGATGGGAACTACTGTACGAATTCGAAAGCTTAGAAGTATTTCGGTGGTCGAACAGCCTTCGTCTTTCCTACATGGAATGCCTCAGTTAACAAATCTATTCTGACTGCAGGGTGACGTATGAACCTTCCGCTTATCCCAGCTTTGGGACATTTTGTGGGATATCTGGCAGCCATTAAAGCCAAAATTCTGGTTGCGGATGCTCATATCCATCAGCTTGTGTTCGGGGTAAAATCTGGCACCAAACCAGTTATCATCTTGTGGGTACTTCTTTGAGACCATTTCGATTCAACTTCTTCGCCTCACAAGACCACTTAACCTAAATGTGTTTAAATAGATGTCGCTGAATATTCCCAAATAGACATAATTTCTCCTCACAAGGTGGCCTACATTTATTTTTAATTTTCGGTAAAGATAGGTTATGTAAGTCACCTGAGTGTAATATACATAAATAACTACTTACTTCGTTAAAGTAGGCATGGCTGCAATCGACTTTTAGTCGGTTTCGGTTGGAGCGACTTTATCGTGTCAACTTTAACTTGAGACTGTTTCGGCTTCGGTGTAGTCATTCTTATACCAGATTCTTCGAACTCTTCCGTCGGGTTCCACTCTGTTCTTAATCAGCATACAACATGTGCTTTACGGTTCTATAGCATTTTCGACTTCAACTTCAGTCGATTTCCTTAGACCCCCACACGGTGATCTTTAATGAACGGCGATTATGCGTCGGCTAGACATTGGGACTCACGTGTCCTTAGTCTATTAGTCCACTTTAA
The DNA here is from genome assembly GCA_017591395.1 of Schistocephalus solidus. NCBI lineage: Eukaryota > Metazoa > Platyhelminthes > Cestoda > Diphyllobothriidea > Diphyllobothriidae > Schistocephalus > Schistocephalus solidus. The sequence continues at coordinate 299,771 of WEDG01002934.1, read as the reverse complement.
CTTGAGATTGTTTCGATTTCAGCGTAGCCCTACATATACCTGAGTCTTGGAAAACACTTCCAGCTGTTTCTACAATGTTCTTTCTCACCATAAAACACGTTCTGTACGGTTCTACCGCATTTTAGATTTCAACTTCAGTCGGTTTCCTTAGACTGCTAACCTTCTTCCCTGCCATTGTCATTCGGTAGAACAGCTTACCTCGACTCACCCCATTGTACTACCCACACAGTGGTTTTCGTAAACGGTGATAACGCGTCGGCGATATCCTGGGTCACACGAGTCCTTAGTCTGGTTTCTACCAGGTCTGTACTTCCCATAAACACGTGTTTTACGGTTGTACGGCGGTTTCGACTTCAACTTGCGTCGGTTTCCTCTTCAGTGCACATCTTCATGCACAAGATTCTGCGAAAACACTTCAATCGGCTTCCACGATGTAAGTTCTCGATACACAATGCGTTTTGCGGTTCCATGGTAGTTTCGACTCCAACTTCAGTCGGTTTTTGTTGGAGCGTAATAGGCATAAAGTATGTTCGGCTGCTAGCTACAACTATCTTCATGTACAAAGTGTCATTAAACTACTTTTTGAATAGTTCTGTTTTTGGCTCACTTTTCATATCTTCGTTCGCATCTCCCAACCTGAGTTTTTACGTGCCGGCTACTTGGCTGAATATTAATAGCAGATCGATAAAGCATTAGTTCTTCCAGTAACTTGCCTATTATTGTTTTTTTTTGTCTAAAGCGCGTGGCGAGGGAGTATTTTGATTGCCCTTCATTAGAAGGGGTTGAACTGGAGGATCACCATCTGCCCGGCGTTTCCCTTTCTCACTGGGAGACTCGACTTTTGGGCGTAAGTTCTGTCCGTCATCCCGCTCATTCCATCCACTCCCTTATGTCCTGAGAGCACTGTAGTTTTCGTTTAGCAGATTTTCCTTGACCCCAGAGGCAACCACTGCTACTTGGGTGTGCTAGCCAATGAAACTAGGACCGAAAACTAATGCCACTCCCGGTGCCTCGATTTGATCCAGGAAGCCAAGATTATGAGGTGTACTGCCTTTCCGTGACTACTTCGCATGCCGGCACTTTCATTATGTCGCAATATTATGAGTTTCGACTGAATTTCCAGAGAAAATCGTTTTCTAGAATCATGTTGCTTTTCTTCGCTTCCCGATCCGCTGGTATGCCGTCTGAATGGCTGAATTGGCCTGAAAATTAATGAAAATAACAACTTGCTGTGTGCAAGTGACCAAGGCGTCTGTTTTGGGACTGTTAGATCTCTTACCGATATTCAATGCTCTTGCTTCCCACTCAAAATGTTAAACGCGTCTTTTTCAACATGTTTCTCCTTACAGAACGATTTAATGACGCCAACGTATACAAACGCATTTGCGCTTTCGAAGTTAACATTGGCTCTTATGGAAGATACAGGGTAAATTTCTAAATATCAGTCCTTTATGCAACGCATTTTTCGCTCCTTTAGAGCTCCACTGAAATTAATTGAAATGTTTTTTTGAAACGTCTAACAGCGCCTTCGGAGAGTTTGCTTGTGGGCAACTGCAGCTTCATACTCCTATTTTTTTACGATCGTCAACTGCGAGTAAAATAGTTTTATAGAGATCAGAGAATTATGCTCTGGAGTTTAAAGGCGTTCGCTTATCTTCGCTGTAATCAAAGTGGACTAAATTGAGACTTATTCTGTCGATCACTGTTTCCGATTCTTCCTCGTTTTTTTCACTTTAGTTGGTACCTGGCCAACTATTCGTCAGCTGACGACTTACCCTGGGGGTTTGGACGTGGCTGCCTTTTTGCAACAGGAAGTTGCTTCCAATTCATGTCTGAACAAACAAAACAGTAAGTTTGGCTACTGTGCGGCCTTGGATCCCCTCTTTTGCCGTTATCCTCGAAGTGCGATCACTTGACAAATCAAAGAAGGATGTATCAATCCTTTTTTACCAAGTGCATTGGCAAGTATCTCTCCAGCAATTTTGGCTGGTCTTAGAAATCCACGATCCAGCTCACAGGGAAGATTAAAATGGCCACCTGTCTAAACTGCGTCAATGCGAGGGTTGGTTGACTTTTATAGACGGGCTTTCCGTTGTTGCGTTTTCGAAATCCTACGTAATATTGAGGCGTATTTTCGCATAAATTTCTTGCAATGCTTGGTATACAACAGTTCGACCATCACGAATGACGATTTCCACCGTGTGTTCCACAGCAAGGTGGGCACAAGGATGGCTTCTTCCACGTAAGTTTTTTTATAGTGAGGTAGACTTGATCTGCATCTACTGCACTCTCTCCTCCCTAACCCATCTGAACCGGGTATCAAGACACAGTCAATAATACTGGAGGTGGGATCGGGCGCAATGGCTGACAAGACCACAGCCCGTCTAAGCCTGCCACACACGCCTCGTCTGCGCACGACGAACCAGGTTTTTACAGAACCAAGACACTTGTCCGGTCGGATCCGAACTGACTGGGAATACCATAGGTTAATGGTTGATTATATCCCCTCCGCAGGACATGGGACCAGGAACCGCCCGTAATACAGGTGGCCTTGCGCTAAATTCCAGGTAAAATCGGGCTAAGGCAAGGTCAGGGTTAAAGTTATGGTTAGGGGTAATGCTAGGGTAACGGCTAAGGTATGGGTTAGGGTGAAGACACGCAATATTTGCCCTCCGTGGAATTGAGCGCATGGCCACCTGTAGTACGTGGACGCGGCGTCCCTATTTCCATATCCTGCTTAAGGGGCCATATAAAAAATTCCGATCCTGCCATAGACGCCACAATGAGGAGCTATCGTAACCCGACTCATCTAAGAGGGAAACCGAGTTGTTCCCTCATTTGCGGCTTTCTAAACCACGCTTTTTGCGCACTTTGCTAGTTTGAAGGCGCGTCAGATTGTTTATGGTGAGGAGTAGCCACGACTCCTTAAATTAAAAACAACGCATTTCCTGTCTTATGTACTCTCCGAAGAAATTGATGTACAAAGGTGGAGTAAATCCTTCGGAACAAACATTTTCAGGCTCGGTCCGAAAGTTGATACGAATATTTCACCTGAAATCCACTAGCTACATCGGAATAACCGCGTAATATTTACAAACTACCAACATGGATTCTAATTATCTACGTTATTGGCAGCACTGGTACTAGTTAGTCCCTGTCCTGTCAGTATGGTAAATAATTGTGTAACGCACGTCCATCAAAATCACTGCGATCACAGTTGAAGGGCACGGACACAGGATGTCACATGGGGTGTAGGGGAATTCCATTTACCAGATTTCCTCTTGTAACCTTCTGGTAGTTGTTTTGGGCTAACTCGTCAACTCCCTGCCTAAACGAATAAAGAAACGTCACCACGTCCTCAGTGATGGTGCTCTTGCGCCAACGGTCATGTCTGCGCGCGAGGATGGCTGTGTACCCGAGTACAGTGGCAGCAGCTCTGTAGGGTGTGGAACTGAGAAAACGGTACAGACATTTTCGAGTTTTGAATTGAATTTATCTAAAGAAAAAATGCTTATTTGTGGAAGTATACTGTTTAGCGGCGGGTTTTTCTAACATTAATTAGTTTGCTGTCTCCCTAATTGGCGGACTTGGCGATCCAATGTTTGTACTTGCGGCTATCTTTTTGTAATCATTGCTAACTAGGATGGATCAACCCTCAAAATTTTCCTTTGTTAATGAGTTACATCAAAATGCTATTGTACCATTACGGAGAAAAATAAAGGAGATTGGAGTAACCACTTCTGGCTTATTAGCTGTCATCAGCTAGCCATACCCAACCTCGGGTTTTAAAATTCCCGAGGCTGAAACTGGCAACCCGTTGGTTAGGAGAAGAATACCGTAACACAGTCGATGAGTGCCTATCTACCTTTACAAAACAACATTATTCAGTCCGCAGAGTATACCCAATGCATGCATCTTTGAGCTGGGGAAGTACGGGTGCCTATGTAGTTCAGCCGCTACTATAACCTACTTGACTTGGTTGCTTATCCTCGTAGTGTCTGTTCTCCTTCGCTACTAATCTTTTTTAGAAGACAAAGCACTGCACCGTTCTGTTACGACTCACAATTGACCCGGCCTGCAAGTCCGGTTCACGTAAGCTGCCTACCAGGCGGTTCCAGTTTCGGTTACTGCAATCTAGTCCGCCACAGAGAGACCCTACCACCGGAGTATACATACTTTGCTTCCCCCAACCCGTTCAAAACTTCTTTTTCACTCGCTTCCGCCAGCGGACTTTTGTCTGCGCCTGGAGAAGGAGGAGATTGTAATCTTGGTGGAAAAGTGGAGATGGCTAACTTTTGCCCCTTCGTACAGGTCAGTCTCCCTGCACACGTATTCTTCGATTTCTCTTCATCTTGGCTAGGCATTTTTTACTCATTTGAAGGTCTAATTTGACCTAGGACGTGTCGAATATGTGCTGTTCTCAAGAGTTGCGGGAACCTTTAGCTAAAAGCCGGTTCTTTTTAATAGGTTAACTTTATCTTAAATTTTTCTAGCTTCCGTCAATACCACGATTCTTACGTCGCCAACTGTCAAAATGTGCTCCTGGATTTGACCTACTCTACCTTCCGGCTTAAGGCGATACACAATGTTTCGGAACTAATCAGCATTCTATTAATAATACCCTGTTCAGAAGACAAATTAATCTTTGGGTTTATGCATCTTCCACCAATCGCGGTTAAGTAGAGTATTGTTGGTTATAGTCCGCAATTATTCACCGATATTCCTCGTGTGACCAGCTGTCAGCGTCGATCAAACCGAACACCCTCTATCCATCTTTCAATCTGGCGAGGTTGGCTAACGTGTTTCTGTTACATCCGACGCTGGCGAAACTTTCGCCTGGCAGCTAAGGTGAGATATTTATATATATTCGTCTGATATATATACAATCTCGGAGCAGTGGTGCATCTACAACCGGGCTTAATTATTTTACTTTGGATGACATTTAAGGACCTATGTGTGATATTTGTCCCTGTAATCTCATTTGACTGTAATTCACGCTACACCTGCTTCGGTTCCAATTCTCCTTCCTCTGACTGCTAAGGAAGCTACCTGGAGCCTACTTACGTAATAGGTGATTTCGAACTTTTCTGCACTTTAGACGAAATCAATCACCCCATAGGGGCATCCGAATCCCGTCGGCCTTTTGGATAAATAGGCCATTTGAACTTGACGTCGGTCTTATGTAGCTTGTTGTTCCTCGTCACCTGCACTCTTATGACGCTGCCCAAACTGATCAGTTACATGGTCCCAGACTCAGATCTGAAAATACTCCGTTAGAGCTAATGCACTGGGCTGTTATCATTTATTCCTCTTTACTAGGAAATTACATGGGAGTTGCAGCAAGGGTCGGTTAGCAGATCATCGATCTGCACAGAGCCTCTGAACACATTTTGTGAGTCAGTTTATGCGCTTGATTTCCATATACATATTTTTTATAAATTCGCGCCGTAACATTGTTCTACATCTCTACCAGCGTCCGTAGCTGAGAATTACAATCTTGAGATCTACGGCCGACATGCAAGGTGCTTCTCTACTTCCCTAAACTGGAGGCTCACTGAAAACGAGACTGTCTTTCATCCACCTGTTATCGGTGCAGCCTGTTTCGAGGTAGGTCGGGAAAATATGTTCCCTGCAAGATAAACAGTCACTGTTGGAAAAAAAGGGCATGTCTAACTCTTTTATGTGTAGGCTTTAGAAATTATTGGGCGCCCTGTTAAACAAAACCTGCCTATAACTTCGCCGCTTACTTGCGTGCTGCTCAGCTGTTTACATCACAAGGTGTATGCACTAAGTTAAGCCGATCCCATGCTTACTGTTTTTGTGTATCCCTATTACAGTTTTGTCTTCGTGTTTGACCGAAAAAGTCGACTATCATTGCCTGGGCACTGGACTTGGCCTTTTCGAGATATGCACCAAACAGAGGCGTCCAGTCGTGATCCCACCTGTACACTTGGTTGCAGGGTGCAAAGTTCCACAAGATCAGCAACCCGATGTTGTAATTTTGTTGGACACACAGCCCTATTACAATAGCAAAGTATGCTGTCAGTGACCAATCTTATAAAAGGATTCTGAAATGCGTTTTCGATTAGGAAAGACTATGTAAGTGGGGTTGAAATATTACTTATGTAACAGCCTAATCCTAAGATATTATAGATACGCCAGGATTCCAGCCTTTGAATGCAAGTATTTTGGGCTGCCTGCGAAAACAATACTCGGTACCAAATGCCTCCGAAATTACTATGCACTTTTTCTTTTGATTTTTAATGCTCTTATGAATTGAAATATATGTTATAGAAACCTTTCTCAAACTTTTTTTGTATTCATTTGGTGGAAAAGCACGCGTCTCCTTCAAATTTTATACTCAAAGGATGGGTATAGTTAAGTTTTAAAAAAGTTTCTAATTATGAGATTTTTCAGGACCTATAATACCAATGGAGGTAGCATCCTATCGGTATGTTTATTCATGTCTCTCACAAAGTATACAACCTAATATACATCCCTTGCCCATTTTTATGAACACTGACTATGTGGCATCTTCTTAGTGGTATAAAGGAATGTATGATTTTCCTTACACGGAAAACCTACAGATTGTAGACCGAAAACACTGAACTAAAATTCAACTACACATTAGAATTTGAATGGAAAAACAATGTTTAAACCTAAATATGCGATTCCTTTGAGTATAAAATTCGAGGAAGAGATGATTTTCTATCCAGCAAGTACAGAAAGAATTTTTTGATTACGGGACAGAATAATGCTTATGAGTACATGGTCATTTTGTGAACGTAGGGGTGTTTAATTTCGGTCGTTGTGCTCGAAACAGACTTAGGCTATTTCAGTCTTGGCCTTGTTCCTTTTCTGATGGTGTTGGTTTAGCCTCGGGAACTGTTTCCGATGGCGCGTTTCGCGTACGATAGCTTACTTCGTCTCGGGGACTTTTTAATGGCATCCTTTACCTACGTCAGGTTATTTCACGTCAATCTACTCTGAAACCTTTATTAAACGGCTACCATCAGTCGGTTTCAACCTGGTACAGACATTGTTACTGTAGAATTCTCGGTTTCGTCGTCACGGACTTTGCCTACGGTAGCTTACTTCGACTAAACCCATCCACACGGAAACCATGCCATCTTAAAACTTCCCATCACTTTACCCCAACTTAGGCTCCTCGTGTGAATAGGTTAATCTGAAATTCAATGGTTAAGTGTGAAAGTGTATACATTCATAAGTAGTAGTGGAAAAAGGCATTAGTTGTTACTATTTTCCTGTGATGTGTTTTTGACGTTTACTACCACCAATTTCCATTTTTCCTCTCAGTTTCAAGGCCATAAAGGGACCTAATTAAACATTTTTTTACGAAAATACAGCATTTTTTAAATGTTTGCCTATTATCGCGCTCGCCTTGTTGTCGTTTTTCCCTATCCATAAAACTCCTATTACCAACGGTCCCGCATTAAATGTTGCCCTGAGTTAGATATCTTATCGTGTCTTTGTCGATTACGTTTTCTATAACATCTACTTGAATTCATAAGAACATCACTAGAAAAAGTGCATACTAATTTTGGAACCACTTTTACCGCGTGTGGTTTTCGCAGCCGGCTGAAAGTATGTACACTCAACCTCTGTAATCCTGACGTGTTTACAATATCCCGAGACCATGGTGTAAAATAATTAATATCACAACCCTTGTTAAGCAGTCCTTCCTATTGAAAAACGCATTTCAGAATCATGGCTCATATTTAATGAGCTCGGTCACTGACTGTATGTCGCCTGTTTTTCGAAGTTTATCCGTAGAATAACCGTTTTGCAGCGTTAATAACAATTGTTCTTGGTTTTCCGCAATCATCCTTGTGGGTATTTATGGTGTCCCTTTTCTCCCACCTCCCTACACAGTACCGCTGTTCATCGGATGAAGGTAGACTCATTATTCAGCTGGCCGGTGGACTTGAGGTTCCCTGTCCAAGGGCGGGAGTGGAGCAGAGGTTTGACGTGTGCATTCGTAGTCGTGGTCTCACAGTGTCTGGTGCCGTCCTCTGTCCGCCGTGCCTTGATTTCTGTGAGGTAACCCAATCCGCCCAGTTTACCACTCCTCGTAAATATCCAGTGCTGTTTTATTTCAACATCTGTGCGTAGTAAACGGGTCACACTGGTTCTCCACTTCTTCGGGGTCGAATTTAAATATATGCATACCTTCCCCAGCACTTTGGCGCAAGACCACCTTCAATACGTGAACGTTGGTAAAAGGGATTTTACAAATGCAGTCTTTTAAAGGATCGGACGATATGGTTGAAATTATGTAGCGAGTCAGAAAATCATGTTTATATTACATGTGTGTCTTAATGCATTAAATAACTCGGAATTCAGCTCCGCGTAGCATGAGACTTAGCCAATAGAAAGTCGTCCATAATATTTTAGACGGTTTATCTGCGGACAAAGCATGTTGATTCTTCGAAACTTTTCCCCTTTGTCGGCCTATTGTCAACAAATATCTCGACCGTGTTCCTGTCCTTTTGAACTTCAGGCCTCCTCGTGCAATGTCTCACGCGCGAATGAGCGTACTTGGTCGCCGGCAATTAATGTATCGGCGGGAGAACCCTCTGAAGAACTAGTTTTCGGCGCCTGTGTGAGTACTGCATCATTGGCGGACCCTTATGTTATCCTCCGATTCTTTCGTCGACTGTATCTCCCTCTATTTGCCTTTAACATTTTTATAAGTTTGCCTTAGACACTCAAGTTACGCCCAACTAGTCATCATGGAACTCACCCTTTTTGAAAATAAACATACCCCCTGTGTGCTTCTGGCTTATATTGCACCACTTGTAGCATTTGCTCCATACACCAATTTATTCGAAGCTAAATGTAAGGCCCTCTCAGGCAGTCGCAGAGCAACTGGTCATGGTCCGCGGGTTTAAGCGTTTGACCAAATGCTTGACGATTAAAAAGACCGGCCTAGAATTTCAGAGCAGGGTTGAACATGACTGACTGAAGACAGCTAATAAGTCAGACCTGCCCATCCAAGTGTCCCTTATCGCTCCAGCTCCTTCTGCATCACTTCTGATTCCTGTGCTGCCGCCTTTGAGGGCTTTGGATTGGGTTCCAAAACTCTATGGGATAGGCATGTTCTTGAAGGCTCTCTCTTGAAAATAGCTACGATATTGAAACAACGTTTCGATCGCTCTGTTGTCTGGACACGGTTATGGAGGGGCAAATATGCTGCACTTATTAATGACAGGGTATGGCATGAGTTTATAGGATCGTGGTCAGTCTGCTTGAGTCCTTTGAATTCGCGGTACGTGCATGGGGGACGTTTTAGACGGGCTGATTACAAGTACGTAATCTCGTCATCGGTCTTACACAAGGTTTGGCCGACCATTAGTACGTGAAAAATGGAAGAGAGAGGGAGAGACAGACTGTTCCTGAAGAATAAATCGTGACAAATCAATCTATTCCATAGTTCGGAATTTATGACGCGCTAAAGGTCCTGGCTCAGAACATTTAATGTTGACGGGATACCTCTGTTTGGACCGGTGTAGGATTGAAACATTTCCCTGTTAACATGGGATTTAAGGCACCTCTTCCTTGCGGTCGGTGTCCGCGTTAGACAGCAACGTCGGTTTGTGTCAGTTAACAAGCCTAAATGTCATTTCTAGGCGAAATAACTCGACAATCCATTGTTTATGAAAGGTAAGAGAGAGAGAGACGAGAGAGAAGCCGACTTAGAGCCAAATTCCGTGCTACAAACAACCATGCTCGTTTCGCATCTGCCACAACGCTTAACAACTGCAAATTTGAAGGTCAATTAAGTCATACCGAGAACTGCGAGTCAGGCCACAGGAACTCCTTAATGTGGCTCTTTTGACACTCGAATACGGAGGATCTATGGTCCCTTGAACGTACTTTAGTACGTGTGATCGTGTGTGGCGTGCGTAGGTGGCTTATTTAGCGTTGTCAGCCACTGCTTCCAAGTCTGCCTGTGGTCGCCTTGAGTTTTTCTCCTCATCGGAGCACGGAGGGCATGCGAGGAGCTAGGGAGGTACATTCTGCCCGCTAAACACGAGTGGAAGTCGCAGCCGTTGGGCCGACCTCAGCGTATATCGTCGTTTTCGTCAGCCGACCTGTCAATCTTGCCGCATTTCACTTGACACCCCTAATTGGTTGAGGGACTAAGTCGATTTGAAGTGCTCCCGGATCTCTAACGGGACAATTTTCAAAGGCTGTTCTAGATCTGTCCACTGAGGTTGACATGCTTTTCGAATTATCTGCTAGTCATCCGTTTGTTCAGCGGGAATAATGTTTTTCACGGAATTAAGTAGCCGCGGGGACGGTTGAGCGCACCTGTGCTGATGGGGTATCCTTCCAGTTGTTTCTCACAATGAACTGTGCTGTTACGTTGTTCATCTAAGTAGTGTTACTTCTAAGGTCCTTGACGTTCAATACACGCAGATTTTCATTCAAAAATTACTCCGCTCAATGGACTAACTACTCTGCTTGCAGTAGTTTTCTCGGAACATGCATATTTCGCGCTGGATGCTTGACCCTTCCGGTACATCTTAATGTTGACCTCTCGTGTGGTTTCTAGGTCAAATCCAATCAATTTCGCCCCTGACCAATAAGTTTCTTGAATTTAAGTACAGTAGGTCTGGTCTCTCATGAAATGCTAAACGAAATTCTGAAACTGATTTTGAATTCAAAAAGATTACTTAACTTGGATTGTAAAATTACTTGTCGTGTAGCCTAATCTCAAGATATTTCGGTCACATCAGCATGCCCGCATTTACCCGTTGATTTGCAATGACCTCATAAATTCAAATATATATCATAGAAAACATGCAGAAAGATGTTCTTTTGTTGTAGTCAACTGGTAGAAGATCACGTTTTCGTTAGACTTTAGGCGTGAAGAAAAGATACCACTCGGCTCTAAAAGACTTGTTTAATTCCCGCACAATCTTCGGACCCGGCCTGTCGTTACACTTGCGTTCACAGTTTCTAGACTATTCGCTGTATGCATTCCATCTCAAAAAATCAATAAGTTCTCCGCACTCATAGGAAGACGTCATATGATGCTAATAAAATTTTGTAGTGCAGTATTAATAGGTGGACATATACAATGTTTCATTAGACGTTTCACAGTCTTGAAGAATCTCATAATGAGATACTTTTTGAAAATGGAAAGCTACCCGTTCCTCAAGTATACAATTTTAAGAAAATGAGTAGAAGTGAGAATATTTTTGCATATTTTTCTCACATACATTTGAATTCATAAAGACATTGAAAATCAATGGTAAACATTGACAGCACTTAAGTAGTCAATCTTACAGAATGCAATTTTGGCAGGCCATCGGAAAAAAGGCTCGTTAAAAAGCCGGCATCCTGTCGTGGTTGAAATATGCTGCATGATGATTAATATTACAACCCTTTTGTATAATATTCGAATCGAGAACACATTTTAGAATTTCTGTTAAAATTTCATGATAGCAAATGTACTCGTATAATGCGCCTACTTAAGGGGAATAACTGTGTCTGATGGAAACAAATTTTGGTAAAAAATACATCGCCGATCTGTAAAATAGTTAGGAAAATAGGTAAATCAATGAGAGTTTGTGGAGAAGAACGCCATGTCATTTATTTTGATAAGACAACTAAACGGTGGAATTAAAACTTCGTTTTCTAGTGTGGCGTTGTGATGGAAGACGGCAGTTTAACTAGAAGTAACAGAATCCAGACCAAGAGGCATTCGTTTCACCTTATTGGTGGTTCGTTTGTGGGAGAATGTAACAGAAACAAACGGACAAAAAACGTAACCTGTCAAGAATTGACAAGTTCATGACCCTACTGGCGAAAGGATGTCGAAATATTATGTGGGGACCGACAGTGACAAATGGAAGTCACCACAACTTGTACGGATGGCAGTTTGCCGAAACGAAACTAACGAGTCTTAGTAAAGGCCGCTCAGAATATGAGAGTATTGCGGATTGGATTCATGACTAATATCGAGGTCGTCACGCAAAAAACCATCATACCGGATATCAGAAGCAGAAGTTTAACTGGCCTTCTAAATGTGATGTCATTTTTCAAACGACGGACACTGTTTATCCACCCTACCGTAAATACATTGTTCTAAAAACAGTTTTATTATTTTTCTTCGTCTGTAAAAAACCGACTACGTCCTAACGTTGTGCAGGTTATTTATTTCTAATTTTTCACAATTAAAAACCAAAAGCCAGTGAAGCCATTAATAAACTTAAAGTCACAAGTTTAAAATGTTACATTTAGTCGGTCGATTATGAGGCTGTTCAGTTCTCTGATCGAAGTTACGCCACAAAAATACGCACAGTTTAATGCGTAATGACATAATGTGAACAATAGGATGCTACGAAATTCATTTTCTTTAAGTATTTTATCCTCGGCCTGGGCATTTTCTCAAAGCGGTTCAATTTAGATTTCCACATTCGAAAACAAATAGGGAGTAAGTCATTTTTTGTATGCGACTCAACTATATCACACAGGGTGGGCAGAAAAATACATAATTGTATATTTCCGGTAAACGGGTACTTGATACATTGGCAAGCTTGAGAGTTTCCTTACCTCGTGCATACTCGATTCACATCAAACTACTAGTACTACGGCTGATCCTACCACTCTTGTTCGTTTCCTTCATCCCTGCCTTGGACGTAAGGACGGCTGGGTGCCACTACACGAGACCAGAGTCCGGGGTTTTGTGGGGTCTCTGGAAGTCCCGGCGGTGTTAGTTCACGGGTCTCTTCGGAGGTGAAGTGCCTTTTGCCGTACATTGGATGATGATATGGAAATTCATTCAGGGGATCCTAGCATCGTAAGTAGTATTGATGGTAATTTACCTTTGAACCACCGTAGTCGGCGGTTATCTCTAGACAGAGAAGCAAAAGCGTGGCCACAGTTACAATTCCTCTCATTTCCGACTGCTAAAATGAAACGGTGACTTCTCGGGTCTTTGATGGCAACTGCTCTCTATCGATCCATTTGGACCTTAGTGTGCACTTAGCGTATCAGACGCAATTGATCGATCGATTGAGGCTTTATTGACAGGCGAAGGTCATTCAGACTTGCAGGAATCAGTTCTTGGTCTATATTTCTCATTACACTTCAGTCGGCAAATACATTAAGGAAAAATTTTAAAAGTTAAACTCTGTGAATGATCTATTCGTGTGCAATCCCGTCTGCGCGGAAGCGACGAGAAGTTACAGTATCTGCTATCCATAGCCATCGAGAAATGAGCCTGGATCCACATCGCGTATTAAAAGGTGGAATTTAATGATTAGCACTAGCCATCCATGTAGTAATATGGCAAAGGGAACGCCTAGTCACGATTTTATTTGAATCGAAAAATCTATTGAAAACCACCGCTGAACAAGCATTGTGAGATCACTTAACCAACCTGAGAAGGATTAAATGTCAACACGTCTACAGATATCGTTGTCACTCAAGGGATAAGTGAGTAAATCCAGAAAAAAGTGGTCCTAATAAATTAAAGCAGCTGAAATCGTACGCTAATCCAAATTCTTGATGCAAAACAAATAAACCGACATCTAACCTCTCCGTTGTATGGTCAACGCTCATAACACATCTTCGGATTTATTCTTCTATATGAAAAATCTGCCACCTTGTCGAAAACTGTCATGCTTGCTCTCCTTGTAAAATGCAGATGATCGCATTTCCTTGTATTCACTGTAGGCCTAATATTACTGTTACAGACTAAAATGCATTGCAGATGATTTTTTAACTAAAATCATATTATTTATTTAGCAAATTAATATATTTTTGGGTATATGCACAGACCCAAAGTTGATATGAATAATTGGTCCGAAGTCCATCAACCACTGCGGTATGATCACGTAATATTCATCAAACTGCCACATTCAAACTGATGTTTCAGAAATTCACGCGTTTCCTTCATCATAGTATAGGGCTTACTCTTCCCGTTGGCCATGATGTGTTCCGCCTCACTGCCGGCCTCGTGTTATATTCGTGCTCAACGCATGTGCGTTGGCTTGGCTTTTGAGTGTTGGTTGGTTCTGGCCTCGCCGTTAGAGACCAATTGCGGGCTCGACTGACGTGTGTCCCCTTTGCGGCTGTGGTGAATTCCACTACGTCAGCGCGCGTGTCGGCATCCTCGTGAAACGATGGGCTGGTCTGTCTTTGCCACTCCGGCTTGGGGCTTTAGACCCGGTGGGCGCATTGGTTAGGTGGTGTGTCACGCTGGTCATCTGACTCCCTACCGATGTCTCCTCTTTCCTCGGCTGCCGGCCCTGTGTGAATTTTATCGCCCGTCCTTTTGGCCCTCTCTGAACTGACTTCAGCCTTGTACAGAGCGTCTGGTAGGCGGGGGTTAAATCTATGACTCGATTAAGTGTGCCAGTTGAGAACCAACATTCCAGCATCAGTCTGACCATTTTGTCATTTGCTCGACCGATCACCCTTGCTTTCTCAAAGGCGAAGTTGTGGTTTTTTGTTGTACGTGGCCATAGACCAGAGACAACTTATCCTTGCGGTTGATTTCGAGCTGGCGTTCGTTCAATCTTCTGCCGAGGCGTTTGCCCGTTTTACCGACGTACCTTGTGTCGCAATCTTGGTACAGAATGTTGCAGACCATCGCCGATTGTTCAGTCACTGGCAGCGGGTCTTTTGGCCTCATTACCTGCTGTCTGATGGTTAATGCCAGTTTGTGAGCCACGCCAATCTGGAACGGCTTCAGGATTCGTTTAGTCGCCTCTGAAACATCCTTCTAATAGGAGGATATAAAGAGTCAAAATTTTGATTTTGCCTCGTTCGACCGCCCAATGTGGGGCATCATGGTATAGTTCTGTATGAAGGACTTTGGATAACCATTGGCCTCAAATAAGGCGTGTAAGTACTTTATATCCTCCGTCCTGCCCTCTTCGTCGCTACAATGTGTTTGAGCGCGTTGAAAGAGGGTGCTGACACAACTGCGCTTGTGGCCGACGGGGTGATTACTGTTGAAGTGGAGAAGACGCGCAGTGTTAGTCGCTTTACGGTGGACCGTCGTCCTTATCTTTCCGTCTGCCAGCTTTGTGACTTGTACGTCGAGGAAGGGCAAGTGATTGTTGACCCCTTCTTCCATGGCAAACTGTATGTTCGGAAAGATGAAATTTAGCAATGTCTTAAAAACCTGCACGTCACTCCTTTTAATGATGACGAATGTGTCGTTAACATATCTTGCCCAGAATTTCGGAACAGAGGAGCTGAATACTAACCGTTCGAGCCTCTGCAAAATCGCTTCAGCAAGCAGTCCCGACAGAGGCGAGCCCATCGGCGTTCCCTTCTTTTGCTCCGAAACTTGGTCATTGAATGTGACGCAAGTTTTGAGCCACAATCCTAGGAGTTCAACGATGTGCACTCGCTTGACCAACATCACAACTTCGCCTTTGAAAAAGCAAGGATGATCGGCCGATCAAATAACAAAATGGCCAGACTGACGCTGGAAAGTTGGTCCTCAACTGACACACTTAACCCCGCCTACCAGGCTAAAGTCAGTTCGAGAGGGCCAAAAGGACGGGCGATATAAGTCGCCCACGGCCGGCAGCCAACGCCCACGGAGGAGAGAGGGAGACACCGGTTGGAAGTCACATGACCAGAGTGACACATCACCTAACCAATGCGCCCGCTAGGCCGAAAGACCGAAGCCGGAGCGGCAACGGTAGACCAGCCCATCGTCGCACGAGGGGGAGACCGACACGCCCGCTGACGTAGTGGCACTCACGACAGCCACAAAGGGAACACACGTCATTCGAGCCCGCAAGTGGTCGATAACGGCGAGGTTAGAACCAACAAACGTTCAACAGGCAAGCATACGCCCATGCCTCGAGCACGAATATAACACGAGGCCGGCAGTGAGGCGGAACACCTCATGGCCAACGGGGAGAGTAAGCCAGATACTCTGATGAGGGAACCGCGAGAGTTTCCGAAACGTCAGTCTCAATATGTCATGGTCCATTAACGCGAATTTTCCTCTTAACCTTCTTTGAGGGATGATGAAAACAATAAAATATCTGGGGCTCTTATCTTTACGTATATATATACATTTTCTCCTGAATAAAATTAAGCTAAGAAAAATACTAATAAATATATGCCCCCAGGATTTTTTTTGCAGCTAGCCTGATCCCCACTGCATATTTCTTCTGATATTGCCTGTAAACTGGCATTAAATATAATTATTAATATTGATTATGTATTAATAAAACCAAAGAACGCCACTTGTAATTATTTAACCGGTGTTAGGAAGCTTCATAATGTGCACGAATTCCTGCAGTTCAAACTGTTTAAAGTGCTTAAACAACACTATGGAATTCCTGCAAATAATTATTACGTTGATCTATGCTCTCAACAAGTGACTGCTGGCTTTCTAAGTAGTACGATCAAGCTGGAAATGGTGGCACCCTTCGTAGGCAGCCTTAATATAGTCAAGTATAATTGAATACACAAATAATCGCCTATATCAAAATGATCAAACTACGGGAAAAACAACAATTAACATTCCTCCAAGCTCAAATTAAACAAGATAAAGTTCAAGAAAATAAACACAATGTAAAAATTTGCACATTATTTTCAGGATCTACACTTGCATGTTCTAAAATAGCAAACATCAAAGGATATATTACGTAGTACATATGTAGTAACGAAATTCCGACGCTGATTTGCATAGGTAACGCAACGCAATTCATCATTAATTAGATCTCTTGTGGTGCGGTTCCAGACTAGCCAAAGTTACAACCTAACACAGAACTCCGAAACGTTTGCGATGTTTACTTGCTTCCAATCATAATGTATATCACTTTGATAATAGGCATTTTCAGAGTGTGCCTTGTACAGACAACTGGCGTCCCTGCACTTCTTATAAATTCTGTTTCGGTGAGATTAATTCCCATTCGGTGAAGTGAACCCGCTCATATCGTTTCATTTCAGGCATTTTTCACTGGAGTACCATGCAGCATCACTAAATTAATCACCCGATAGATCTGATCAAGTTTAAAATTTCGGGAGCGTAACATACTTGTAGTGTCTACTACCCAAGGCAAGCGTTCAGCAGCAAAGACCGGCTTATAGTCAAGCATGTTGGTAATCACGATTCTAAGGGCTGAGAAAGTTCAAAGTCCATTTGAACTAAAAAATTCCTATTTGTGAAGATGTTCACATTTTTTCCCGCATGAAATGAAAAAGGAACTGCTAGCAGTCATTGGAATGAGACCACAGTGCATGCCTGCGGTCTGTCAAGACTGATAAACCTCTAACATGCCTCAAACACATGAGGCTTGACCCATGCAACTGCGCAATTTACAAAATCGAAACGCCGATCCCGTGCACCGTTCACTGGCCTTCATCCAGCGTACTCCCACCAGTAAGCGTTATTCGGAGGCATCCAGTGGGCTCACATGCACGAATTATGTTGCACTCAAGGAGATTTTTAATACTTTTCCTCTTACTGGGTCTGACAGAACTGAGATGCCATGGAAATCCCAATCTCTCGGAGTTCCTCAAGACTGCTCCAGAGCCAAAAACGTGGCAGTACAAAGGTCTCAGTGCAGCTTCCAGGGCGGACATGCCACCAGGACTTAGCGATGATCCACTTAATCCAGGTCTCTGGGCGCGTCATCCGGCCTTCAGTCGACACTATCATCACAAACCATTTCTAATGCTCTCCTGACCAGCAGGAACACCTTCCTCGAAGAAATATGGAAAGGAGTCACGGCTGATACTTGATATTTTTTTGTTTCCGCATTTGAATCCAAAGTAATCCGTGTGGAATTAGTATGCATTTTGTATGAAGGTAGATAGCGTTTGGAAGTGCATGGTATTCTATTTGAAATTCATTGGAATTAAAGTTTCAGGGATAGCTTCAGGCTACTTTTCAGTAGTAGTAACATAAATTTGCAGAAATGCAAGTTTTATTGGAGATATGCTCTAGGCAATTCTCTACGACCATCTTTCGAGTCTTAACGAGAAAGAGTTGTATTACCTGATTCTCTACACAGATGCTTATCGATGTTTGAAGTTCTTGCCAGCAACTAGCGAAGCACAGCTGTCAAACTGTAGCATGTTTTAAAAAGCGTGAATTTTGACATTGTTTATGGTTACATTTCACCGCCATAGTCCTCTTTGGCGCTGGGGAAGTCGTAGATATAAGGGTGGGACAATGCAGAGCATAAGGGGTAGGCCATCATTGGGTAAGAGAAGCAGAAGTATCCTAGACATTCCCGACAGACTTAAAATAGATTCCGTCTTCATCGCATACAGCTTCCTGTTATGGCACGCTATGAAGCGATAAGATGCAGTTGACAAACAGGGACGAAATATTTTGGTATCAATAAATCTTAGTGCATGCTCAAGGTATCGATGAAAATTGTCCCACTTAATCACCCCTGCCTCGATGGCGCTCCCAGTTAGATAGTATCCAGGGCGTCCCTTCCCGTGTGGAGGTTAGGTCATTTGTGGTACGTGTAGACAGGGTAGTAAGCTTTCTTCGTCATTGCACCAAAACTAACCACCTCTGGCTATCCAAAATCTTTCACTTTCCCATGCGCCCATAAATGTGGGAGTGTAGAGAATGGAGCAGATGTTGTGTATGTCTGCCATCATGTCTACGAACTAATTTACAGACGGTCAAACTGTTGAAATATAAGCACTTTCAAATAAACTATAAAACCGCATATGGTGAAATTTCAAACTTTTATAAACGACAACTACCAATGTCACAGACAACCTTAAACGTCAGTACAGTGATTTTAAACAAGCATGCCACTCTACTCTTTCCAATGGAAGTAGGATAAGACCCAGTAGTACATTGACTTTCACTTGCGTGCAAACGCCAGCATATATTAAAGGGCTTAAATTAGTCTATGAAAAACAATTGCCTAGCTTATTGTCTCACCGCGATAATTTTGGTTTATAAAAATAAGCTCTGAATTTGGATCTATTATCAGTAAATGTAGCAGACTAGTCAATGCTTCAAGCGCAGAGCCGACTACCTCAGTCGACTAGTCTGTGAAGTTTTCAAAAACAGAGTAGCCTCCGGTATTCTTGTGAACTTGAAACAGCATATAATGCAGACTCGTCAATGCTGCCAGCGCACGGAAGTCTATCTCATTCGGCTGGTCTATTTCCCGTCACATGAGCTCATCCGGTTTTCTTGTGCAGTTTGCCCTTATCTTGGTACAGATAGAGTAATCAATATGGTGTTTTTAGAATGTTGTGAGCATCAGCGCGAAGCTCCTCGTTGCGTTTCTTCTATATATTTTTAAACAATTCTTGTAAAGATGTTCGTCAAGATCACCCTGATTGGTTACATACAAAACGCTGGGTTACGATCGCATGGTTCTTAATTCACCTTCTAATTCATTCCTTCCACGTGGCGGCACAGTGTAGTCCTCTGCTAACCTCGTCTTGCCTAACTGTTCTTTATTTGTTCTACTCATTGATTGCTCGCATAAACCACTGTAGTTGAGCTTTTTTGGATCTGTTCTCCTGCTGGAGGCCACAAGTATCCATTTTGCGATCGACTCGATCACTTACTGGGAAGTTATTTCGACGGGCTAAATCCAATTCTCTTAGATTGACTGAGTTTGCAACCTCCACTTACTGACACAATTTTCTTTGCCACTCTTTGCCATCGAAAATTCCCTCCGAAACTTTGCGTCTTCCTTCTCCTCCTGTGTCCTTACCTGCCTCCCCCCTATGAGGACTGTCTGGGATACTTCTGCTTCTCTAACTCAATGATGGCCTACCCCTTATGCTCTTTATTGTCCAACCCTTATATTTACGACTACCCCAGCGCCAAAGAGGATTATGGCAGTTAAATTTAACCATAAACAATATCAAAATGCACGCTTTATAAAATATGCTACCGTTTAACTGCTATGCTTCGCTATTTGCTGGCAACAGCTTTAAACATCGATAAGCATCTTTGTAGAAAATCAGGTGATAAAACTGAGGAAACCTGTAAAAGCTACTGAAGATACATATTCTCGTTGAGACGCGAAAGATGGTCGTAGAGAATTGCCTAGAGCATATCTCCAATAAAACTTGCATTTCTGCAAATTTATGTTACTACTACTGAAAAGTAGCCTGAAGCTATCCCTGAAACTTTAATTCCAATAAATTTCAAATAGAATACCATGCACTTCCAAACGCTATCTGCCTTCATACAAAATGCATACTAATTCCACATGGATGACTTTGAATTCAAATGCGGAAACAAAAAATATCAAGTATCAGACGTGTCTCCTGTCCATATTTCTTCGAGGAAGTTGTTCCTGCTGGTCAGGAGAGCATTAGAAATGGTTTGTGATGATAGTGTCGACTGAAGGCCGGATGACGCGCCCAGAGACCTGGATTAAGTGGATCATTGCTAAGTCCTGGTGGCATGTCCGCCCTGGAAGCTGCACTGAGACCTTTGTACTGCCACGTTTTTGGCTCTGGAGCAGTCTTGAGGAACTCCGAGAGATTGGGATTTCCATGGCATCTCAGTTCTGTCAGACCCAGTAAGAAGAAAAGTATTAAAAATCTCCTTGAGTGCAACATAATTCGTGCATGTGAGCCCACTGGATGCCTCCGAATAACGCTTACTGGTGGGGGTACGCTGGATGAAGGCCAGTGAACGGTGCACGGGATCGGCGTTTCGATTTTGTAAATTGCGTAGTTGCATGGGTCAAGCCTCATGTGTTTGAGGCATGCTAGAGGTTTATCAGTCTTGACAGACCGTAGGCATGCACTGTGGTCTCATTCCAATGACTGCTAGCAGTTCCTTTTTCATTTCATGCGGGAAAAAATGTGAACATATCCACAAATAGGAATTTTTGAGTTCAAATGGACTTTGAACTTTCTCAGCCCTTAGAATCGTGATTATCAACATGTTCGGCTATTAGCCCGTCTTTGCTGCTGAACGCTTGCCTTGGGTAGTAGACCCTACAAGTATGTTACGCTCCCGAAATTTTAACTTGATTAGATTGATTGGGTGATTAATTTAGAGACGCTTCATGGTACTCCAGTAAAAAATGCCTGAACTGCGTCTACTACTACTACTACCACTACTACTGCGTCTAATAATACTACAATTACTACTACTACCATTATTCTTATAATTCTACTACTACTACTGATTCTACTACTATTACTATTACTTCTACTACTGCGTCAACCACTACAACTTTTAATTCTACTACTGCATCTACTACTACTACAACTACTACCACTACTACTATTACCACAACTACTACTGCGTCTAATACTACTATTTTTATTTAACTACTACTTCTACTGCTATTACTATTACTGCTACTACTACTATTGCTACAACTACTACTGCGTCTTCTTCTTCTTCTACTACTACTACTACTACTACTACTACTTCTACTACTACTACTACTACTACTACTACTACTACTACTACTGCTACTACTGCTACTACTACTACTACTACTACTACTACTACTAATACTACTACTACTACTTTTACTATGGAAAAGGGAACCAACTTTCCAACCAACCGTTTACTAGCAGAATAAAGGGCACCGAATGCCAAAGCGTATAACTAGAAAAAACATTTGACAGCAGTCCCGTGATAATTTTGGTGATCTTTATCTGTACAAGACAACCTACTGTAGGTTTACAAGTAGCAAAAACAAAGCATTGTTTCTGGGACCCACCATCATTTTTTTCAAAAACCCATCTAGTCGGCTAGATAAACATATTCTCTCATTTTTCATAAGAAGGCAAGGCCAAAAGACGGGGTTACTTCCGTTTCTGACATCCGGTATGATGTTTACTTGCTTGCCGATCTTGCAATTAATCACTCATCCCATTCGCAGATAGGTTAAATCCAGGAAGGCCTTTATAAGGACTTGTGAAGTACGTTCCGGCGATCGGCCATCAAAACTAATTGTAGTTCCTTCCGTTTGTCCCTTGCGCTATCCCAATGGACCGCAGATAATTGAACACCCTCTGGCCAGCACGGTCCTGTGCTCGCCAATTCGTGTCTGGAAGGGCTTTTTCATCCGTCTCATTTCATCACCTTCCCCCGGGGGCAATGGGATAGGACAACGGCCACCTAGTTCCAGATTCTATCGGTTAAATTTGGGCTATGGAATTTCATTGCCGCTCATCGCTAGAAAACTAAAATTCAGAATCCGGAAGTTTACTTATCTTCGTAAACGGTGACTTGACTTGTTCTTTGACAAACTATCACCGGCTTACCAACTGTTCTGATGTCATTGCGGATCAAATTTTTTTTAACCAAAAATTTCTTCTATATGTTCCCAATTCTTTCCGTGGAGATTCTTAGACCCCAACGCGTGTCCGCCTGCAACCAATAAGTGAATGTCGCAGCTCGATTGGCTTCGAGCTGTCATGAGGCTAGTGCTAACTTTCGCTCGATCCCAGCAACGAGATGATCGAGAGCGTGAGGCGGACAGGAAGACAATGCGACAAAGCGGTGACGATGGCGGGAGTGGACTGTTACAGTATCCCTGGTTGGACCGAGGACGGTGTGTAGAGAGGCCAAAGAAATGGGGTATTCCTAAAAAACACGAATAACTGAAAGGTCAGGAAAATGAGTTTGATGTCCACTACGGGTGATGTACATAGGGGACACAGTGAAACGGTAGATGAGGAAGGTGCAGTTATAGGCTGCTAACAGCAACCGAGAGGAAGTATACTGCATGGACAGACGTAAATTAGGGGAAGACAACGTGACAAACCGGCAGCGATCGCCGAAGCGGACTGCCACATTTGCGCTGATCAT
The DNA here is from genome assembly GCA_017591395.1 of Schistocephalus solidus. Classification (NCBI taxonomy): domain Eukaryota; kingdom Metazoa; phylum Platyhelminthes; class Cestoda; order Diphyllobothriidea; family Diphyllobothriidae; genus Schistocephalus; species Schistocephalus solidus. Next base: position 276,982 of record WEDG01002934.1, on the reverse strand, counting down.
TTCAGAATTTGTCCTTTTCCTCGTCGGGAGTTATCATTGGAGGAGCTTAGACAGTCGTGATCGTGGTCAATTTTCTTCCGCGGGCTGGTAATCTCATGATCATGAGACAACCGTTGGTTCTCTGTGGGACAGCCATTCACGTGACATCGTTAGTTGTGCCAATTTCAACGTTAATGCGTTCTGCATTGGTCTTCTACTTCAGAAGAAGGCCTATCCGATATCCACCCGCTACATTTGTCCTTTTTTACAGGCGCGGGTCTCAGTGAGTGCCACGATGCTTTCTTTGTCAATAAAGATTTCCAGGACGGCCAGAGTTATCCTAATTTCTGCTCAGTTGCCCACTGGATCATCCAAAGGAGAAAAACAGGTATCAGGTTGAGTTGTTTCACCAAAGCAGACTGTGGAGAAGCAGGGGGTCGAACCGGTGATGGCTGCTGTTTCGCATATTCTATCGATCGCATATTTTATTTTCACAGATCGCGGTCTTCTTACGGATGACACAATTTCCAGTCCCTTCAACGCGCAGAGATGAATAGTACTTCCTTAAGAAGGACTGCCTGGTCATTCTAAGAGGCTTTTGAAATCCTCTGTGAGGTAAGGATTTGGCGCAGCAGGAAAAATACCAGATTTTGGCTGAGTCGCCCAAGGAATTGTTTTTTTATCCCTCCTTAGTACATTCTGTATGTAGTGGGAGGGTGGATTTTTGTAGGCAAAGCTGTCTACCTGGTGTGGAAACATACATATGCCGGACACCCTTATCTAATTTACTTTGGCAATCAATGGTGGTTACAGAGACGTGACTGTCGTGTTGAGCACGGCTTCGTTGAACAACCGATTAGAGCTGGGTGTCATGGCGAGACGAAGTTAAAGCATCCACCAGGTTAATCGATGTGTTAAGTGGTAATGGCTAGCGCGTTGTTTTATTACTGCGACCAAGGTCAGGTCTCACCCACCTAACCACCAGGTTAAGCGATATGCAGAAGGTTACCTTCATCAATGAATTACTTGTCGTACAACGGCCACCAAACTGGCTCGACGGAACGGGTGAGAGCGTGAAGCTGGATTGTGTGTGCCCATGACACCATTTTTTTATCCTCCAATCAACAGAACGCGATAAGCTGATTAATCGATAAATTACGCCTAACTCAACAAGTGCACGTACATGTCCGAGTGAATCGATAGAGCCCGGTATTTGTGAGCTCGGTGCTCCACTCCGAAGACTGGGATGCAAGGACTCATCGTCACGACCAATCTCCTCCTATTATGTCTAGCGGTCGATGCTGGATATGCCGGTTCCAAGGTAAACCATCGTCAATGCTGTTTACAATGATAGTATCCGCTGGATAAAATGCCCCGTCAATATGGTAGAGGACACATTGTCTCCGAGGCTACTCGTAAGATGACTCCACTAGGACTTCCACAGACACCACAAAACCCTGGACTCTGGTCTCGCGTGCCTGCGCCCAGCCGCATTTTAATCCAGAGCAGGACTGCAGCAGATCTAGAGGACACGTTTTAACCTTTTGAGTAAGCACCCTTTAGTGGTTCATTGTATGCCAACGAAATATGAATCCGTGTGAATATTCCTAGCATTTATTTTATACAAAATGGTTTCGTGAATATGAAATTTGCATGCCAACGTATACTATGGGTTTAAAGATAAGTTACTGGCCGGGTGCCAATTTCTAACCACGAATGAATAAAGATTTTTTAAAAGTTAAAACACCTTTAAATAAGCGTCTGAAGCTAGAAGGATGATGTGATTAGTGCTCGATGATTCATTAACAAGGCGCTATTCGTGGCTTGCTGCTCTGCCCAGAACTGTGAAAGGTCTGTTTGTAAGGGGCTTACAGACTGCTTTGTATAAACACGAAATGACGTAGGGTACCCGTTCAGCTACCATGATTTTGTGCTTCAAAGGCAACACGCCCCCGTGAACATCGTTAGGTAATTTGCGTCTTATTAAGCAAAATAGAGGTAACGTGGCCTCACCTAGTTTTTAATCCTAATAAACACCTACTTGTAACTTTGGTAGGCTTATGGTAAAAAAACCTTCATTTCGCTCATTCCTCGTCGCAACACCCTTGATTGTTACCACTAGTGTTAACGTTCGAAGCATTTTTCGGCTTAATTTGGGGTTAGAGCTAAGGTTAGCGGTTAATAATATGGCTATGATTAAAGGTTACGATTAGGTATTTAGGGCTACACCATCACTGTTGCCCAATTCGGTTATATTTTCAGTCGCCGTCATCGCGAGTCAGATTTAAATATGTATCCTTCTAACTTTTGCCTTCATTGTGACGAGTCATCAAAAGGTGGAGTCAGTTCGCCTGGAATATCTAGTCGGCCCTCATTTTTACAAGCTCCTGTTTCTAGTGTTTGAACTTGCATGTCCACCTTTTACATTTTATTGGTGTATTTAAACCACTACCACTTTTGCCTCCCGTTTTCTGCATGCGGCCACATTTTCGATTTTCGCAAAATTACATGCTATTTTTATTAAATTGTGAGCAATCAAAAAGACGGGCAAAAATATTCCTACTAAAACCCACTTCAGCTCCTCAATCGACATAGAATCAGTAAGACTTACCTTTAGTTGGTTTTACCCAGTCGACGATCATTACACTGGCCACCATCTTCGACCCCGGCCGCACTATCGCCCAAGTCCAGGATTACCTTTATGAGGAGCACCATTACAAGCTGGATTGATACCCTCATCAGAGCGTTAGTGTTAAAGTTGTCTAATTTTCTCCTCAAAATCTAAACCATAGCTTTACACTCATACCAGTAATCCTCCTTTGAGTTGATCTTCACCTGTTTAAAGGAGCACCCTAATAACAGCAGGAGTCGGAGGTATGACGATTGATGACTTTCTGTCACAAAACCAAGCCTTCACCCTAATTGGGTATGTGGTGAAAGAAATTCAGATATGGTCAATTATCAGTCGGAAATATTAGCCACTGCATCGTTTCACTGGATTCTTCATGAGACATAAAACGATAACACACAAGTAATGTGTAAAATGCATTAAATAGTAAAAGATAAATAAGTATAACTAACCGCAACTAACATCTAATTATAAGGAAACAAGCTAAACTATGACGAACGCAACGACACACTTAATTCTGGAAACGGAGGACGGGTTGTTCGTGTTAAGGAGGCAGTGCACGCAAGTACATGCAAAGCACCATTGTAAAATGGTGCAAATCCGCTTGAAGAGTGGATAATTTTGAGAGTGAGATACTAAAACGGCAAAAGCCAACTCCATTTTCAGACCACCAGAATGGTGGTAGTGTAGACAACAAAAAGAGCACGCAGAACAACTCCAGTACACCTAAAAACCAGGAGCCAAGCGGCATAGCTCTTAAACAAAGAAAGGGGAACACAGCAGTTGCAAGACAATGCATTATAGCTAGAGATTGAATCTAAATATTAGACCCTCACCTAATCACATAACTGACGTTCGTAAAATTACGCAGTGTATGAAGAAGCATGAATTCGACGCAACATGCATCTGCCTAGACAGCCTCAAGTGCGACCACAAAACCCCTTTAGTCTACACAGGCGAGGTAACTCTCCAAATTTCCTCTCTGCCTTCATGTAGGACTACTTTCAGGCGATATATACAGAGAAAAAATTGCCAGGGGCTAACAAGTAAAAAAAGAGTATTTATGTCGTCCACGCGATGACAGAACGATATGGGCTTTATGGAAAAGGTAGTTGGTACGGGGGTACATTGTAATTCTTGACGGAATCGCTGTAGAAGGGTTGTCCGTACAGAAGTAAGTATATACATCAGCGAGGTCTAATAATGAAAAAATATAAGGAGACCCCAAGGCAGTCATCAATCCACCCAGTTGGAGAGTAAAATGCTAGCGTTCGCACCACCGAAGCCGAAGGAGTTTGTTAAAACCATCAGTCGAGTATTGGACCGAGAGTCCATGGCCACTCTGCTTTGTGTTGGCATAAATGTCCTTGTGAAGAGAAGTTCAGCTTGGTTGTCAGCCTCTCGCCTACCCACTTTGTGACCGAGTTTGCACACTTCCTCCGGGGTGACAGCCTGCTCGAGATTTCGGTTGGGTGCCACCCTAGCGTGCTTAGCTGCCAGAACGGAGTACACCGCCTCTACGGCTCCAGCCGCACCCAAACAGTGCCCGATGTGGCCTTTGATGGAGTTTGATGGCTATTCGAGGAGCAGACGCAGATCGCGGATAGTGCTCCAGCAGCTTGGCGATCGCAGCCAGTTCGATCACGTCACCGAGAGGCGTAGATGTAGCGTGGCAGTTTATATGTTCAACCTTTCAAAAGAATAAAATACGAAAGCGCGCTTACTGATGGGAGAGAGCCGTTGAAATTGAAAGAGAGAGAGAGAGAGAGAAGTGCAGTGAAGGACAGAAAGACTAAGAAACAACTGAGGAGTCTAGTTGAGGAACCGGTGAGTCCGGTGTTACGAACGGGAGATAGTGTAGTGATTTGGGTAGAGGCCCTGAACTCAATATCCCACTTAATCACTTAGTCGCTGCGGAAGCATTGAAGCTATCGACCGTCAACCTAACGTCAGCTATGGGGTTTTCTAAGGCGTCTCGAAGTATGGAGTAATGCGTTTTTCTCTGCGCGAAACGAGGTTCGCAACATTTAACGAAGTGATTTCAGCAAAGTTGACCTCACCGGCTAGTTGTTTTTCTTCAGACAGCCTCTTAGCCTGCTCAAACATTAGTTGGATCAAGGGCAGGACGGAAGTGTCGTTTTGTAGATGAAAATGATATGAAATGTAATACAATTCGAGGACCACCACTGCCAAGGTTAGGCGGTTCAATGATACAAGTCAGTAAACGAGAGAATGTGAGTTTCCCTTAAGGATGGGTGTTAATAAGAGAGACGCTTTCAAGATATAACAACCCCAGCGTCCAACGGACGGGTGTGAAATAATTAGCTGACGTAGCAAACCAAACAAATGCCGACGATCAACAAAATCGGACAACACCAGACCACAAGAGCAGACTGCTGACAAAATCTGTCCTCCCAGTGGTGCGGATAGTTTCCACCAGTAAACGGATCTCATCCAATAAAGGCAGCAAGCTTGAAAGAGAACCCACCGAATGGTTACATCCAAAATTTCAGCAAATTGTGTAACGACTACGAGGGGTTGTGGAGATTATCTTTTGCAGCAATAAGGCTAAAAAACTTTCTAGCTCTCCACCACTAAAACGAAAGAGCGTCGACAAAAGCTTTGCCTCGATGACTGAAGCTTACGACTGGGAACGGTGGGGTATGGAAAGAATTGCCGAATTGACGCTGTTTATGTAAGACGCGAATATTACCTGATTCAGATCGTGTAAACGAGCATCATCGAGGGCGGCCTTCATGCTTCTGAAAGCTCCACTGCCGGTGGGTTCCGGAGAGACGAGATTATATGCGTCAGCTATAAGGAACACAAAACTGAAAGAGTATTTGGCCATTATTAGGCCATTAATCGATCAAAAGCTGCCCCTGAAGCATAAACACTGTGATTTGGTAGTGTTTACAATACCAATAGATACAACATACGGTTTCATATAACTCAAATACATAATGACCTTGAAAAACTTCCTCGGTAACAAACTAGTTGTTTTGTATCTATTCCGACAATTGTTCAATATTTAGCAGAAATCTTGCATTCTTCAAAGGAATGAGGAACAAGTAATGGCAGACAAATGGAATGTTGAAAAAATTACTTCAAATTTAAAACTGGATAAAAGAGTGGCTTTGAATACTTCTGGACAAGGAGACTTTGTAAGACAGGCGTTTGAATAGCTGTGCTTTTTGAACAACCTGATGATCTTTGCCGCCCGCCAGCTACAAGAGAAGTGCCAGGAGATGCGAACTCACCTTTACACTACCTTCGTGGATCTGATGAAATCCTTTGACATGGTGAATCGCGACAGACTGTGGAAAGTCACGCAGAAATTCGGCCGTCCTGAGCGGTTCACGCACATGGTGCGTCAGCTTCATGATGGGATGACGGCGCGCGTCACTGACAACGGGACGGTATCCGAAGCATTTGCGTGACCAACGGAGTGAAGCAGGGCTGCGTATTGGCCCCCACCCTGTTAAGTCTCATCTTCTCTGCTATGCTGATGGACGCCTACCGTGATGAGCAGCCTGGGATCCGAATCACCTACAGGACTGACGGGCACCTTCTCAACAGTCAGCGTATGCAGGCCACAACGGGCGTGTCTACGGCTACAGTCCATGACTTGCTATTCGTGGACAACTGCGCCCTTAACACAGTGAGGGAGGATGACATGCAAAGGAGCATGGACCTCTTCGCCGCAGTCTGAGCCAATTTTGGATTAACAATCAGTACAGCCAAAACGGTGGTAATGCAATAACCGCTGCCCAGCGCGGAATACAATGCTCCCCGAATCAATGTCAACGGCGCTCAATTCAAAAATGTGGAAACCTTTACTTATCTGGGAAGCACGCTGTCACGCAACACCAGAATCGATGACGAGATTGCTCAATGGTTCTCCAAAGCCAGTAAGGCCTTCAGCCGACTGTAGGCCTCCGTGTGGAATCGCCATGGTATTCACCTGAACACCATACTGAAGATGTACAAGGCCGTCGTCTTGAGGACACTCATTTATGGAGCGGAGACCTGGACCGTCTACTCGAACAACGCCAGGAAGCTGAATCATTTCCATCTCAGCTGCCTCCACAGAATATTGAAGCTGAGATGGTAAGACAGGATCCCGGACACGGAAGTGCTGGAGCGGACTGGAATCCTCAGCATCCACGCCATGCTGAGGCAAGTGCAACTGCGATGGAGCGGCCACCTGGTGAGAATGGACAACGAGCGACTACCCAAACGACTTTTCTACGGAGATGTCGCTACGGGTGCTCACCGACAGGGAGGTCAAAAACGACGCTACAAGGACACTTTGAAAAAATCACTGAAGCAACTGCAAATCAACCGGCATGGAGACGATCCATGAAGACTGGTGCAGCAATCTATGCGGCTAACCGGCTCGCCGCTGCTACGGCCAAAATGGTGGCTCACAAGTCATTAGCACCGCGGATCAACATCACCAATACCCAAGCCCTGACATCGTACCTACGCTATCAACTCACATTCCACGCGCGAATCGGCCTGGTCGGATATCTTCGAAGTCAATGCAAAAACAATCCCATAACATCAACCTCTGTCACACCTGTCTCAGACCCCACGACGACGACCACCTCAACAACTGATAACAACTTCATTGATGCCGCGCCTTCCACGATCACTGACACTATCCTCCCTCCACTCCTTTCGCCGATCACGGCGACGAACACCACTTGACCCCTCCCACTACCTCCAAACACCTGCCACCTCCAACACCACCGCCGCCCCCAGTACCAGCGATAGGATCTCAGTAATAACCTGTCCTCATTGCGATCGCACATTCATCTCACACATCGTTCACTTGCGAATCCATCGCACAAAGACTGGCGAACTAGTGCCTGGACCACCAACACACAGCAGAGACCACCGCCTCCAATGCCCTCACTGCACACGCACATTCACTCATCGCATGGGCCTGCTCGGTCCGAGCGCATCCACGAACGCGGAATCCACCACGATGTCAGCACATCTTGCGCACCCACCAATACTTCCCATATTACTCACAGGAGCTCAACTACCAGTACTCGCAGCAGAGCCCCCACAGAGTCAGCACCTCACGACCTATCTTGTTCTCATTGTCACTGCACATGCACATCACACATCGGCCAGATCGGTCACTTGCGAATCCATCGCACAGAGACCAGCGAACCAGTGCCAGGAGCACCAAAATACACCCGCCGCACCCGAATTAACTGTCCGCACTACCCACGCACATTCACACACCGCATGGGCCTATTAGGTCACATGCGTCTCCATTGAAACCTGCGATAGAACACCACCGGCTATACCACAACACTACATCTATCCTTATCGCCTCTGGACCTCACATGGTCACATGCAACGCCACAAAAAAATATGCTCTCAGTCTGCATAACTGAGTAAGAGGCAAGTATGATCCTGGGCTCCTATCCATGTGACTCCTCTATTGCATGTGTGATCTGAGCTTGAGAATATCACGGGGCGATAAGCGCCGTGGGATAGAAGGTTGCCAACTGACAACTACACTCAGACCTCGTAGTCAGGCCAATGCGTGTTATGTGGAGTGGCTCCTACTTGACGTGACCTCAGGCTATCTCAAACATGTGAGCCGTTCAACCACCTGATGTATGAAATCCTGGTGCTTGTGTTTGGGGGGCCAGGTCGTGTACGTAGTACACGTAGATGACGTCACCAGCAGCTGCACCTACTCCAGCATCAGGCAACTGACCAGCTCGGACGGTGGGGGAGAGAGTGAGGTCGATAGTTCAGCGCATTTTGCTCACTATAAACAATCTGACGCACTTGAAACTATCACGGTGAGCTAAATCCAGTAGCTTAGAAGGTTGCCAATTTACGGGAAAACTCGCCCCGCGTGGTCAGCCCAATGTGTGGTTTGTGTGGAGTGACTGACTGGCAGACTGAGAGTCAGGCTGCAATGAGTCCTTAATGTGGCCTTTATGGCAATCTCACTCCGTGGGATCCGAGCCAGGTGTGGTAGCACACCCAGGGGCGGCTCCGGCCGCGCCAGACACCTGCGTCCTCTCTCACCTCCGTTCTTCTTGACTCTGTCATGACACCGGGCTCAGGTGGGGGAGGAGGAGAGAGTGCGGTAGCTGCAACGCAATACTACTGTCACTTAAAACTAATCCAGGCGCATGTCACCGTCCCTGCACCAACCTTCTCTGTAGCATACGGTGGACATCGTTGGACTACGACGGTCAAACTGTTGTATTGTGTGTGTGATTTTCGTATTTCCATATTCTATCTCAAAAATTCCGTTTCCAGTCTCTCTCAGGTGCCAAACAATACCAAATCCCGCTAACGCTGGTCTCCAAAGTGAATCACTTAGTTATTTTTGGGCAGCGTTATGTGGAGTGGTTTCTGCTTCAGCAAGTAGGATTTATATACTAAATAACTTCTACTCAAGTCAAACCGCTCAAATTTTACGTTGATGCCCGACACAACATTAAAAGGCATTTTAACAAGTATTAGAAGTTTATCACACAGCTCGCAAAATAGGGCATTTTAATTGATATCGCGCCTTCGTCAGACCCTCCCACCGTTTGCGGCTATTTAAATGACTTGAAATGCATACTGAGCTAATTTCAGGACAGAATACGGACTGAGAGAAAAATATAGATGTTTCAACTAAAGCGATCATTCAATAGCACAGTGATGGTTTGCAAGTTGCCCGTCCAGGAGTAACAGCATGCCTAACGCGGTAGTCTTAAGAGAATGCAGTAATGCATGCAAACACAGTCTGCCATGACTTCATTAGGTAAAACTAAATAGTAATATCGAAAATCGGTCTGCGCCGTTAGACCCTCGAATATACTGACTAATTTGAAGTTAGAGATCAATTTTTGAGGGAATTCAAAAACTACAATTTCAAAACCGGAGTATCTACTACTGCTGGAGAACCCACTAGTGAGCCGAAACTCTCGCAACTGTGCCATGCGGCGACAGAAAGTCGGTGAAACACGTGTCCAAGCTTTTAGCTAGGACCTGTGCTGGTAGCATGGTAAATAATGACATAGGCTATAATACTGATAGCCTGTTAGCAACTCGTGAGTATTACGCGGTTCTCACAGTGCCTGATGGACCTCGACCTAAATATTTATGGACGCACGTGTTTCAAATTTATCAATCTCAAAGGAGAGGGTTAAGCAAGACCTAGACCTTCTACAAGTGTATGCTAAAGCTTTGTTAAGGGACGATGAGTCGATTAACATCCTCAAACCATATGAAATAGGGAGGGCTCAGCCAGTGCCAGGTTCAAATCCTCGACCACGACCCCTAAAAATTATTTTGGAAACTGAAGCACACGCATAGCTCCTGTTACAGAGGAAATAATCTCTGTGGGATCTGCTTCCCGAGTTTTTTTCAGCCGGATTAAGAGCCGAAGGAGAGAAGGAAAAGGAGATATTTGGTAACAGAACTGGAAAAACGAAGGAGCAACGGCAAAACACGCCTCAAAATAAGAGACGGACAAATAGTTCAAGTCCAACGAACATTTATCTGGGCAAAGGCAGTCATTCTGACAGCCTAATCAATGTAGTGATGTCCGCTTTCAAGACTACTACGAGCACCAGTGGTCGCTGTCTCGAAATCTACTACACTAACTGTCAGAGTCCATTCAACAAGCTGAATGAACTCAAATTACTAGCCTCTAAGCAGAAACCTCACATAATTGTGTTAACAGAGATCTGGTTGACTGAGGAAATGAATAACAACGAAGCCAATATCGAGGGCTATCAAGTGTTCCGTTGATAGATGTCAAAGTAGAGGAGGAGGCGAAGCGATTTATGTATCGAATGAAATTGCATGCTGCCAGCAAGAAATATCTGAGTTATACCACGAAATTTTGAACTTATTTTAATGTAAGATTAGTATCAAACAATTACCAACACTTACCCTGTGCGTTGTCTATCGACCTCCCAGCTCGGGTAAAAGCGCCAACATGGAAATTCTTATTGCACTGAAGTTATTTTGTAAGAGAAAGAACTGACTACTTTTGGGTGACTTTAACGCTCCAGGAAAAAACTGGAAGATCCCCGTAACAAACGCTCCATTAACATCATTCGACCACAAGCTACTGAAATTTACTCAAGACGAATACCTTGTTCAACACACAAAATTCGGAACAAGATTAAGAGAAGGACAACGATCGATCTGTCTAGATCTCGTCTTCAGTAAAGAAGAAGGATTCTTAAGGGAAGTTAATGCCCAACATCTACTCGGCTTAAGCGACCAGATTGCTTTTACTTGCGTGTGCTCTCTCCTATTGAACCCACAATCACAAATTAAACGGCGCATAGATGTTCGAAAGGGTAATTTTAACGCAATGAGACGTGTTGTCTCAGAGGAACCCTGGCCACTTAAATTGACAGATTTAGAAGATTTCTGGTAGTATTTCGGGGGATTATAGAGCATCTAGTCTAATCCCATTGCTCTATGAAAATAGTGAGACCAAGTGTTCAACCGCCATGGGTCACTCCGATAACAAAAACAGATCACGAAGAAGAAGCAGAGGTTGTGAAAAAAGTATTTACATCTTCATGATTCAAAGACATTCGCCGAATATAAGGAGCTACGAAATAAATGCCGCAAACAAAAACGGATTGACAGAACTTCGTTTGAAAGCCATCTGACAGCAGAATCTATCATATTCCCCAAGCATTTCTATGGGTACCTTCGCAGTAAGAGAAAACACAGAGATGATATTGTGCGTCTAAAAGACAGCCTTGGAAACTTATTAGTTGAAGGGCCACAGAAAGGATAGTTACTGTCTCATTTTTTTCGATCGGTTATTATTATGGAATCCGCAGAGACAATCAGAAGTTTGAAATGGGCCAAGATACTGTTTTATTGCAACCGTTGCCTTTTCCGCCAAGGAAGGTAGACGCGTCCTCAGTCAAATTAAGCCAGACAAGTCTCCTGGACCCGATGGGATTCCTGGGCTGCTACTTAAGGAACTATCAACGGAGCTGGAAAACCTCTTTCAATTCTCTTTGCGCTGTCAATGAGAACAGGGAGACTGCCGTCACGGTGCAAGCTAGCCAATCTCGTTCCTTTATGTAAAGGAGGTAGCAGGATGATAGCAAACAGCTTCCGGCCTATCAGTTTGACTTGCCTCTCATGCAAAACGATGGAAGTCCTCGTAAAGAGTGCTATACAACAATTTTGTAACGAAAATCAAATACTACAGAATTTTCAGCGTGGGTTTCGGAGAGGCTGCTCCTGCCTTTCAAATCTGCTAACTTGCCTGGAGGTCTGTACTAGGGCTTTAGAAGAGGGCTTCGAGGTCGAAGTCGTCTTGATCGATTTCCGCAAAGCATTCGACACTGTTCCACACCACCGCCTTCTGCATAAGCTCAGCGCACCCGGCATCAGGGGTGATCTTTAAAACTGGATAAGGGAGTTTTTGGTTGGTCGCAAACAGCGTGTCTGTATCGGAGATGACATGTCAGACTGGGTGAACGTGTCTAGCAGTGTGCCTCAAGGCTCGGTTCTCAGGCCCTTAGTCTTTATCCTATGTGTTAATGACAGCCTACAGGAACTCGAATGCGGTAAAATAATGTTTGCCGACGACGTTAAGCTCTGGAAAGTCATTAAGGGACCGAAGGATCAAAAAGCCCTTCAAATAATTTGCACCGACTGCAAACGTGGTCCGAGAAATGGCTCCTCGAGTTCAACGTGCAGAAGTGTGCCGTCCTTCATCCGCATCCAACCAAATCCCACTCAAATGAGAGCGTCAGGGCATACCACCTAAAAGGCGTTACTCTTCCCGCTGAATTTTCACATAAGGATCTCGGGGTTTGGATACAGAGCAACATGAAACCAGCACTGCAGTGCACGAAGGCCGCAAAAAATGCCATGGGAGTATTATATGCAATAAAAATGACATTTGTAACCTTTGACAAAGACCTTTTTGGGAGAGTTTACAGCACCTTTGTTCGGTCTCATCTAGAATATGGCACTCAAGCGTGGCAGCCATGGCTGTCAAAGGATTAAACATGCTTCGAAAAAGAACCACGCCATGCAACAAAGCTGGTAAATGGTTTCAAAGATCGATCGTACATAGAAAGACTTCGCTGCCTTCATCTATTTCCTCTGTGCTACAGGCAGCAAAGAGGTGATCTTATCCTGGTATACAAGATAATACATGGCCTTGACGGCGGATTGAATTTGAGATGTTTCAGTGGCATCTATCGCCTAATCTTAGTGGGCACTCGATGAAGCTGCACACGAAAATGTCCAGGCTGAAATTCCGCTTTTAATTTTTCACGCAAAGGGCAGTAGAGAGCTGGAATGATCGCCTCCAATCAGTCGTGGAGGCGACATCCCTTCAGCTGTTCGAGAGACGCTTGTATGACTATATGTGTCCCCTGCTTTCCCTTGACAGTCTGAACCTCAGCAAAGTGCCCCATGAACTATAAAACTACTATACTACTCACATCTTGCAAGCAATCTGGTTATAGGGATAATTTTGATATACATATCCGGCAGTATCCAACGAACTGGCACGCACACAATAGGGTTTTCAAAGGCATTGCCTATTATCCTTACCAAATAAACTGGAATAAACTGAATTTCGGTCTGCGCGTATAGACACTAGAATTTACTGAGTTACTCAAAGTTAGAGATTAATTTCTGAAGAAACTACAAAGCTACAATTTAAAATCCCTGTTTAACATCTTAGCAACTCTACTTAATATAGGTGGCGCGGAAGCTGGAGTCAGCAAGTTTAAAATGTGAGCGGACAGTCAACTGCAGAGGTTAGGATGACGATGGGAGTAAAAGGTTAAAAAATGTGACGGTTCAAATTCAGGTAGTACCAGATCGCCCAAAGCCCACAATCTCCGCCAGTGGCTGGTGGTCTAAAGTACGTCTGTGGAGAGCGTCAAGCAGGTGTAAGGGCGTAGGCCAAGCCTCGAGAACCAGAGCGCCGGCTCCCTCCGACATGACAAAACCCTGGCGTTGACTGTCGAAGGGTCGCGAGGCGAGCTTTGGTTGATCGTTATAGCCCAAAGCGAGGGCCCGGATGCGGGAGAAGGCTGCCAACGTCCAAGGCAAGACGCTGGCCTCACAACCACCGGCAACCACCATATCGGCCTCACCGTACTGAACTGGAGAATAAACACTGAGCGTTAAGAGACCAAAAAGTAAAGATAATTAAGTAAACAAGGGGAAATAAACAAGTCACCGATTTTGGGAATTGCTCTCGCAAAGTCGCATTTTCATTTGAGACTGGCTTCTTCCTGCAGTCTGAACTTGGACTACGATGCATGGTTGGTTATCATACTCCGAGAAATCTATTAACAAGTTAAGATGCTGACTGTTATGAAGAAGATAGTACGTTACGCTTTAAAATTTCGCCCGAAATTATTAAAGAAAATAGTAGAAAAGGCGAAAAATGCATACTAAAATCATTGTATATATAAAACACAGAACTTACTAGCAGACTAAAGTTAGAAATTATCTGATTGACCTGCAGAAAGTTACCGTATCAAAGCAAATTATTTACATACACACTGTAATTGAAACTTGTAAGTTACCGCTTAAATTCCTTAGAAAAGTTTTTTTTAAATATTTTCGGATTAATGAATGGAACACTGCAAAATTTCACGATAAATTTAGTTTATGGCTTGCATTGCTTTAGAATGGTTCAGAATCATTTGTGTTCTAGTCCTCTAGTGGACATTTCTCCGGTCACGTACAACACTAGCCATGAAATTGTCACCCAATTAGTATGTTATATTGACTTCAACAGTCACAAAAAGGTTATTTTGTGTACTAAGAATTGAAAAAGCCTACTTATAGCCATCGTAGGACAAACTCCCTAAATATCAACTTAAGAAATTGTGATTTAAGGGTATTTTTGTGGGAAAATGCAAAAACAGAAATCCAATTATAAAGAATGCTTACTCGAAAAATGTGTACGAAAGCTCTCTCGAACAATAGGAAAGAACAGGTTATTTGAAAGAAGTGAGAGCATGTACATTAATAGACAGTCCTATTAGAAATAAGAGGATTATTAAACAGCTAACGATGGTTCGATCGTCGGATGTGACGATGTGCACCGCGAATGCAGGATGGTGACATGCGTGCGAAGTCTTACAAACACTATTATAAGAAGCGACCTGATGTCCATCTGGTCCAGGAAAAAAACCTGAGCATGGAAGGCTATGGAAACCTAAGTCACATGCAAGCGAAAGCTTTGTTTCTAGGCGACAGCCGATAATTTTAACATTATGCGAGAGCGGACAAAAAATTATTGGAATAACAGCTATCATGATAGCTACGTTTCTAGCTAGCGTTTACCAGTCTTTGGGGACCGGTGAAAAGTGAATGTTTGGGTGGGGCAGATAAAATTCCCAAAATGCCTCCACAGATAAAGAAAATACTAAAATCGTGCAGTCGCACAACCCTTGTTTAGATAAACAAAAAAAAACACAATGAAAACCACGCGAAACAAAATGTATAAGACAAGCAAATAGCTGACAGTAATCTAAAAGTAACACAATGGTACAAAATGGTTAGCAAATAACTGTCTCAGTAATATCTGAAAATACAACGAGGACAGTAAATGAAATGTTTTGAAAAAACCATAATTATACAGGATAGCAACAATTAAATGGGGCATGAGACAAAACACACAAATAACTAACTGGTCCGGTCATTAAAAACACTCATAAGTATGTATATGACAACTCGACCACCGTTACCGATGATGCCCGACTTGTGAACTACATTAAGATGAGCGCAAGGATGGTGACTTGCACATGCTTTAGTTTATAGTGATAACAGATTTGTACTGCATCTACCGCACTCTCGTCCAGATGGGCCCGGTGTACAGCGTATAAAAACGATCACAAAAACTGCCAAACGGAAAAATGAATATTGGCCGATTTTATGATTAAGCAAACCCAACAGAATAAAAACCCAGATCCAGTTACGGCATGTAAAAAGAAGCTACAACATCATCGTATGTAATAAAAGGAACTTATACTAGATGCAACTTTAAGCATGCTTGATATAGCCGGCGTCGATGATTTAACCTCACCACGCGTTATGTGCAAACTCAACACCTTAATCTCATGTACGGCCTACCCGAGGATGCGATCAATAGCGTATTTGAACAAAATGGGCAACAGGATACAACCTTGTCGAACGTCAGACCGAATACCGAACAGTTGATAGAGATGGTTATGGACCAGAATTTGCACAGTGATGGAGGGGTAATAGACCTTGATCATGACGAGGATTTTTTGCAGAGAGACTCACGATAAACTAAATTTAACGCAGTGAAGTCAACAAAGCAGACGGTCGAGTTCTCAGCAATCAAGTCGTCATTTATATCATGATAAAAGTGGCTCAGGGAAAAAGGGCCCATTGCTAAAAAAACTCGTCAATTTCCAGTAGAGTACCTAAAGCAACTTAATCAGATTATGCTATTTATAAGTATTCTGAGAAATAGACAACTGGAGTCCACAATGGGTTCCACAATTCCATCTAAAATAAGCCCCATATGTTTTTTTCGGATAGATAAATAAACGTATTTTCCTAACATGTGCAGGTGTGACAAATGTGACTCCAACATCGATTGAAAAAAACGAACCAACAAGTCAATAAAATGAAAAGGAAGAGATAATTTCGAAATCGCGGCAGCATTATACAAATGAAAAGCCTAAAAAGAGGCCAATTTCGTGCCCATCCGTAATAAATGTACTCTAGACTACCTGACGTGTCTCGATTACAAGGGAAAAACATTTATTTCAACAATCCGAACTACTCGACGTTGATAAGCAGCAACAGTGTCAAGGGAAATTATAAGTGTGGGTGATTATCGAAAAAAGGCAAATGACAAAACATGAAGATAACCCGTTATCTGTATGCGACTAGAACTCGAAGAAGTAACATTACAGTTTCAAGAACAAGCAGACTGAACCGTAGTAACCTACATAGCGAACAGAAATTAATGATCAGTAAACAGGCAGGCTCCAAGCATAAAACGACTGAAACCTACTCATTCTGTAGGCCTCCCCAACCGAGTGCAGACCCGAGGCGCAGGCAGTGTTGGCGGACATGGTTGGTCCTCGAAGACCCCAGGCCCGGCTGATGTGACCTACGGGCATGTTGGACAAGGTCCGAGGCAGAACATGCGCCCCCATGCCCCTGTAACCCTTCTTTTGTGTGAGACATAAGGATTTCACAATTTCCTCGACACCCTCGAGGCCCGCACTGAAATAAGTTCCTGTGGGGGGCGGGGGCACGAGGAAGGAAAGGCTTAGAGGGCACGCTGCACAAATTGCTGTGATGAAAAAATTATGCGAGGTTATCGGTAAAGGAACTTAGTGTGGCTGCTCGTCTAAACGCTACATAGCAGCCTATGTAAGCAACTAATCTAAAAGAATAATGTGTTTATTCGAAAACACTAAAACGCACGTCTTTTATCACACATACCATAGGGGGGGGGATCGAATTGGTGCCATAAGTGCAAACGCTCTGAGCAGAGTTGATTAAAACCTAGAAAGCATTTACTCACCCCAACAAAACTATCTCAGTGTCCGGTTCAACTGTTATTCCAAGTGTTTACTTATCCCAAACTCCCCCCTTCTTAGCTTTCCCGCGAAAGAGCATCCCAAGAACAGTAAAATATACAAAGATTCTGGAAAAAAGCGTTTAAAGGTTCGGAAATTTTCAGTTTCAAAGCTAGATTGCCTTGCTTAGAGAATTATCTGGCTCTTTTCCATTCACAGCTGTCTAATCTATCCTGCTCACATTTGGCGCCTGTGTTGAAAGTGATCTGGTTCGGTCAACTCTACTGGGCACTATTGCCCTGTTCTGAACTACGGCAACTTTAACCCGCTTTCATTCAAGTACCATAGGCAACCGATTAAAAGCACAACTCGAAGTGTTCTGGTGGAGGTACACAAACGCGACAGCTGCCATGAGCACTCTTGAGTGTGCTCCAGGTACACATTTTGTTGCGCCATTAGAAACTTTCGGTTAAAGGCGATAAAGTAGAAAGGAAGAAAACTTCATAATTGTTAGAAAAGACCCGGCAGGCAAAAAAGTTTCCGAAATAAAACAACGGTGTGAGAGATGTCATGAACAGAATAAAGACAATAAACTTGAGGTCATTCACATATCCACGTGAGAACTCCATCAGAAATTTGGCATGGCTTTGTTGATTCCGTACTCCCGTCACTTTCTGAAGCTGATTCTCAGCCAATCATAGCTTTCCAAAAGGACCAATGAAATTCAAGGCCGACTCAGGTATGGGCTAGCTCAAGTCACTGTGACGACTTCCCCACTGTCTCAGCCATGAAGCTTGCGCTCGCGGCGCTGCTAATTTGTTTTAACCTGTTCAACAACTTTTCTGAACAGAACAAAACGCTCTATCTACTGGCATCCAACTTCTCTTCCTACTCGGGATCGGGCCTGAAGATCGCTGTGGCTAGAGTCTCCCTATATTTTAGGCTGCTGCGACAGATTAAGTAGAAAAGATGATTTGCTCTGTATTCAAGCGCGATCACAGGGCAGTGTGCAGTGCTTTCCACGCTTAACACGGGGCAATGGCTTAGTTTATCGAAAGCGACAAGTACGAATACTGTCTCTAAGGCACACTGTTGACTTGCATGTCAACGGGATTACAGTCAGAGGTATTTGCGCACCACTCTGGTTCATATATCTCCCCACATTCACTAATGTGGCACCCGGTGGTTATTTGAAGAGTAAACCCAAAGGAAATGATGGGATCAGTCGACGGTTGGTTAAAGCGTCCGCTGTTAGCGTAACCGGATCACTGATCCTCTATTATGCAGCAGTGAAAGCGGTTATCATCAACGTAGATGTGGCGATACAACAAGTGACAAATTCACGGATACATAAGAATGAATTCAGCTGCTCACCTGCTCTACAACTTGCCTGATCCTCAGTAGCGAAGTTACGCGGCGAAGTCTGGTTCGGCGCAGGGAGCCAGCCAGACTGTTGCAGGGCTTCGTGCGCGGCAACAATGGCGAGTAAACTCGTCCGTGACATCGCCTGTCGATCCAGCTGTCTTTCGAGACCTCGTAGAGAGGCTTGTTGCTCCATAATACGACTCACCGCCTCTTCCAACACGCCGGGGGGAAGCGTGCCGGCTATGTGACAGGGACCAAGACAATCCTCACCTAAAGGAGGCACGCACGCCACCTTTCATTGTAAACAAAAATGTGGGTACCTGTTAAGCATAAGAAAGGGCCCAAGCGTTACCTGTTAACTTGCGAATACCGCACTCATTTTTGAGAAGACTTGTCCAATTGTTCTGCACGCCAGATCCCAGGCATGTGACCAATCCCAGACCAGTGACAACAACTCTTCGGGAATGATGCATGACCACCACCACCTTAAGTGACAAGTGCGTTCAAGCAGTTTGGCAAGTAGGATAATAATTTAAAATGAAAACAGCACGCCGTCAAGTAGAATCACAACTTTATTTTTGAATATACGCAGGTTCGTGCAGGAAAGGATGAAAAAACCGGGTGTACGAAGACTTGTTGAAAATACTTGACCAGGTTAGCCGTGCAAGAATGAAGAGTAGTCACTTGGAGAAGGGGAAAATGACTCAAAGTTAAAGCCATAAAAGCATTTCTCTAAAAATTCGTTAGCGGTTACTTACCCACTAAGCCAGTCACATTCCCAAGAGCTCGTACATAACCCATCACACGTAGATTTTTCTCAGACGGTAGGTCGAAGAAATTTTTACCAGAGCCTGACTGTGAACTTAAGTGGGCAGACTGACACATCAGTTACCTGACCTCACAGATTTTTGTATTCTGGCAAGTTTCACCTGTCGGTTCAAATGTTACTAAGCAAGACTTGTAGATAATAGGCGCATACGATCTCCCTCAACCAATCAAGAGTGCATAAACGGGTTCACTGCAGAGTTTAGATTTATACGCTTCTGGCACAGATTATTTGTAACCAGATTCACAACAAGACGAAAGCAGCCTGCGCAGAGCTTTTTTTGTCAGTTCCACTGTTTGAGACTCAGGCCTAAGTTGCAATCTAAGAAAAACGTACGAAAACATTAAGTGGTAGGGCAATTGCCACCAAGAGTGCAACTTACGCTTGAGGTAGTCTAACCTGTCTATGATTCGGCAAAATATCAACCTTACTAAAAAAGGCTCTTTTTGTGCACAGGATCAGACTAAGAGTCAGACAGAAATGACTTCTTCTGAATGTGGTCTTTATACCACCCTAAGTCAGCTGGGATCCAAGTTGTACATTTTTTTTTGTTTGAAAACCCGGTCCACCGTACATGGAACAGGTGTGTATAGCTAGCGTGGACGGGCTGTTCCAGTGTGTCCGATCCCGGCCCTAGTTTTACTAATTTTGTCTTGATACCGGGTTCAGGAGGGTGGCAAGTGGAGAGTGTGTTAGAAACTGCACAAGTCCTCTATTATAACCAAATTTATTTATATGAACGTCACTGTCTCCGCGCGCACCTGCTGTGGAGCACACGCTGGATACCCCCGGCAACGACTGTCGAACTGTGAAGGTCAAGCGACTGTATCCGGACAACATTTGCTAGCTCCCTTTGCGGTCTGTAGCACTGGCGCCACCAACCTCGCAGTGGGGAGACGAGACGTAAGCTAACTTCTTGGGACCCTTCTCAAACAGAGTCAAAGCTTACGAATATATCGAGAACAGCAGTGTCTACCATTTGGTCGCGACAGCGGCCTACACTACCGGATATCTGCAAATACGAGGAAGCGAAAGTGGTATGATCAAAGATGCGGAGTTTGATTCGAACTCTACACACGAATGACCAAAGCGGATGTGCGAAAGGTAAATCGGGTGCTCAAAAACTAGATTGTCTCTAGCTAGCAAAAACATCATTCACGGCTGCGATGCCTAATCTATGGGCCAACAGCAGAGGTTGCCACCCGAATTCAACGGTGAGCGGTCACATGTAGTCTTGACGGAGTGAACTTGTACCAATTCAATAAGCGTGTTAATGGCTAAACTATTTCATCTTCTTTGGGAAAAGGAGTTTCTATTACTTCGGCACTAATTTTTAGAGTAGAAACAGTCTCTATATTGCCTCCGTTAACCCTTTTACGTCCAAATCGCAAGGGTGATTTTGAAGACTTAAAACCATACACTTGGAACGTCACTTTTTCAAACGCAGAATATGGAAAACAAATAGGGCCCGAGAAGAATTGTGTCTTTTTTGTCTATTCGAAATTAAGTATGGCTATCAAATGCTGACTGGAGGTTTGAAGAGCAGTAGGGGAGTAAACTTGGCTACCAAGCAATACAATTGTATTTTCAGGACACCCAGGCGGCTGGAAAACGCGTCGTTTTGGTCGCGGGTGAACTGCATGCTTTAAAACGTGTGCAAAAGAGGGCATAGCCTGCTGTCGTATTACCGATTTGGCGTCACTAATCTATCGAATATGACATATCGAGCTCAGAAGCCACGACTTAAGGCATCAAGCACACCCCTCAGAATATAGCGTTACAAAAATATTAATGGAAATACTGC
This sequence comes from Schistocephalus solidus, assembly GCA_017591395.1. Lineage (NCBI taxonomy): Eukaryota > Metazoa > Platyhelminthes > Cestoda > Diphyllobothriidea > Diphyllobothriidae > Schistocephalus > Schistocephalus solidus. The sequence continues at coordinate 255,821 of WEDG01002934.1, read as the reverse complement.
AGGGTTGTATTGTTCACAAACAGCTGATTTAGTTCAACGACGCCCGACAGCTCTTCACTGTCGAACCGATAAACCAGGCCAACGAGACAAATTAGGTGGTTTGGCCCAATCCGGCCATTTCCGTTGCCAGCAAGAATCAAGACACCACTGAGTTGGATCTTAAGGTAACGAGTAAAGGGTATCTTTGCTGTACTTGTTGGTAGTAGACTTTGGGGCGCAGCAACGAAGGAAAGGGATGATGCTAAGATTTAAATTAAGCAATAAGTACGATAGCCGACAACTTACTGACTCCCATCATACAACCCTTGGTTCGCCCATCCCGTAAGGAAGGGCACTACACCGCGTCCACTGGGAGCGTGGTCGGGACTGGTACGATAGACCGAGAAACGGTAATTTCTAGGATTCCGACGCTGGAATTCTGACAAGTAGCAAACAGTCACACTCTGATGAAGACTGAACACTGTCAGTCTTTAGTACTACGTTCAACAAACTCTCGCCGATCCAAGCATCCGAGAACAATATTTCAGTCCGGTTAGATAGCTCTTTTTACCTACTATTCACCCGAAACATTGGACTAGGGTTTCCGAGTGCTTCGGTTGCTGCAGTGTGGATCCTAATAGTATGTGCAAACTGGTTTTCAGAAGTTTATTTGTAATTTTCGATCCATATAGGTCTCCGGAAGTCTGTCGGTTCGTGTAGAAAAATTGGCTCGCTCTCTACGAAAAAGTACCTTTCGAACAGTTGCGAATGCCTAAGCAAATGCCTGGCAGTTGGGGTGGCACAAATTTAGCCTACCTAGACCCAACGAGAACTTGAGAAATTAGTTCAAAGCTGATTTTGCGGGACTGCGATGGATCTTCAACTGAGTAAATCGTACACATTCAAATCTCCAACACCGTGTCACGAATGCTGGAGGAGAAACTACAAACGGCAACCGCAGCAACATTTCAGTCGTAATTCTATTAGAAACCGTCCGAGCAATAAATAACCAACATATAGGAAATCTTAACTACCGCCTAATAGTTAAGTAATCAAAGCAGACTAAACATTTAAGCGCTGAATTCCACGACAGACATAATGCAGGTCACCTAAACGTCGGCCGTAAAAGCTATTTATCTCTAACAGTAAAATTGAAAAGGAGGGTACTGGTAAGTGGAAGAATGTGTACAGCTTGTTCGAACAGGTTGCCAGTGGAAGATAACATTAGATGGCCTTTGCTGTGTCGGTATTTAGTGGGTCGGCATACAATGAAGATGATGGACGGGTCGACAAACCCACGTAATGTGATAAACATTTACAAAGAAAGATATGAATCAGAAGTGTCGTAGAAAATTGCCAAAAAGCGTAGTTTGAAAGTTCTTAACTGTGGACACCAAGCAAAGTTGTTAGTCCACTTTCTCCTCTGTGATCTGCTTTATCTGTTCCTCTTTGTAGGCAGCCCATATAACGCATATAAGGACAGCATGGACTGCCAGAACGGCAATCACAGCCGACCATACGTACGTCGAGTTGTCCGTAAAGTGAAACGTATCTAGGAGTGGCAGAATTAAAAAATGGGGTGGACGAAGAAACTCACTTCTAAGGACTTGCTTAGCGGCGAAGTAAGAAAATATCGGTAGCACAAGCATACAGACCATGGAAATCAGAAGAGTTCGGGGAGTTTTGTAGGGAGTCGAAATCATTCCTCTAAAACGAAAATATACCTAACAATTAAGCAGAAAAGGATCAGTACGAAGGACCTACAGTGTACCACAAGATTACAGAGGAGTTTCAAATAGGTTTAGGTGAATGGAAGGAGATGGGAAACTTATGGAGATTGCCTTGATACTGTGAATTTTTTGTTCTCTAGTGTATCTGAATGCAACACAGTGGGCCAAAGTTACTGACGGGCGGACGTCAGTCTTATAGCTAGGAAGGCTGTTAACGAAATGGCTGAAAACCCATTCACTGCAACCATGCAGCGTAAGACTGTCAGCAGGGGACGGTCAAGGATCAGACAAGAAGCATTACGACACGGTAAATGCCCTCCGTCAGTAAACAAGGCTCTAACTGTTGACTTAAGTTCAAAATTCGACTATCTATTTTTCAAAGGAGGTGGTCCAAACGAGCGATGGTTGACGTAACAGCTGCAACCGACTTCCCGGTACGGCTGAAGGTAATATGATGACTGTTGGTAGTATCAAGTTTCAGAATCTGTTGGCTAGGAAGCCAAATCCGCACGAAGGGATCACGGTTTATGAAAACACAGTCGGCAGTCGACGACCTCAAATGTCGCCTAATGCGAGGAGCTGAAGCAGAAAGCAAGCGACGGTCCAGCCACATGTTCACAGGCTGACTGAAATCACATCCAACGACGATGTAGAATGCATTAACGCCCAAAAATCAAAGTCTACAGACTCCGGCGAATTCAAACTAGCTAGTAAGAATAAGGCATTACGAACTATCTCTTTGTCAGAATATCCGGAGCATGCAGGTGTCCTCAGCTAACGAGGAATTAAAGTAATTAAAGAACTTTTCCGTCGAGGCCTCAGTTACTCACATAAACCACGGCTGGCGCACGCCAAAGACAATATTGGTCAACTTATCAGAATAATAACTATAGTACAGTGCACGTGAATCGCTGAAGTTTAGTATTTCGCCGTCAATGACTCGACAAATAAGGGTCGATCGGATTAATATGATCAATATAGTTTTCTGGGTGGAAAATGTAGCCAAAATTTGTGGCATAACTTAAAAACTTTTTCGTTAATCTTACGGAAAATCTAGCTATTAGTAGAACGGTCAAAATAACGATAGCTTTACTATCACTCTGTTGGGTTATCTTTCCGTAAGGGCGGAGGCAACTGATCGCTCCTCTTGGCCAATCACCTCTGTTTGCCCCAGAAGTTTTTTTAACGCTTTTCCTATAAAGCGGCCCTCGGGATAACAAAATCCTCAGGGCGAGATTTACCAGAATGAATATGATGCAAAATTGGATCCATCGCTAAGACTCTTCAGGTAGTTTGAAGCACGTTTTACCGGAACCTAAATAATTCCGTTCGATTCTGATTCTAGTACTGCCGAAGCAATCGGAAAGCTACAAATATAGATGAGTCAGTCTCAAGAATAGCAATTTATAAACCGTTGCGATGGTAAATTAGAGGTACTAACGCCCGACCAAGGTAATTTATGTCAACAGGAGGCAGTATCAACGAAATATTTGCTATGCTATTAACTCTAGACCATCATAAGGAACTGCACTTATTTTGCCGCAAGGTTCTTCCTGCTTGTTAAAAAATACATGTGAAACATTGAAGGAAGAGGTTGTCCCAAATTTCCAACAATGCACCAATAAATATAACCATTTCAAACTAATGAAGATCCGGATACTAGGATGACAGGAACCCTCGAAGACTAGGCCTGTCTGGTTGCCTAGCTGCTGGCTGCGCGGTACGTCTACGGTTAGCATGCAGTTAAACTGACTTCAGGGAAGACTAAAATTGAAAGAAGCAAACTCTTGTGCCGGACAAACAAGCAGTTGCGGGCACTGATCGGGCAAATATGTTAGTTACTGGGTCAAAAACCATAGAGGTATTACAGCCTTACCAAATTTACCCGTCATGCAAAGAGGCTCACCCGCTACTATCGCCTTATAGGTTCCATCCACAAGTCAGGAAGGACACAAAACCTTAGAAAAATCATACAACGGCTGATAAATATGAACGTACATGACTAATACTGTCAAAAACATCAACGCTTCTGCACTTCCACAACTGGACCAGATGTCAAATATGCAAACTGATATTCTTCGTCATAGAGATGAGCTGCGTGGTTTTCGGGGAGGTGCGCACTTTCAAAGACACAGACACATGATCACTGAAGATGCACACGTTTTCTGAATACCGTACTCACATTGTCTGTTTGTTCGAAGACAAGTCACCTAGATCTGGTATTGGAAACATCAAATTATCAGGATCTGGTGGTCTCTAGCGGACCATAACGACAGCTTGACGGAAATAGCGCCGTTTCCGCGCTACAACAGAAGGCGGGTCAGGCACTCATAACATGGAGACTTCTCTCTGCGTCGCCTGTACGCGGCTGAACGCAATCACTAACAGTACTGTAGTTGCTGCTAATGACCCCATAAGTAGTGCGCATGACGATAGGGAATACGAGTTTCACGACTACAGTAAAAGTTATGCCCCTTATTTTATCAAGCGTCATAAAATTGCAGCAGAGGACTGCAGCGCAAAGGCCGGTAATTTTGAGGTAGGTAAATGCTAAGTCTCCGCAAAATGAGAATGATGACCAGTGTTTTGACCACTGTCGATGACAGAGGAAGGCGTTCTCTGTTTCTTTAGTATTCACAGAATTTCAATTTGATGGTCTTTGGAACTATCAAACTGGAGGCTGGTCTTCGTTTTAGATCAAAGGAGAGTGATTGTCAAGCTCACAAGAGCAATTTTCCAAGTTGCTCTCTCCATCTCAGGGTGTGCCTGCTTGCCGTCCACCGTGACCGCCCCCACGAAGCCCATATGACTAGCTGAGCGCCGCCTTCTGATGTCGAAATTCGAGCAGCAACCTGGCTCCCTAGTAGCGGTGCGAATGAAATCTACGAAAACTGTTTTATGTAATTTATGAAAAACCTGACATCTATCAGAAACTGCAACAAAACAAATATGTTATGGTAGTGAGAGGAAATACTGCTCTGTCGCCGTGTTTCGGGGACAGACATGAAGGAATGTTGAAACCACCAAGAAATCAGTTTAGTTGACGTCTCCGCGAATATTATTTAGACCTACTTTCCTTCTCTCAGTGAACAATGGAAGGTTAAACTAGGACGAGAAGAAGAAGCACAGAATGGTACCATTAGTACGGGCAGATTGTCACCCGTCTTCCTGATTTCGCCGAGACGTTGCACTAAGTTAACCGGTGTTCTCTAGAAGGGTATGATGGCTGTTGACATGTCCTCGTAACTCGTGAGCTTAGGCAAGACATTATATCAACTAATAAGTAAATAAGTTGAAGAAAATAAGTAATCTGGAGGCAACTTAAAAGGTCGACAGCTGCGCCCTCTCGGTGGTACCCTTTGACTATACGAGTGGAAGGAGTTAAACTTCACGAGTGATATCAAAGGCTTCAAAAACTCTCTCATGCATTTATTGCGTGCGCCCGTTGAAGTCAGCACAAATGGGCTACATTCTGAACAGGACTGTAAGATGTCTCAATGTTCGTTCTTCTCACCTCTTAAGGGGCCTACATGAGCCAGAAATAACATCACATTCAACGAAGGATGACTCCGATAGTTAGTCTGATGCTGGGATTGACATTGAATGACCCTCCTTAGAGCACCCTGCAAGTAAAATCGGCCCTGAATATCCTTCACTCGGTGAATGCCAGCTATCAATCAGATCACAATCCGCTGGTACAATGTTAACCGGGATATCACGATATCCCTATCGTACCTGCGTGCGTGATATGACGACAGGTAATGAGAAAATTGATCCCAAGCTCTTAAATCTATTGCAATCGACACTTTCATGAAATGCACAAAATACAAAAGTCTTCGTGAGAATTACGGAATCGAGTAACTTTCATTGTCAACGAAACCCAGTGACGAAAAGCATGTTAAGACGGCGGCGTAATTCCAACCCGCTTCCGTAACGCAACAAATCGATAAAAGATTTTCAGGGGAAAACATGACAGAGTACATACATTATATCAAAAACGGCAAAATAAATTGATGAAATGTGTCGAATACTAATTTTGCCTTTTTCACCCAAATTATAGTTAATTAAAACATCATTAGTAATTGTTCTTAATTTCGGCCAGAGTATATCTAGGCGTCTTTATATCCAATGCATTAGTTGTTTATTTTTGTGACTTTCCGTAAATGATGCTTGAAAATTTGTTATGGGATCTGGCGTAAGTGACTATTTGAATCTCAGTCACTCAGTACAAATTTGGAGTGATTTAAGGTTCACGGTAGGATCCCTTGATGAATACCCTTAGATGCACTTGAAATTATAAATGTGACTTCATATAAAAGCATGAAATTAAGTTCTATGCACGGGTTTTGGGGGCCTTGTACATTAAACTTGCTGGAATGGGATACATGAGGCATACGCCTCAAGTACCTCGTGAAATCAGGAAGTACATCTCGTAGCTGGCTACTTATTTTGTCACAATAAGCATGGTTATTAATCAGAACTTCAACAGTCTAATTGCCTTCAAAAATCAGTCATCGAATAAAGGAAGCATTTTTGCTTCTGAATTATTCCATGTTTAAAAAGTTCGCTTGATGATCAAGGTGCGTATATTAGTGCTAACCGTTGTACGGATGACCATACCGCCGAACCTTGTAGGTAAAATTGAAATGAATTTCCGAATGAACGACACCACACCAGTTTTCTTGCGTGTATGCCAGACTTATCTCTGCCAACCCTCCTTTAAGCAAATAGGGTACTCAAATGCCCATGCCTATTTCCCTCAATAAATTGAATTGAATTGAATTTAGATGTCTTTTCGAGGAAAAGTGACAAGTTTCTAAACATTAATTATTTTCACTATATTTTTGTCTGCATGTGCTCGATGATGTATTTTATGGCTCTGTTCAGCATATTTCAAAGGGATTGTACGATACAGGGCGATCACACAACCAAGTGTTTGAGACCTCCTACAAAAGATGTGACGTCCATCTTTAGTCCAATAAATCTTGGTTCTGGCTGAAATGTTACTCATTCAGGTAATAGTGTACCTATGAACATAATATTGTGTTAATTAGGGGTTCTCTCTCTTCACCGATTGTCTTGTTGGTTCTGGACTACGACCTCTGACGCTACATCTGTTCGCAATACGCCACATTCGCAGTCAGTGCTTAACACCTCCTTTTCATTGATGTAAATTTAATTTCTGTTATTTAAGTACCGGAAAGCAAAATTCATAGAGTCCATAATTCATGGTCTTTGCTCTGCTAGTTCGACCTTAAGCCCGCATATCATGAGGTAGAGAGTACAATTTCAATAGGTTGTTCTGTTGCAGGTACTCGCAAATATTTTCATCTTCATTCAAACTAAGGAGCAGTCAAGGTGGAAGAATCCTCGCTCATGCCACTGGTAGCTTTCGGACACAAACTCACTAAGAGTTGGAAGAATCGTAGTTTACGGCTTAAAAAGAATGTTTGTTATGATACTGAGGATTTGACAGAATTCGGACTTGTCGCCTCACAGATAGAACTTCAGCTCTAACTTCATACGCTTATTCAGGGTAATAAGGCACAACACAAGTTCAATACAACCATATTAAATTTGCTTGAACGCAGACCGAACGGATGAAACGGAGGAAACTAAGATTGCTAAAATCCGAAAAAAATTGGAAGACCTAGCTACGACACAACAAAGAAGTCCTTGGGACCACACGGTGAGCTGTTGAAACTGATCTGAGGCCAACTGCGGAGGAACAGGTGTTTTTTGTGATAAACAAGACCAATTTGTACAAAAAGGACCAAGAAAATCTGTCGTTGTTATTTATACCGATGTCGAGCGTGGCAAGGTCTGAAGACGATACAAATTGGCCTACTGACTCGCAAGACAGAAACGGTCTTGGTAGGTACAGCCCCTATTAACATGAGGAACTTTTTCGCAGTCATCAAGGCCGTCTGCAAACCACAACTCTACAGAATCACATTTTTAATATATAAACGCAGGGTTGGAAAATACGTCCGTTATGATGATTTGAGCAGAGCACTTTAGGCGATTCATCTGCCGAAAACCAGCCGCCTGTGAGACAATGACCAACCGACTGTTTTAAGTGGCCCCAGATACTCATCCTCGCAACTTGGTGTGCTCGTAAGACCGAAATAAATATTCAATGGAAGAGCTTCAGGCACGCACGTGATCCAAGCAGAAGCCCCATGCATTTGCTGTCTCCTTACTCCTGAACAGACCGATCTATCCATCTTAGTATATCTGAAAAAGGAAAAAACATTGTACGATTTCAGAGACATCAATGTTGTCTTCCTCCACAACCAAAGGGGTGCCATCAGGTTTGTGGCAATCGCCCTGGAATCGTTTTCTGTGCATCGCAGGCATGACCGTTGTCTGTCAATTACGCAGTCACCTGAATGCACGCTTTCAGCAGGTATTCCTTCCAGGAACACACTGCAAACTCCCGAGTCAATGCATTACCTCAGTCGTCGTTTCCCTTGACTGACAACTGCAAAAAATATCAAAAAATAATGATTAACTTTTACGTTATTGTTTTCAATCTAACAGAAATTTTAACGATCAGGAACCGTGATAAACCCTGGAGAATCATGATGAGCTGGAAAGGTCAGGACATCAGCAAGTCGTTGCGCATTATGGAAACTGAATAATGTCCAGAAGACTTCCTGGTAAAATTGGTGAGACAATAGATTCTACTCTCATCCACTTGTGCATTGTGTGTGTGCGAAGGTCGCGAGTGCGAACGCACTGACGGGCTCTCTAGCTCTGTCAGCAACCTCTAATAATCGCAGCATCCACTGATGGATCAGCTCGGTCATTCGATTGCTGCACAAGAGAGGATAGAGCGACGTTAACCATCTCTGTTCATATTCATCCCTATAAACACTCTGACCTGCCTATATCCATCACAGTACGTTAAATATGAGGGCTTGGTAGGTGCAAACTCTGCATATCTTGCTCCTATTTTGGAAATGGAGAGTCGGATGGCATTCACATTCACTCCAAGTCGCACATCTTTTGTGTGTTAAATCCTGCTTGTTTGTGCGTAGGCAAAGGTGTGTGGGAACACACCTACGTGCGGGTTTGTGCCGCGCCAACAGCCAGTGCCCTTTCTTGAATGTCCTGACAATTGACCCATGCGGATTCGGGGAGGAAGGAGAACAGGAGATGTTGCATAAGTCTTCTCACACTATAAAGTTATACGTGCACAAGTCATCGTTTCTACTCCCACCCTGCTGTGAGGCACACAATGGACATTGTCGGCAATAACAGTCGTCACTTTTCCACAGTCCTAAAAGCAGGAAAAATGGCCAGATGGTTCTTAAAAGTCAAATGGACCTGTGATTGCCCAGTACCGTGTGAATAAATGTCAACGCTAGCACCCGAAAGAATGAGATGTTCGGAGGTAATGATATACCTTTTACTTTCTGGCACTACTGACGAAGTAGTTTACACTGTATCCCCGCGCTTATGTTCACTGCATATTTATGTGTGTTTGGTCGGGACATGCACGAGTGAATACGGAGCCATATACTAAGCTTATGCATGTGCCACTTAAGTGTTGCAAGTCCACCTCTAAGGGTTGTATAACGGACCTGTGGCTGCCTGTTTACAGAATAGAACCTTCCCATGTTAAACAATATTCATTTGTTTTTTGGTAGAACTTGGGGAAATGATGTGTTGAGGTATGCCAGACCTGTGTTTTTTATCTGCTTCCTATGACACTTCTTTACGGAGCGGACACCTGGACCGTCTTCTCGAACAAAGCCAGGAAGCTGAATAACTTCCCCGCAGAATACTGAAGCTGAGATGGTAAGACATGATCCCGGACACGGAAGTCCTGGAGCGGACCGGAATCCTCAGCATCCACGCCATGCTGAGGCAAGTTTAACTATGTTGGAGCGGCCACCTGGTAAGAATGGACGACGAGCGACTACTCAAACAACTTTTCTACGGAGATGTCACTACGGGTGCTCGCTGACAGGGAGGTACAAAACCACGCTACAAGGACACTTTGAAGAAATCGCTGAAGCAACTGTAAATCAACCCGGCAACCTGGGAGGACCTCTCCCAGGAAAGACTGGCATAGAGAAGATCCGTGAAGACTGGTTCAGCAATCTATGAGGCCAACCGGATCGCCGCCGCCAAGGTCAAAAGAGCGGCACGAAAGTTACCAGCGCCCCGGACTAACATCGTCTATGCCCAGGCTCTGCCAACATGCCCGCGCTGTCAACGCATCTTCCACGCGCGAATCAGCCTGGTTGGACATCTTCGGACGCAATGCACCAACTATTCCAATTTCTACGTCAAATTCTGCCAACCCTCCTACACACTCCCCCACCCTCATTCCTGGGATCAATTCCATTACTCCCACCATCATAGAGACCACATCCCTCTACTCATCGCCTATTACACCCACCACCGCCTTCGCCTTCACTACCACCACAACCACCATCAGCGATGGGAACTATCTCCTAAACTGTCCTCAATGCGACCGCACATTCAACTCACGCATTGGCCTGGTTGGTCACCTAGGAATCCATCACATGGAGGCTGGTGAACCAGTGCCTGGGGCTCCGACATACAGTCGCCGTGCCCGCCTCCGCTGCCCTCTTTGCTCCCGCACATTTAAACACCGTATGGGCCTATAAGGACACATGCGCCTCCACGACAACCTGCGGTAAACCACCGGAGGCTAAGCCATATTAGCGCACAATTCCTACACCAATACAAAGACAACACCCTCACAATCATCATATTGTACCTGATAAAATCATGGTGTCCTTGAAACCGTGGCTTGGAAGGCTGCCAATCTGACGCTTATACCAGACCACGCCATCGTCGCAGTTTATGTGCTGAGTGTGTCAAGTGGCTGACCAATGAACTGGGAGTCAGACGGCGATGGCTCCTCCATATCACCTGAGCAAGAAAATCCTGGTGTGTGAGTTATGGGGGCCAGGCCGTGCTGTGGCAAGCGAAGACGGGTACGCCGAACCGTCAGCCAATGCGCCCACTCCCACCTGAGACAACCGACTGGCTCGGATGGTGGTCTGATTGTGGGGTGGGAGAGAGAGAGTGAGATCAACAGCTAAGCGCATGTTCTTCACTATAAAAAATCTGACGAGCTTGAAAATATCACGGTGCTCTAAAAGCCGTGGCTTGGAAGGTTACCAACTGAAGGGATAACTCGGACCGCGTGGTCAGCCCAATGTGTGTTTTGTGTGGAGTGGCTGACTGTCGGACTGAGAGTCAGGCTGCAATGGCTCCTTCTTAATGTGACCTTTATGTCACACCCACTCCGTGGGATCCGAGCCAGGTGTGTTGGCACGCCCAGGGGTGGCTCCGGCCGCGCTAGCCACCTGTGCCCTCTCCCATCTACGGTCTTCTTGACTCTGTCTTGACACCGGGCTCAGATGGGGGAGGAGGAGAGAGTGCGGTTGCTGCAGCGCAAGGCTACTATCACTTAAAACTAATTCACGCGCAAGTCACCGTCCCTGCACCACCTGGTGTGGAGCATACGGTGGATCTCGTCGAAATCGACGATCGAATGGCAAAGAGAAGTTTCAGTTCGGGAGGAATATCAAAAATCGTATAGAAGAGAACGATAACCATTGTTGGCTTAGTAGCCGTCAACAGCCGGCCAAACCCAACCTCAGGTTTGGGTAACCCGGAGTTCGGGTCCAGAGTCCTTGGTTATTGAACGTGCAAGCTCAAAATTCTCTCAATATAGCAGGGGGCCATTTTCTTGTAGCTTTTGGTCGGAAATAATAACCGTTGTCAAATTGCGTCCACAGATTGGGCTTTGGAAAATTCTTTTTTCTGTTGCGCCTTGGTGCTCAAAGTCGAATACTTGCAGACAAGTAATATATGCAGGAATGATTGAAGACAAAGACAAGGGAGACAGATAGATATTTCTGGCTTATTAGTCGTCCTCAGCCCCAGGGTGTAACGGGACGAGCATGTAACGTAATCTAACCGATGGACACACTTCCTCCATTTATAGTGAGACCGTTTTACCAATAATCCATACGGTAGTTGCATCGATGAGCGCCGTTTTCATGTGAATGAATACTTCCGAGGGCAGTCAACGGATCTTAGGTGCATGCCCCAACCGTAACACCGTTTGAATATACTGATCAGATTAGGTTATCAGACTCTGACGTCCAGCTAACTGATATTACGGCAAGTAAGTTCGCATTAACTAATACGGTCTTTTTGTCTTTGTCAGTAACGGTCCTCGACCGCAGACCGGAAACTTACTCAAAACATAGTTTGCCAAACCACAATGATAGGCATGATAAAGCACAACAGACCCACCACAAAAGTGAATCTGCAGAATGTAAAGAATGCTATCCTGCTTGGCCGTTAGTTGTGTGAGACGAACGAATAAAATTTGACTACGAACCTGAATTTTCCGGTTAGTTTGCACTCTCTATTACCTACTAATATTCGCTTGCGTACCCATGAGTATAACTAAACTAGTATAAACCTTCCAACAATCTGTAACTCAGGTGCTGTTGGGTCTTGAAATCGCATACCTCACATAAATGATCAGCTGCCGTTGACTTCACCTCCACAGACAGCTTTAGAGCGGATCAGATCCCTTGAGTTTTACACAAATCTGTCCAATTAAGAAATCAAAGTGTAAATCTCATTGCTTTAGGTAATGTAGTAAGCAGCAGCAGTTGGACCTGTGATGTCCACTACCACGAGTCCTTAAAATATTTCCTACCGTACCGCTATTAAACAGTTGTGCCTGTCTGAAGCGTGATTAATTCCTGAAATAATCAAATTCCGTTTGAAAAAGTTACCACTTGAACGGAGTGTTAAATATCCATCGTACTTTACTTAAGTTGAAGCTTTACTTGCGATGGCATTCAGCTTTCGCACCGAACCCATATGAGTGGTTCAAATTGACCAAAGACACTTGAGTTTGCTCAAATGACCACGAAAGTTCGACGGTCTATTCCGACGAGGTCCATAATTTGCTCCACAGCATGATGTTTTAGGAGCGGTGACCTGCGCGTGGATTAGTTTTAAGTGAAAGTAGACTTAAGCTGCAGCTACCACACTGTGTCTTCCCTCACCACTCAATGCCCGATGTCAAGAGGATAGATAGTAGGGTCGGTCGCTAATAGCTAGCACGACCTATGAGTACCAGTCGCTGATGTATCTAATGACCTCGCCTACGCGCGCCTCTACACGACCTGGCCCCCAGACACAAGCACCAGAATTTCACGCAAAAGGGGACTGAGCTGCTCATATCTCACCTACATGAGAGTGCCAGAGGTCACGTTACAAAGGAGATACTGCAGTCTGAAGTTCAGACCACCAGTCAACCACGCCGCACAAACACACATTGGCTCAGCTAAACAAAAAACATGACGCAGCACTTCATGACCTCCTTTGTCAACATGTGAGCACGTTCCATCGACTCAAAAAGCCATGATGCCTGGGTTTTAACGCTCGCCTATATATCATCTTATTTGCCGTCTTCACAGACCACAGAAGCCTAGTGCAAATCCACATTGACAATCCCTTTGACAAGATCGCACTATACAATTTAACTTAAGGAACAAAGAATACGTAGGCGTGTAATAGGCGACCATATTACATACGAAATCTCCGGATCTCGTAAGCAGCACGTATCGGGGCAACTTATGCGCAACCGTACTAACCCAGCAACTTATGCTAACCCCAACGGAAACAATGGATAGGGTTAGGATTCAGTTGGCATTCTGCTTTTCTTCATCTAGCCCCATCCATAAAAGCCAAAATATCGCCCGTGCGGTATTACTCGCTGACCTATATCCTTTGTTCCCTGAGTTGGGTCGCAGATTGCGATGTTGCCAGCAGTTTTCATCATCTCGGTCCCGGTTCCCAGCCAATGAAAAAGGAACTACCAACGCTGTGACAAAGGTTAAACTCGGGTGTATTATGAAGAATCAGTCATGTGGAGCTAATGGCCAGGCTTCGGTAGACAGATGGGCCCAAGCGACAACGCAAGTGTAACTGACAAGGACTGGACGAACATTTGATGCAGGCGTTTCTCAGTTCCTGGTCGGACAGATCTGAAGTTTGAGTAGGAAGTCAGTTGGCAGGCAAGTATACCATTAAGCCATAGCGGATCGGAGACGAACGAAAAAGCCACAAATGGGAGTTTTAGTCACCGTGCGCGCTGTGCGATTGCTCGCACATGGTGTGAACAAGAACTGTAAGTTCAACCAGAAATGCCTATCCTGTCGTGCAACCAAGAAATTTGCCAGCGCTACTCCAATGAGACGGTCTAAAATCTCCATTATCACCCACAGCACAGACCTTCTGATCAGTCAAGGAGCACACAGCTTCCCCATCTGCCTCAGTAGACCCAAATTAAATTACATTCATTAGCCGTTCCACCTCGGGTTGAAAGAAGGTAAAACTCGCCATTGTTGACCAATTCGCTTGCTTACAATATACCAGAGGTGCTCAGCTGGACCCGTTCCCATAATCTATAGTAAACCCATAAAACCAATGGGCACACCCCTTACTAAATGCCTTGTCAAAGCAAAATGTGTGGATTAGTCACGTCCACCACAATCCAGCTGATCTTATTTCGCAACTATACGACTGAAGTCATCTGGCAGATAGGATACATCAGAACACGTGTAGCCGGTTACAGTAATCGTTCCCGATCAAATAATATGCGACGCACTCCCTATTTAACATAAGATCATCCTCTGTTTCCTTCACTTCACAACCAAACCTAATTTGTGCGCTCGCACAAGCAAGCTCTCTGGAAAGTTACCACTAACAACCTAATGCGGTAATGGTCACTCTACTCCCCGACGACACTGAAAAATTCGACATCGACGGGACCGCAGGCGAGCCAGTGACAACATCTTCCTTTCAAGTGATTTTGAAAATTCACGAATGCATCAGCCATTCCAGTTGACCACATGGACTTACGCCTTAGTATCGTGTATCGACTCTTAAACACACCATTCAGCATCAAAAACAAAGTAATATGTCCAATTTGACGTGAATAGTCATCTATACACGCTAATCCCTTATGTTGTCGTACGGTGGCTACTTAAAACCCAGGCAGAAAACTCCAATTGGCCGGTCAAAGAAGCCTGAAAGTGAAGTTAGTCCAGAAGGACTTGAAAAACACAAAAGCATAAACGCTTGCACACGGGCCTATTATCAACAGTTCTTTATACATCAAAATCGAGGCCATTGGGAAGTCTCTGGCAGCGGTTAAATGGCTTGACTCTGCTCATTCCGTGAACACTTCCAAAGCGAAGAGGTGACGACACCTAAGGAGAAGCTGTAGAAAGGAGTCATTATCATCCCCAATCCAGGCATACGAGAGCACAGGCTTTGAAGATAGCCAAACAGAGTAGTAGGAATTCCAAGTTTGAAGCGCACAGCCCAAGCAGAACGCCTAAAAAGGCGAATGTAAGAAGAAAAGTCAACACGATTCCGAGTAAGAAAAGAGAGGCACGTAGTTAAGACTGTTGCATTAGCAAATTTGTACCGTAGTTTCAAATCGCAAGTGGGAGGTACATAGATAGTGTCCGGCACCATGTAGAGGCTGGTCAGAGTGGTCGCGAGCAGCATCTGTGCAGTGAATCCGAAGATCCCAAACAGACCTGTTTTGCGAGAAAGTGAGGTTGATTCGGAGCTGCAAAACGGTGCAACCGGACAGAAAAACCGAGAAATTATACGACCATGGGGAAAGAAGGCAGAGGCTAACCTGCAGGCGGCAGAAGCGTAAACTCGGTAGACCTTTATAGCTGGCATCACCTGATGACTCGAGGGCTCGTACCTTCTATCTTGCACCTATCCCGCAAGGGGGCCTTGAAATCCCAATTTCCCCACGGACTGTAAAGAAAGAAGTGACATAACCGAACAAATGTTACAATAAGATAAAAATAACGGTCGCCCCTTACCAGTCATTCGGACATTCTAATAAAAATCAAAAAACAAAAAGCTTTTAAATGTCCCTGACATATTAGTGCTCCAACGATCTCATCAAATATAAAAGCTAAACTACACGGGAACAAGCTAGTCATCTCCAGAGCCTCCAGATGAAGGAATGAAATGAGGTCGAGCATATCAATCACACTCAAATTTATATGGTAAGGGCGTCCCGTACACTTTCTGTTGGGCCCTCTATCTAATTTACCGCCGATGCAAGGTGTTGTCCAGGCGCGAGGAAGACCAAGCATTTCTGTTCAGTGCCACACTCAGACATATCTGATTGGTCAATTGACCAAAAATAGACAAAACCACGTACTATTTCAGGATCCTGACTCTCGATTGTGACCGTACAGGTATTTCTGGATAAAACTTATTTTTGGATGGAGCATATGAGGGACAGAGCGAACTGCAGCTGAACAGGGCATTGCTCTTTTCAAAATCATTATACCATAGTAAGTCTAACCAGATCGCACAAGAGGCAGCTCTTCATTCATCTAAAAAACTCGGTTGAGTCGTCGGTTGCCAGACAGAGGCCGAGTTTGGTAGCTTCGGGGAGATTTGAAGGTGGACGTCTCCATCTGACGTCTTGCATACCACTTTAAACTTTCATTTGGTTACTATTACAGCACCTTTGACTACCGCCTCGGCAAGATATCAGGTCTTGACATAAAAAAATGTACTTTGACACAGTTGTCACTTGTAATGCTTGCACCGCGGTCGCAACTCCGGTAGGCTACAACGACGGACGAAAAGAAGATTGAACCAGAAGAATTCTCAACAAAGCATAGCCAGCAGTGCAACTCTTTCAATTCATTTAGAAAAGGTACCTAGCCAAAAAATTCAGGACAAGAAAACAACTGAGCGAGGTAGTGGAGCTCTGAGTAAAACAGGAACAACTTACCATTGAGTGAATCCATACTGCGTGGGAGAAGATTTACAGTCCACACTACCGTTCTTCGACTGAGATAACTAGGTCTCCCGCAACACCTAACTCTGAGTTGGTTTTAGCAAGTCCAAAAATTCATCATCGATTTCTAGGCGGGAATTGAAATCCAGGCGAGACGGGGCAAGCGGAGTAGAATGTCCAGGCCCAATGGGAGAAGCAGAACTAAACCCGAAAGAGAAGGCCGACTTTGATTTTTTTGAGGAGTACGGAGACGGTGTTTGAAGAATCGGAGCTGGGAGACCAAACGCAGAATCAAAGATAACAGAGGTTGAGTTCATTGATGGTTTCTGTCGGTTTCGACCTTTGGCGTGCTCATGCTCTTCAGTTCTAGAAGAGGCTAAAATAGTATCGTTGTCCGTTTCCTGGAATACATCATCCACGTCACAGGAGAAATCCAGATGGTTGAAGAGATCCTGCCCAGAAAAGCCCACTGTTTGGGCCGTTTTTTCGTCAACCCCGACAATTTTCTGGTCCTCATCGCCAAATGAACCAAGCAAGCGAGCGAGAGCCTCTGGAAGAGTCTTTGCCGAAATTGAAGCTATGGCTGATGGGCTGGAGGGGCATGACGGCGCAGCAGTCAAGTTGGGATTCACAAAGACGGCTCCAGACACGAGTCCGCGGACAAAACACAGAGAGTGTGTAGAAGGCAGGGCAGGCTCAGGTGAGGGGGGCGTGGAAGCTGCCTTCGGTTCGGGTCCCACCACAGGCTTTGATTCGGCGGAACGAAAATTCTTGGAGGGATCGGCTTGCTGTGAAACCAACTGACTGGACTGAGGTAACAGTTCCGAAAGTGGTCTGCTCATGTCAAGACTGCGCAGGCCAGTCGCGTGATACATGATATGCGTGACACCCTGACGATGCGTCTCAATAAGACGCATAACGGCAAGTAAGTGCCAGGTTACTGAGGACGGGCCAGAGGTTAAAGAGCAGTTTTGAAAGGATTCTCGCATGCGCGCGAGGCACGAAGGCCGCGTCAAATTGTAATGTGAGGTTAGCGTGGTGTATCTGGATGTAGGCGAGCAAGATGCAGGCGTTGTCACCAGCGCCTTTTTGGAAAGAAAAGGAGAAGGGGAGAAGCGCGAACAGCGGAAATTGAGAGAGGCCAAGTTCCATCTGTCCACGTGTGCCAAAATGGAATCCCGTAGTGATGCAGAGGTTGGATCAAGTGCATTAAAGAAGCAATTTTTCCTTTTCTTTCCTGACATCGGCGGTACCATCAAGGGGTTTGCAATGGTCGGCACATCAGCAGGGACCCAGGGAACCGGAACAGGATGGACGCCGAGTGGCACCATGCGCGGATTGTGAGGGTAGAAGGACAGGCGCTTATGCGTCTCTGCTCGCAGAAGGGCCTGATGCACTGTGCTGGATCGAGCCTTGCTGAGGGAAAAATTTGACTGCTCACGACCCTCTGTGAGCAACACAACTACACGCCCCGAGCGTTTACGACCGGTTCGTCCTAGTCGCTGAATAAGTCGAATGGGTGATTTATAGGCGTCGAAGCAGACAATGAGGTCAACATCGCCCACATCCAAACCCTCCTCACCGATACAGGTGGAGACGAGTATATTAACACGACCAGCCCGGAAGTCGTCAATCACTCGTAGCTGATCGCGTTGAGTCGTGCCTTTTCTTACTGGTTTCGAGTGAGAAGCCATCAACGGAGAAGCCAGCGGGTTTGGATTAACGGAGGCAACAGGAGTTACGACAACGGGAGTGCCAGGCCTGGCGCCATGTCCAGAGGAGGACTGGCCCACGAAAAGAGCTGGTCGGAGAAGGGGGGCGTGCTGTTTGAGCATGTGCATAATCTCCAAAACAGACTCGCGAAATTGTGTGAATACTATAGCCCGAGTGGTTAGTTTTGTAGCCGAACCAGCGTCAGTAAAGTGGTTGATCAGTATTTCACGCAGTTTATAGAGCTTCGGATGACCTGCAACAAAGGGATTCTGACTAAGCACCATGCCAGGCAAACTGCCCGCGGAGGATTTCTCGAAACCAAACAGGGTGCCTAGGTCAGAAACAAGTTCTTTTACACCCGGAACTCGGGCGAGATCGGCTGTGTGACCAGAGGGGGAGTTATCAGCGGTAAGGTTGCTCAGCAAGAAATGATAGAGCGGCCGAAGCCCATGTTGAATGAGCAACTCGAGAGCGTGAGCCAGACATATGGCCGTGCGGAAGTCCTGATGAATTATCCCAGTCACAGGAGTGTATCGCATAGATAGATCCTGGCTAAAGGCCTCCCTGGCTTTAACGAGGGTAAATTTGGCAAAAGATTCTGGATCAATATTGCGACCGCGTGAATCCAGGACTCCATGATTAGAGAGTCGTTGAAGAGGAGGCAAGGCCAGCTCACACAGACGGTTCTTGAAGGAGGCCAACTGAGGATCCAAGCGAACAACAACAGTTTCTAGCTCTCGCGTGAAGCTATACTTCTTTATGTCTTCACAGTCTTCTGTACGAATCTCCAGGTGAGATATCAGTAGGTTAGCAATGATGGCTTGTGCACCGACCAAGTCAGAGGCGGGCGTTGCTGAAAGAGCGACGGTGCGAAACTGTCGGTGGTTGTACGGAGGACTAGTAAGTGTTCTTATAACCTTAGAAGAGAGAGAGAAACAACTGTATTCAGGAGCAGTCAGATAAATGTTAACTATTTCTCCTAGAATTTATACGTTGGGAGTAGGGCACGAGTTTGAGGAAACTAAATTGTAAAAAATGAGGCAATGTAGGTGAAGAATCCTTTCCAGGAAATCATTTTCCAGCTTCTAAAGCTGCACAAATGCTTTGGCAGAATGGCTCTGAGTGTTGAATGCAGTTTTACCGAACTGACCGAGCGCAGGCACAGTTCACGGCGGAGGCAGCCCCCGTCCGTTTATAAAATCCTGCCCTCTACTCTGAAAGGACAGGGGCCGAAACACGCTCACATTCTGGCTCACCACTTTACGCTACAGTAGAGTTCACCAATGTATCAAATTCTTATGATGTACACGCGCGTACTTATACAAACGAGGGATTGTACAGGTGGACGACCAAAAATAACCACTCCCCATGCTTACCTGCCACCTGATCTGAAATCGTTCGTTCCTCTACATGAAATCAAATACTATTTTGATGAAGCAAACACCTTTGTCAGATCTCAATCACACATTTACGGGTTAGAGGTAAGCAGACTGTCGTCGCAGTACGAGTGTAAATAGTTTAAACATGATCTGAGGAGCGGATATGATGAGTTAAATGTAACACTTCTAACACGAATGGGAGATCTCTTATAGACTCAGCTCCATCGTTGCAGCTTTATAAGAGCTGGATCCAATAAACCTAATGTAAACCACTTCTGAAATGCCATACACATATACGCCCACAAACCTTGCCTTCTGCTAACGCATGTCTACCTCTCGGATTGAACATCAGGTGGATATGAGGTTTTCCAAGGAGAGCGAATATGAGTTTTGTTTAAAACAAGGTTTAATAAAAGGGGTTGGACCCCGAAACTAAAATGTACTCTATTAGCCTAGCGTACTTCCAGATGTTCCTGCAAGGCTTAAAGAGAGTTGTTTGATCATTATTTTAATGGAACACGAATCGATAAAATGTCCTTCAGAAGCATATTCATTACAAAACTACTTTCTTGACATATATGCCTGATCTGCCCGCGCATTACAATACATTCAAGAGAAAGTATTCTAAACTAGCACACACGATGCAGCAGGGGAATGGACAACAAACAAAGTGTCTTTAGTTTAACTCTAAAATAGTTTCAGGTGTACGGCGCACTACGAAGAAGATAGACACAAGGACTCGTAGCTTACGATTATCGATTTCCAGAAATTTCCAAAAGATTGGCGCACCACGCGGTTTCTTAAGTATGCTAGCGGTCTAGCGACGGAAACTATAGTGTATGAGATCTGTCGGTTATCCCGAAAATGCACTGTCTGCTAAGAGGAGAGAACTGAGTTTTGAATAAAATCTTCTACTCCACGGCTTCACTAGCTGTGAACTTGACTTTTTGTCAGGGTCAAACATGTTCTTGCTTATAACCATCCGTTGATGTCACTACCGTTCTTATGGGGGACCATTTGGCTGCACTGATTTATAACCAAGCGTTCCTCATACATTTATCCCCCAGACGGCCCGTAATATGGGAAGGGTGGACAAAGAGGTTACTTTGATGGGAATGACAGCGATCGTTAACGTGCTGCTCTTGTTTTAGTTGGTCATTGTAGGCCAGGCAATAAAGCCACGGGTAGGATTATTAGTTAAGAAAAACAGAACTCCAAACAGAAAATAGTGGTAATCTGATTATAAGCGTATGACTACAATCTACTAGGAACTGCACTTCGAACAGACGATGGTGGTACTGCAGGAGGGCCAACCCAAAACGACAAATTTAATTATCTCTACCTACTGAAACAAAATAAGCAGCAAGCACACATGCACTATTCCATGGGTCACTCTTCTACATCAGTTCTTTAGGTTGCGGCTAGCGAACCCGGATAAAGAAAGGATGGGTTAGGTCAAACCCAAGCCACCCAGTCACCGGTTCTAGCTGCAGTTAATATAGCCGGCGTAGCTGTGAAGTGAAATCAATTGAATTATTTATATATGCCGAAATTCCCTATTAGTTGTCTGGTAGTCATTTGGTCGATTCTAGACTAATTGCTTAGGAAATCCTGCTTGAACAGTCAAATTACTGTATCACTATTGGTGGATACCATACGTTGCAGTAGGCTGGGCGGGCAACTTGACCCAAGTGTGATACAACTCACGGCTCCCGGCGGGGACCTCATAGCTCAATTGGCTCGAGCGTTGACTGTACTAAAGCCTTCCCCTTGCAGGCGTGAGTTCGAATCCCACAGAGGCCACCGAGTTTTTCACAATTGGTTCAATTAAATAAAAGATTTATGTCAAGGTGCTTAAGTAAGAATAAAATAAAGGCAAAATCGAACCGAACAATGCATGGAAACAAAGTCAAAATTAAGTGAAAAAAGACAGCATATGAGGTCCGAACGTTCTGCTGGTTTTTGAAGATTAAGAGCACATAAGGGACAAAAATGATGCCTACACCACCCAAAATGACAGCTATGTTTACGTTCTTTGTGCAAAATTTGGCATAAGATTTCGGTCCTGTGTTAGTTATTCTTCACACGATTGGAAGCTTAGGCATACATTCACACAAACAGCAAGCAGACAGGCTTAACTTTCATTGGCAACAACCGCCTGTAGTGGCTGATGAGACCTATGAGACGGTGAGTCAGGTTTGCTAACTTTGAGTCACATTTTCTGTCCATAAGTCAGAGTAATGAAAACAACGAGCGTCGGGGCAGCTAAGCCCGAGGGGTTGTTGATTGGCTGTATTGATGCTGCCGGAAAGGAGACGAAATAGGGGTAGGAAATCTAAGTTCACGGCGATCCCACCGAGAAAGATCTCTTACCGCAGGCGTAAGGCTAACTCCAGAGCTCTAAGAAATCTGCTGCGTAGTGAAAACACGTTCCAGTTTGTGCTCGGTTTTCCAAAACCAGCTTTGGATAGGTGAAGATAGCCTGCTCCGATCACAAGGCAAATTTGACGTAATTGAGTTCTTCCTTGAGTCAAAGGGACATTTTGGATCATATCGAATGAAAATTTTGGAAACGCAGTGAGCCCGGACCTCACGCGCTTCTCCAGTTTGCGGGGGTCAAGGTTTGTGAGCGTAACATATAAACATTAAAAGCTGTCTAAAGAAGCTGAGCAGCAAAAAGTGCATTCAAAGTTAATTATTCCCGATGATGAACACAGATGCAAATATTAACTTCTGAGCTACCAGTCATAAAAAGAGGCCGCCGGTGTCTTCGAATGACCCAGAACAAAGGACGGGGATTGGAGCAATAATAAGGCAACGGTGAAAAAAAATCGGGACGGCCGCCACATGGTGGCAACATAAGTGGTTTAACAGTGGTATAAGTAGGATATGCAATAAAAGTATCAGCAACAACCCGTTGAGCCAGATACTACGGTCACGGCATCACAAACAAAATTATGGTCCCAATGATAGCTGTCCAGTTGACATATCAACCAAAATCTGCACTTGGTCCAACGTTGATCTGTTTACGTCAAGGCTGACGGGCTGATTCTGACGGGCTTAGGGAAATGGCGCCGTGGAGGGGTTCGATCGTAGAGGCGGGTACACCGTTAATTGAGAAAGAACTCAGTGCATACAGACGGAGGGAAGAATTAGCCTGTGAAACCTTCACCCGCAAGACACTCGAACAGAATTTAATAAACAGCCTGCGATTAATTTCATCAGACGAACGGGGCCCATCTCTTTTAGTAAAAGCGCAACGATAAGCATAGAAGCAGCAAGCTAACATATATAATTTACGCGAGTCGCACCAGATTCCAGGTTCAAGCCCCACCATGCCTATTTTTTCTAGAAGATGCCTACCAGTCAGTTTTAAAATAAAAGTATTTCTATTATTACTATTCTAAAATGAAATTTCAATAACGTTTTGATCTTCTACGCATAACGGGTATACAAAAAATTCACCTTGGTAAGTTTTACATCAGCCTATCGAAGTCGGTGGTTGAAAGGATGTCAAGGGGAAGGAGTTGAAAATGCAAAAATAGGTTTGTTTTGTCGGCCTCGCAGCTTGCTATAACAAACTGAAATATTAGGGTGGAAAAGGACAAGGAACCATTAACTGACCGCATCGGGCTTGACAGTTGTAATGGACCATTACATACCCGGGGCTAACGCCACCACTTTTTTCCTAGTACCATTCGGCTGTTCAGTAGGCAAGTTTTCGGGATTGGGGATGAAGAGACTACACGTTCACATTAGAAAGGGACAAGACCTATTGATCTTTCATTGTTCTCACAGATACAAGTCACAATAGTAAAAAAACATTATCTCGGAGGGCTATATAGTGAGAAAGATATATGAACTCTATACATTTCGTCACGGTTCACCTAGAGGCATCAAATAGAAGGTCAGCTCAAAACTGGCCCGACACAATGCGTCGAAACATGGAAGTGGTTCCTGAACCTTCGGTATTCGATCTGAAGGAGAGAATGGTTTGTCACGCGTGGAGGTGAAATCCGCAACATCATCAAAATCGGATAGATCACGCATGATCGCAACTGTATTGAGTACACATAGGTAAAAGTACTGACTACAGTAGAGCTTGCTTCGAAACAGGTATTACTCAGACAAACTAGACCGAAAAGATCATAGAACTGCAGGAACCTTACGAAACCACTTTCGCAAGGTCAGGGACAGAAGAAAGCAGTAAAAATACGACTTTCTTAACCAATTCCTCCCAGAAATGGTTCTGGCCAAGACACGGGAAACTACGATGGTTATTTATAACTTCTTACCTGTCGTTAGCCAGCCCTAACCAGTCCCACGTTCAGATAACCTGGAATTAGAACCCGGATCTTTTGGTTTATGTGACTACCTATAGCAGCTGTAAACTGAGCAAAAGGACGAGCGTATCTCGTAACCTGCTCGGCAAAAGACATTTCCATAATAAGCACCTCTCCATCCACCAACAAAGTCGACTTATCATGCTGCCCATCCTCCATCTCAGCATGAACCTACTTTTCTGTAGAACAAGAAACATTGTTGGAGCCAGGTATTGTTAGCCAGAAAGAAGGAGCGATCGTGGCATAAACAGTTCTGTCCTTGTATGCTAGAATAGCCCTGATCATTGCATGGATGCCAATGAAACTGTGTGTCTACGAAATTATGTCACTGTAACAAAAACACTCACACAACCCCGCGGTCATTATAAAAATGTATAAAAAATTCCGTGCAGAATCTGCGAATACAGAATTTTAACAGTAGTTAGCATGATGGTTAGTTGCAGTTAGGATAAATCAAGTACTCTTCACAATCGCCTGTCTTCCTCCCGTTAAAAACTTTTATGGAGACTCCACTGGTGTAAGTGCTTATTAGATAGTGCACCGATTGATCCGAACAGGCACAGGAGAGGCGGCGATGAATTCAATTATATCGAGGATATTCGTAGTATCAAATTTCCTATCTCTTCCAAAAACCTAAAAGTATTAGCTTACCGTGCATGCTGCAAAGGCGATAGTTACCTAACATGCAGGAAACAGACGTCTCTCATTGGAATATTGAACTAGGCCACACTTAGAAGGAGCCATCATAAGTACAGAGGCTATTACCATGACAAACAGACATTTGCAGTAGATGTGCTACCTCATTAAATGTTAACCGAAATTCTGAAATGTGTCGAAAAGATTACTTAAGCAGGGTTTTAATATTAGTCATTATGTAGCCTAATCCCAAAGATATATCGGTCACTGCAGGATAGCAGCTTTTAAATGAGCCTATTTCCAGCCAGCAGCAGGAAATATACTGTAAAAATGATTAGATAATAGTATGAATTTTTAATTTCGATGTTCAATGTCCTTATAAATTCAAATATAGTCGGTAGAAAACATGTACGAAAGCATTCTTTTTATACTTATGTGACATCAAGTTAAGTCTTTAAATTTATACTCGAAGAAAAGGCTTTTTCGGTTTAAAAAACCTTTTTGGACCCGACCTGCCAGTACACTTGCATTATGAGTTTTCAAACTACATACTGTAGACGTTCTGTCTAAGGAAAATCTGAAATGTCTCTAGTAGATGAGGAAGATGTCACATAGTGTTCATAAAAATTTGCAGTGGATGTGAACCATGTTCAATACTTTATAAGCAGCACTAATAAATAGACGGATACGATGATTTATCAATGGAAATTTCATTATCTCAAACTTTCGAAATAAGAAACGTTTTTAAAACCAAAATATACCCTTTCTTCAAGTATAAATTGTCATTTTTTTAAAGACACTGCCTGCCCTTCTAATTTCGGAAGATCATGAACACCCTTAGGCTCCATGTGCGCAAAAATTTATGCCATTACGAACTTTCACAAATTTTCGAACTCTCATCTAGCCACACACATAGAGGCACTTGCGAAAATAGATTTAGATAAGACACAGATAAAGAAAACCCCGTCGGCCTTATAAATGAAATAAATTTCATGGAAAACATGAAAAAATATTCTTTCTTGTAATGATTTGGTAGCAAAATACGTATTCTCAAAATTGTGTGCTTGAAGGAGCGGTATCTTTCGGTTTCATAAACTTTTACAATGTCGAATTAGTTTGGACCCGATGTGCCGTCACACTTCGGGGTTTACAAACTAGACGCTACATACATTCCATCTCAAGAAAATCACACATTTCTTCATGATATGAGGAAGATATCACTTAGTGTTCATAACATTTGCAGTGAATGTGAACCATGTTCAATACTTAAGAAACAATATTAATAAATGGACAGGTACGATGCATTATTAATGGACGTTTCACAATCTAAAAAAACCTCAAGAGAAACTTTTTGAAGGCCGCAAGATAACTTTTCCGCAAGTATAAATGTTAAAGAAGACGTAATTGGCTAACAAATGAACACAAGAAAGAGAATTGCCCTGCATGTTTGCTGGAAAATATACTTTTATTTATAAAGGCGTTGAAAATCAATGAGATAAATTTCTACTGCTTAAGTAATCATTTATACAGTGTAGTTTTTGCAGGCGACCGGAAAGAAGCCCGTCCGAAAGCTGGCATTCTGATGCGACTGAAATATCTAGGGATTAGGCTGCGGATAATCAAAAATACAACCCTAGCAAACATGGTTTGAGGTCATTCTGTGCAAGCATCCTGTGAAATCTATTCTTTCTGGTTTCTAAAATTGATTTCGGACATAATGCTTTTTTCTCACTTTATTCGAAGGCTTGGAGGTGGCAGAAAAGCCAAAATGATATTGGATCCAGCTCCCAACTTCCAGGTCTAGTTAGTTAACGATACAAATCATAAACATTTACGTGAGAGTATACAGGACACAAAATAATTCGAGCGAATAGCAGCGCGTAAGTGAAAAATCTAAAAACAATATTCGCAAACGAAATACGCAAAAAACTGACCTGACAATACGCGTGATTCCCGGTAGCCTTATGGGCTTCATCGATTACTATACATCTGATAGACGAGGCAGGACAAATCCCAGAGATAAGATCATTCACGATCGCTTGAGGTGTGAGAAAGAAGGCGCGAAATCGATGCCACAACAGGGCACGCTGGTTCGGTTGTATGGTGCCAGTCAATTCAGTAAATATGTCCGGGGACATTTTAGTGAACTCTCGACAGGCTTCCATCTGTTGAGTCACCAGTGGCCGTGTTGGAGCCATAAAGATTACTCGACCGGACGGATACCACCGCAGGAAATTATGCAAAACAACCGCTGCAATGAAAGTTTTTCCAAGACCTGTAGGAATGCACACCAGACAGTTCTGATAGAGACAGCGTTCGGAGATAACAAACTGATAGTTGCGCACTTCATGGGAGGTCGGGTACTGCCAGGTATTTCCAACTGACAAATCAAAGTCCTCAAGAGTATCCGAGTCATTAGCCGTTGGCTGATAATTTATCTCCGGGCGGTCAGGAAAGGAGAAAACAGCAGGAGGCTCCGATAGATTGGGCGGATCACCAGTTTCTTTAGTTTGAGCGTCAAATAGGGAGGACGCGCCGAGATCAAAGGTGCGGAGGTCTAATATTTCAGAAAAGGAACTGTCACTCTTATCCATGAGGCGAGGGTCCGGAAGAAAACAGACTACCTGTATGACGGAAAATATGACGCATCACATAATAAAACTGTCATCTGGAAAAACAGTCAACGAAAAACCAGTTTTCAGTCTGTGTCACAACTAAACAGCGCATTAAAATTAACGCATAATTAAAAGAAAGCTTCATTGAATGCCATCACTTTAGAATTTTTGAAAATTATGCCACTGTTTGCAAGTGATATAAGCACAGATAATGGACCACCACTAGGCCGCACAAAAACGAATTTCTCACATCAAATGAAACTGACATTGAAGTTCATTCTAAACTGTCAGTGTTTTTTTGTGCGCTCTATTGGGCACTTAGGCCATCACCGTCAACTATCAGCATATCAATGGTTCGCTAGGTCAATGTTTTATTTTAGTTTGTTGTATGTTGCCTGAAAAATGAAAAGCGGCGTATGAGCATAGGAAATCGATCTATAGACGCAGACCTCTGTAGTCATTTCCTGAACCCGTTAGCTCGACCGGTCGGACAGAGCAGTGGCTCTTGGAAGGAAATAGAATGGAGCAGACAGCACAGAGACCGTTCGGCACTTAGTTTCATTATAATAGATAACCAAACATGCTCTGATACAAATACGACCGAGTAGCGTCACCCACAGACCAGATAGTCCGGTCCTCCTCTGAACTGAGTCGAACTGCACTTGGTTCCCTTCAATGAGACTTTTATAGCAACCTCGCTTATGTGGGACATCAAACGGGCTCCTTAAAGACAGAGACATACGAATTTAGGACTTAAGTCACCTGTGAAACGCTTATAGTGGCTGCCGAACTTGTCAGACATTGCGTCTATCACCTGGCGTCCTAACCTTGTCTCGTCATTGGAATACAGTGGGTGTAGGACTGGTGAACAAAGCAACCTCTGTGTAAGTGGGCTTCATCAGAAATAATTTTACGCGCAAATCGACACTGTGTCTGGGAAGAAAGGTATTCTTTAATCAACGACGGTTTCTGACGATGGGTTCGAGTGCGAATCCAAAACATCATGGCATACTTCTTGTTCCAGTGATCACACTTTCTTCTTAGTGATCACAGAAAGCTGGTGCGACTAAATTAATCGCAACTTCTTGAAGCAACAATGTGATTGGTATCGGATTAACTATTCAAGAGATTCATTAGATCTTGACATGCGTAGCAGCAGGAAATGGCGTCTTATGCCCCAATACATGCCAATTTCTACAAACTGAAATGATATGCTCACTAGGGTAGGCTGGCATCAAGAAACGCAACGGAGACGCTTTCGGGGCATGTGCAGAGCATGCTTAGGACGTACAAGACAATGAATTATAAAAATCGACCATAGAATACATGGTGAAAATTTGCTGAATAAGTTGAGCTAACAAACAAAAGCAGACGTCACTTAAATAAGGGAGATGTCAAAGATGCCTACGTATAAGGAACCATTTAAACTAACATAAATCAAGTACGGACAAAAGGTGGCTCAATAATGAGCTGAATTCCTTAAACTTGAGCCATATATTCGCATAGTAAACTGAAAATACGTCACGGCACACAGAATTACCTCATGTGCATGTGCTAAGTTACAAACTGTCTTCTTAAATGGATAGGTTATCTACCGCAGTATAGGGGAGGCAACCCGTTCGAGTAATTAAGTCACGTCGATGCTTGTGCGGCTACCCGTGAAATTGCGATTGCACTCAACACGACCAGTCCAGCTTCACTAGCATTTCTACAGGCTTGCAACCCTACATGTGTTGCAGCCTATAGGCCAACGTGGGGCTCTTGAAACGCCTCTGCGACCGAAGCGTTCTAGGTGAGCATGTGCGCTCATGTTCCTCGTGGAAGCTGTTATCAGTGGAGACAATATATTGTGGTTGTGAAAATTTAAGGGCCACAATTAAGACAGATGCATTATAAAATACATAATATTAATTTTATCACATATGTTTTAGTGCGACGCAATCTGATTTAGTTCAACTTTAAAGGACCGTAAATATAACTTTCAGCAAGACTACAAATGTAAACATGCTTGACCAATCCTCAACACACCTACATAAAAGGTACACCATGCTCAAATTCGTGACCTAATTTCCGGTAAGCAATTGGTCACTTTAGGCATATAAACAAATAAGACTGCGTTAATCCGCCCGTTCCGAGTATTTTCGAGCACGCACATCTGAACAGCATAAATGCTAGTGAAGCGGGACTTTATGACTAACCGTGCTAAGCTCAAGTGCTATTAAACGGGTATCGGCGTAGGCATCGACGGGGCTTAATTACTTGAATGGGCTGCGTCGAATTTACTGCGGTAGATAACCCCTCCATCGGTATACTGATGCATGCCGAACATTCAGAAATATTGTTCCCCAAATCAAAAGCATTTTGCTGAAAGATGGCTAAGTTTCATAAAACTTCGTTTGCCGTAACAACTAAGATACACAGCGTAGTGGGACAGTCGTATCAAGGAGATCAGGAAGCTTGGCCATTCAACAAACACTCACTCAGTGCGTTGAATGGAAATCACCTTGATACAGCTAAAAACAAAGAAGTTTGAAAACTTTGAATTTATTCTAGTTCTTGTACCACTAAAAGAGCCTAATTCCACTGCTTAGTCGCTCCTCCAAAGAGATAGCCAACCATCAAGAACTTTTTATTCCATAAGATTCAATGCGAATATAATCGGTCAACAGAATTTTACGATTGGCGGTGATTGAACCCTATAATTGACCTCCTTTTCTCATGGAATTCAAAAGTACCAAATATAATTGCCAGGAAATCAACTGCATTGACCAATTTTTTACGAGGGACCTCTTCGACTAAGTGTATTTCCGTGAATCTCTCAGCAAGAGTGACCATGACACACTCCAGTGAAATTCATCATTTTATTCTTATCGCCAACGAGGAACTGATGAGCAGTAAAAAAGATGGAAGGTTGAGCTAAATTGGGTGAAAAAGAACTTGCTTTTTCTGAACTGTGACTGTTTGCTCGTGGAAGATACAGAGTATGACCGGATGCCATTTAAAAGAATCTCGCCTTAACTGACTCCTTGTTATCGTTCCGTACAATTTCCAAACAGTACTTCTAAACTGATCTAGTAAACAATTATGTTGAACAGACAAGTAGAGAGAAACAGAATTTGGAAGATATTCGTGGTAACTATCTCAACGACTCCTTGAAGAATTTTTTCACCAGTAAAAAGGAACAAGAACACTGATTCGTGAAACAAAAAATAACTGTGAATCTCGAAGTATTCAGAAGATTGAATATAAACTCAAGATGTTATTACACTGCAGTAGCAGTCACTGAAAACCAACGACCGAGTGACAATATTCAGGACTAATAATTATACAGAAATCGTTCAAAGATATAAATAAATAAATTGTATATTTAAGGCCCAGATAGCCCCGTCAAACTTAGTATCGCGGTATACATAGATACAAAGTGGATAATTGCTGCACTATGTGAGCAGCCATATTAACAGCAGAAATGAATAATATGGTAGGTATATCCGATTCAGAACGATTTGCCATTTTTATGGGAAATGCAAATGTGTGGGCAAATTTCAACTCCCGTGTTCATTAGGGATAATGAAATCACGAAAGTCTTGCATAGATAGATGTTTTTCTCGGCGGGAGTTACATGCTCTAAAAGAATCGTTGTCATCGGGTCCAGACCTTGCATTAGCGGATATCTTCAAAATTGGCAAGCGAACGCTCCAACGCACTGTCGCGTACATTCCACTCGTCAAAAGAATTAAAAGAACCGCTATGTGGCTGAAAAACCTCAAATATCTATCCCATTTAAGGACAGAGCTTGAAATATCTTGTAAATTTTTAGACCAGTTTGTCTTACCAGTAACTGTTTTAAAGTAGCATGGAGCATTCTAAAATAATTTACCATGAATTTCCGCAAGACGATTTAATGTCACCCAGGGCTTAGTCTTGGCTTCAGACGGAAGCCTTTTTACCCTTCGAAATTGTTAATTTTTACTGAGTGTTGGGCATGTAATTTGGAGGAGGAAAGAGAAAAGAAGAATGAGGAGGAGTGGAAGGCGGAGAAAGAGATGGGAGGAAGGGGTGTTGGCATCAACTAAGCTATTTTTAGAGAGGGCTTTTGCACTGTTCGACACAAAAGTCATAATTGAAATCTTCCTGAAATCCAAACAAACAGTAAGTCTTTTAGATTAATCGCAGTTTTACTTGAAGATGATTACAAACCTTATGCGTTAGTGACTACAAGTCAAAAACTAGCTAAGTTTGAAGCGGCGCGCCACAGGATTCAACCTTTGGTCCAGTATTCTGCTTCGTCTTAATCAGTGTGGGTCTATAACTTGGGTCGCAGTAATGCCATACTCTGGATAGCCAGCAGGTGAAGCGTAGATCGGCACACCCTTCAAGAAAGCCTGAAACGGCTTAGCAGCTGGTGTACTCATTGACTTGTAAATGTTTACACCGCCATTAATGTTGTACGAATACTCCGAACTTAACTGTACTAGGAGCAAGAAAATTCCTTGCCGTGAGATGCCATACAGACAGTTGCAACTGGTGATTATGAAAGGAAAGAAATTGTTCTGCTAGGGGCGTCCTTACATCAACCGTAGCCACACTGCAAATGCGGCTAAGGAGAGGCAAAGTTGCTATTTTAGATGAGAGGAGCGGTTGTACAAATTGATCATTAACTGTTCGAAAAGACCTTCAGAGAAATGGGTCAGTCTCACCGGAAATAGGCTGAGCAAATCCTTGGCTCAAGGTGTATTTAAAACTGTTTAGACAAGTTTAAGCAAGGGCTGCGAAAATTGTGTAAAATGTTGGTGCATTGTCATAAGAGGCCGGGCTTACTGGACTTCATTTATTTTCTAAGATTATAAGCAACTGCGCGGGACATCAGTTTGACATATCTGATTATAAGATGCCTTGAGTTTGACGTAAAGTTCGGGGATTTATTCAAACTGGACGGAATAGACAGTCCACACAATCAATCCTTTAAGATACAGAGGAAGTTTGCCTAGAGGAACATCCGAAGAAATACCTTCTTGCATATCGGCATTGGAGCAAAAAATACTCTCTGTCAAGGTGGCAATTTTGATCAGTGTAATGACATTCAAAAGCAACGGATCTTTTTTTACCCAGAAGCCATATGATATGCAAATCTGCAGGATAGTGGCTTGCCGGTAGAAAACGAAACTGAAATATTCACTTTTGACTTAATGACAATCGTCGGCCGATAATACCCATATTCTAGAGAAATCAGGATTTGAATACAAATCAATCGGTCGTTGTGCGTTTATAGATCAAATATTCTAAGATTTAGCTACAGGTCGTTTTCCTGTCGATTGTAATTGGGAAGATTTACGTTCATGCAAAGTGATTTTTCTAATTCAGTTACAGGATAGTCTTGTTAAGTTGCTGCTTCGAGCGCGAGAGAATGTTGCTGGTGGTGGATTGTGTCTGCCCCACCTATACCAATAGCGTTATTTGTTAAAATCATTGCTAAAGATCTATATTTTTGCATTGCTGACACGCTTTCAGGGACCATGGTGCGGTAAAATCATGGTTCGTTAGTTTGCCAACTGAACGAAAAACACGGGCCTTGCAGTCGGAAAAATTCGTGTTTGTGTGGAGTGGCCGACTGGCGGAATAAGAGTCAGAATGCAATGGCTCCTTCTTGATATGGCCTATATGATACTCCCACTCCAAATGGGTGGCTATGGCTGCACCAGCAACATGCGACCTATCTTTAGTCTTCTTGGCTCGGTCATGAAACCCACTTTAGGTGTCAACTAACCATCTTAGAGCAACCTTGCTGTGAGGCCCACAGTGGATGTCATTGAAACTGAAGCTCGAACTGTCGTGGATACAGACTCAAGGACAGCTAATTGCGTGGAGTTTTGTTATTAATGAAAAATAAGGTTGCACCGCATCCACTGCACTCTCTTTTCTCCCACGCAGTTGCAAGCATCAAGTCAAGACGACCGGAGGATGAAGAGAACACAGTTGGTTTTCCCCGATGTGTGGGATGCTAGTTAGGGCCCGCCGAGCAGGTAGAATTTGGTCGATCAATTTGTTTTGTGCAGGTGTTAATTGCTCCTGTGTTGGCCATTAACTGGCATTAAACTCTAACCGAGGGCTCTTAAAAGCTAGGCTCTGCTTAGCGGCCACATCCCCGGTAACCATCCCGTTCGACAGGCTAAACCACATGAGAATATCCCCTGTTGTGCATGCTAACACACCCGGAAGTTCTGTTTCCCACCCAGTCCTCCAAACCATTATCGAAAATACTAGGAAGCGGATGACATACAATTCCGTAGGCGGCCCAGGTTAACTCGGGTCGCTTTCCCACTAAAAACACATCAGTGACCCATACTCGAGTTCGGCAGCCGTCTGAGAAGTCCAAGCAGCCTTCTTATGGACAACATGGTTTGCGTCCTCACGCACGAAGAAGCTATTTAAGGTGCCCCAAATAAATGCTGGCCTTTACTTCTTCTCCAGCAGACCATTGCTTGCAGATTAGAAAACTCGCTCTCAAAACGCATAAATAAAGAACACCAACAACAACAACCATAGTCACCAACCCATCACCATACCTCTCGGGCTATTTGGGTGAGTTCGCTCACACTAGCAGAAAATTTGAGCGACCGGCCGGAAGGGAGAATGGGACTAGTCACTCAAGAAATGGCACGCTAAAAGTTCGACATCACCGCATTCAGCAAGAAACTATTCTCTCAGCAGGCTCAGATGTTGGAGGTTGGTGCCTTCTACAGCTTCTGCTGGAGCGGCCGCCCCGTGACACAGCTACGCGACGCTGGTGTTGTCTTTTCCATCCGGAATGAAATCGTGGGAAAACTGTCTTGTCTGACAAAGGGTATCAAATGCCGATCGATGACCCTACGTCTGCTACTTCAGTGCCCACATTCGCCACCATCATCAGCACCTATTCCCCACACCGCAATGGCGATTTCTGATGAAGTAAAAAAAAAATTCCATGGTTACCTGCACACTCCTGGTAACTATGCCAAAGACGAACAAATTGGTTTTACTTGGTGACTAGAAAGTCCGCGTCCAGAAAGACTGCGCTGTCTGGGAGTAAGTGCTGGATCCCCAGCAGTCTCGGCGGCTATAACGATAACGGCTTCCTTCTTTCGCGCACATGCGCGGGACATCGTGTCTTTCTGACGAACACCAGACATGGAAGAATGCTACGTGAATTTACCCCTGAGCGTGGCACTGGCAGCTGTTGGGTTGTGTTCCCGTCTGGCTGTGAGATTGACAGGACGTGCTGGTGACTAAAGCGAAGTTCGATGCAAATGGCTGGAAGAGTCCCCACATTTGTCATTTCCAAGATACAACTACGAATTCAACCCCTTAGAAGGCTCCAAAGTAAGCCAGCACCAGGTAAGTTGAATACTCTTTTAGTAAACTTGCCTGTTCACTTTTTTGGTTTCAGCAACCAATTAACCCCGAAACTATAAAATGTGCAGGCTCCACATGATAAATCCATCGTGCAACCTGGATGGTGTCAACTGCGGAGGGTAATCCAGTGCAACACCACCGCTGTCATCGGACGCGCAGGTCGTCAACAATAGGATTGGTTTGATGACAATGACCGACGTCACCAACCCTAAATGGACCTTCAGACTGAGGCCAACAAAGCAACCACCTTCAGATGCCACCGCCTTGCACAGCAACGACTGCGGGAGATACAGGGTTGAGGAAATCCAAGGGTTTGCGGACTGCAACGAAATGAAAATCTTCTTAAAGGTCCTGCGTCAAGGTAACCGCACCAGTACACAGCTCAGATGGCACAACAATTCTGACATGGAAAGCACAATTGCTGACATACTACACTCTTCCATTCCGAATTATCCTCAAAAGCTCATTAACCATCTTCGATGTTGCTATCGACCAGCTCCCCCAAGTAGATACGAACAACGAACTGAATTACCAGCCTTCTTTAGCGGGAAGCCATCCAAACCATGCATTACTTTTCCAGTGGGAAAGCACCGGGATCTGATTTAGTCCCAGCGGAATTCCATAAGCACGGTGATCCCTGGCTGATGGCGGAGCTTACAATGATATTCCAGGAGATGTGACGCCAAGGACAGGTTCTGCAGGATTTTAAGGAAACGACCACCGTCCATCTCTACAAGCTGAAAGGGAAATGATAACTCTGTGATAACTACAAAGACATATCGCTGCTCAAAATAACCATGAAGATCTTCGCTAACATTCTTGTTTAAATTCTGAACGTTCACCTATAGCAGGGAATGTTTCCGGTAAGTCAACGTTGTTTCCGATGGCACCGAGGAACGACCGACGTGAATTTTACCGCTCGCCAGCTAGAAGAAAAGAGTCAAGAGATGCGAACTGACATCTAAACTACTTTCTTGGGCCTTAAGAAAGCCCCTGGACACGATGAATTGCGATGCACTGTGGCAACTCGGGAAGAAATTCGGTTGTCCTTAGCGCACATAGTGCATCAGTGTAATTAAAGGACAATGGTGCACGTCACTGACAACTGGACGGTCTCAGAAGCATTTTCAGTGACCAATGGAGTGAAGTAGGGCTGCTTACTGGCTCCCACACAATTTAGTTTCATGTCCTCTGCCATACTGACGAATGCCAATCTCGTGACCGCCTTAGAAACCACATTGCTAATAGGACTGATGGGTATTTTCTCAAAAGCTTATGAATGAATGCTCCAACACGTGTGTTTACGGCCACAGTACACGATGAAAAATCTGTGCTCTGTCCTTCGCGGACGACGGCGCTTTCAAAACCACGACGGAGGAGGACATGCAATGGAATATTGTCCTATTTACCACAGACGGTGCCGATTTCGGACTGAAAATCAGCCCGAATAAAACGGAAGTCATGTCCGAAACGTCACCCAGCGCAGATTACAAGGTTAATCGAATCAGTGTAAACCGCAACTAACTCAAAATAGTTGAAAACGTCACTTATCTTGAAAACAAACTGTCAAGCAACAGGAGAGTCGTCAACGAGGTTCCACACTGGATCTCACAAGCCAGCCAAACACTTGGCCGTCTGCAATCCTCCATGAGCAATCACCATGGTTTTCAGCCGAACATCCTATTGGAGATGTAAAAGGCTGACAACAAGGCTGTACAAGGCTTGACAACACTCCTGTATGAAGTGGAGTACTGGACCCCATACTCTAATGAAGCCAGGAAAAACTGAATGACTTCTGTCTCAGTTGTCTGCGCGGAATACTGAAGCTGAGATAGCAGGACAGGATCCCGGACACGGAAGTCATGGAACGAACCGGAATCCTCAGAATATATGTCATGCCGAGGCAAGCGCAACTGCGATGAAACGGCCACCCAGTGAAGATGGACAACGAGAGACCACCTTAATGGCATTTTTTCCAGTGATATCACTAGGGACGCCAAACATGACACTACAAGAACACTTGAAGAATCAGCCTATTTGGACATCTTCGGTCACAATGCAAAAACACTCCGTCAACATCAAATTCTACCTGGATGAACACTGCTACTGTCACCCCTACTTCAAACCTCACGACGACAACCATCCCAACCACCGGCGATCAAATTTTGGATACCTCGCCATCCTCGAGCAATGGTCTGATCCTTCCTGGCATAACCCACTGTGGCGATCACAGCAGATATCACCGACATTGCTTCCCTCACCCCTACCTCCACTGAGACCACATCCGACGCCCACCACCAGTACTGTGGAATTGATTTTTACCTGTCCTCATTGCGACCGCACATTCAAATCACTTGCAATTCCATCGCACAGAGAATAGCGAACCAGTACTTACAAAATCAACACATGGCAAAGATCGTGGCCTCCACTGCCCTCACGCATAAGCTCGCCGCATGGGCCTATTCGGTCACATACGCATACACAAAAGTGGAATCCACCACGATGCTGGCACACTTAATGCGCTTTCCCATCTATCAACGCTTATATCCCAGTTCTCCTATGAGCGCGACCGCAAGTACCAGAAGCCCAACTTCCGCTGAGTCAGCACATCCCTACCCATCCTCCTGTCCTTTTCGCACAAAAGAACAGCACGTATCATCCTGGTCGGTCATTTGGGAATCAATTACACAGAAATCGGCAACCCAGGGACAGAAGCACCAGCATTCACCCACCCCACCTACCTCAAGTCTCTGCACGGTCAACACACGTTCACACACTGCATGGGCCTATTAGGCCATATGCGCAACCATTAAGAACCGCTGGCTATACCATATTGCCACATCTTTCTTAACCAGTATCTAAATAACACATAGTCACGCCCAAAACCACCCAACACGTGTTTGCAACCAGCACCTCTCACGTGGGAGGGAAGAATCATCCTGGGCTCCTTCTCCATGTGGCTCCTCTGCCACATCCGTCATCCTCGCCTGAGGCGCAGCGGCTTGGAAGATTACCAACTGCCAATTGCACTCAAACCTTGCAGTCAGTCCAATGTGTGGCCAGCTGGTTGCCTGAGAGTCAGGCTGCAGTAGCTCCTTCTTAATGTGACCCCTGGCACTCTCGCCCATGTGAGATGTGAGCCCCTCAAACCCCTGTGGTTTGAAATCCTGCTGCTTGTCTTTTGGGGTCAGGTCCTGAAATTGGTACGTGGAGACAATTTCATTAGGTATGTCAGCGGCTTTGTGCATTACTTCACCAGTCCACTGACCGGTTAGGACGGTGGTTGGGGCCTGAAAATGGGAAAAGGGGTTTAAGTCGACGGCTTAACTCATTTTCCTCACTATAAGCAGTCTGACGCACTTGAACCTATTACAATGCGCTAAAGGCGGTGGCTTGGAAAGTTTTCAACTGACGGGACAACTCGGACCGCGCCGGACGTTTGGCCGTACACCCTTTCGTTTTACGGCTAAAGCATGCTCATGCTTGCACGAACTCAGCCGTTTGTCGGTCATGCCGTAGTAGTTGGCAGGGCAGTCTAGACATTTGACGCAGTAAATAACGCCTGACGTGTTCGCGGGTGGTAGTAGACCCTTAAGTTGCATAAGTTAGCGACGGATAGTGGACTTCGGCCGGTGTCCAACGCCAACGTTTAACGGTCGTAGCTCGCGCTCGGTGGCTTCAGAGACATGCCTCACATAGGGCAAAAAACTGAAGATTTCAGGTCTTTGTTTTTGCTCTCCGTCGACCTTCTTGTGCCTTTGGTATATGCATTTGTTTATGAAGCTACGTTGATATCCATTGGCGAGGAAGAGGCACCAAAGTATTTTACGTTTTTGCAGCTTCTCGGCCTTTATGCTGCAGTGTGTCTGGATGCGGCCATAAAAGCGAGCGGACGCAACTGCGTTAAGGCGACAGGGAGTGGTAGCTGGGGTAGTTAAATATTTTCTCCGTATGGTCACTTTTCGGAGCACGCAAGTCTGGAGGGTTCTGTCGTCCTGCCCAGAGACCTGAACATCGAGAAAAGGCAGCGTTCGGTCCTATTCTTCCTCCATTGTGAATTGAATCTGTGGTAAAATCGAGTTCAACTCCCTTTTATAGTTCTCTTTAATATCTCTGTGTAGGATGACAAAGGTGCCGTCTACGTAGTGCATCCAGCATTTCGGTTTTTAGAACTGAAAACTCGGGTTTCCAGTCGTTGCAAGACTGTTTCTCCAGGTAGCCGGAAATAGGTGATCCTCTCGGGGCTTCCGGGATTTGCTCACAAATACGGCCGTTAAGTGTGAATTACGTGCGCAGTCACTAGTCCAATAACTCCATCGGGTGCTTCCTTTCAAAAGGTTTACCATCTTCGTCGTACCTTCTGTCCAGAATGTCATTGATGACTCTCATGGCTTATTCTTTTTGGATGAATGTGAACAGTGAGATGACGTCAAAGGGTACCATTATCTCGTCAGGGGCTACTGTGACGCCTCAAAGGTTCTCGAGGAAATGCGTGTAAAATTCGTATCTGTGTGTTTTCAGCCTTTTGTTAGCTTCTTCAAATTTTAGCAAGCCATTTAGCCAGTCCGTGGGTAGGCGTGCCTTTTAATGCCACGATTGACCAAAGACGAACATTGGGTTTATGGATTTTTGGTAAATTATATAAACGCGCTGAGGTGGCATCTTGTGGGTTGACTACCACCAGAGAACACATCAGCGTTATTTACCACGTCAAATGTCGAGACTGCCCGGCCAGCTACTGCGGCATGACCGAAAAACGACTAAATACGCGCATGCACAAGCATGCTTTAGTCGTAAAACGAAAGGATGCTCGCACGTCATCATGCACAGCCTAGAAAACAATCCCGGTTCAACTTTGACGGAATCCAGGTGCTTGGCCGAGCCGATCTCAAGCTGGCGAGAGAAATCACAGAAGCCTGGCAATCAGACGCCAAATCCATCACCCGCAGCACCGACCTACCAGCGCAATATGAGGACGATAGGCACCACAAATGCGCGCGGGAGGAGGGCCAATGAGAAGAGAAAGCAGTAGACCTATCAGATATGAGCACGAACGACTTGTTTAAAACACTCTTTCCTCCCGTTTGTCTATCTCCGATGGTGCGCTCGAGCATGAGTGTGAAACTTGAAACCAGTGTCCACATTATATACGATAGGCGAGACTTAGGCAATCGAAAAGAAGAGAAAGGAGACAAAGCGATCTAGGAAACCAGAGGTTTGTTAATCCGACGCATGGTCATCATCAAGAGATAAAACATGTACACAGCTAACTGCGTATATTTATCTCAGTTCTAGCGAGAATAGCTTGCAGCTGTGTCACTCATGCGTTCGATAGGCGTCTGACAAATCAATGTGTCTACTGCTTTTTGACGCAGGTACGAGTTGGTGGACACCAATGCAAGTGCCTATTTATCACGCAG
Source organism: Schistocephalus solidus (assembly GCA_017591395.1). NCBI lineage: Eukaryota > Metazoa > Platyhelminthes > Cestoda > Diphyllobothriidea > Diphyllobothriidae > Schistocephalus > Schistocephalus solidus. The sequence goes on along the minus strand of WEDG01002934.1, from coordinate 215,751 downwards.
CTGGCTATTGTTCGTATAATCGTGTGTGGCCTGTTAACAGATTTTACCAACATTTGCAGTCTAGTCGGTAAATAACCGTAGGTTGTTAACTATCGGAGAATGAGTCCTTGGAATGCCTGAGCTACTGACGGATTATCACCACCCGCATGGGAGCGATTCGATTCCTAAGCCCCCTTCCCAATCGGGCCATCTCATTGGACGATAAACGAGAATATTTTAATCTATGCGAATTCTGATGTTCACCTTGTGTCCTGCAGGGTGGGCGCAGCCTCGGCGAATCGCGTGAATAAGTTTAGATCAAAGCAGACATGCAAGATATCCAGCTTCTTCTCTCCACACTCATCCACCCGATACTGATGACAGGAAATGGTTAGAAAAATTCGAGGCGGACTCGGGTGCAATGACTGACAAGATAAAACCGTTCATCTGCACATACCACACGCGATCTCGTCCCAAAAGCACGTACCAAAGTTGTCGCAAAGTCGATTTAGATCTTACACGCGTGAGAGTGTCAGTAAAGCGACACATAGAAGGAACTGTTGTGTCGGCTCTCATTCCTCCCATAAACCAACAACATATACATTGCTGACCACGACGAACGAATTATCCTCTCATTTGACAGCCTTTTAAACCAGGGCTTTGAGCATGCCATGCCAGTTCTAAGCGCCTCAGGTAAAGTTGAGGTTTGCGCTGATGCACCGTGTGGGTGGATTCATCATTTTTGACCGCTCTCTACTTCATTTCCCTCGCAACCAAGTCTGTCAACCAGACGTTACTGGGATTGGGGGTACTGGCGGACGCGACCTGAAGGCGCACATTTAGGGGCGACACAACCCCCCCAATATTCGGCGGTCGTCATTGCTCGTGCGGACGATGCGCGGCCAGATGGCGTGAGTTCGTTGAACCTTCCCGGGTTGGTCAAGCGCAGTTGCAGAATGGCCCGTTTTGGTTTCCTACGAAACTTCCATACTATCGTTTTACTGCGAAGAGTTTCCACGGAAAGTGATTGGTCCTTTTTGATCTGCCTAGTAGTAGTAAGTTTCTACGGGGCAGCAGGATATTCGTAGTCAGCTGCGCTTTGTGCGAAATGGGGAAGTTGCTGTGGAGAATGAGAATATGCTGGGTGTTAATCATCCCTATGCAAGCCATTATTTAGAGTTTCCCCATGTATTTTATGTAATTGAACAGGTTAAGAAAGAACAGTGCCTTTCCATCGTGAAGTTGACATCTTCGGTGAGCTCTCTTAACCTAATCGTGCTATGACGAAAGTTCTGGAAATAATATTACTCACACCATTAGTTCATAGTGCCCATAATTAGTGCTTCTGATAGCCCAACCATCGCCACACCAACCATGCTGGACAGCGCCGACATGTTCGATGCACAAATGATTTGTTCGTACACAAATCCATTAAAAAAGGAGAACATGTTCAAGCAGCTTTTGATGAGATTGGTAAGGCAACTTATCTCAAATTTGTCTGCGACTCCTCGTAGTATTCTTCTCGGGAGTTTTTAATGGTTTTAACCAGGAGACAGAGAAGGATCGCGGTAAAATTGATGTCTAATGATTTGAAATTTCCGTATGCATTGCACAGATAGGTTTATACATATATTTTGAGGCAGCAAAGATCCCATTAGTTCATTGAAGCAAACAGGCTCAGAATGGTGAAAAAATTCATGGAAAGACTATAACCTGCCAGGTCCGAATTGATAAAATATGTCAAGAGCAATTAGGGGAGAGAAGACGACAGAGAACGAGCGGAAATGGTACAGAACTGTCTAGGGCTTATTATGTCACATTCGCTCAATCAAGATCCTGACCTCAATCTGAGACCATAAAACGAACAGGTACACGCACACAGGTTGAAGTAAACCAGAATGTAAAGGAGCCAAAGCCCACGTAATAAACGGTTTCCACTGCACATATCTGGAGATTGTGCATTTTTGTGCAGAGGCCGTAAGAAGAGTAAATGCCGTCTGCGGACCCAAAGCGATTAAATTCAGAAAGTCGCCATGGACCACGCAGAGTAAATAGCAGAAGCATATGATAAAAAGAGAATTTAATTCTCTGAAGTTTATAACCTGGACGATAAAACGGTAGAGCATGTTACCCACGCAACTGACTCATATTCGGTACTCAAGGTGTAAGTTGCAGAGAGTACAGTAACTGTTAATCACACTACTTGGGAGTAGGAGTGGGGGTATATACGGGCGCCATATGTTAACATTGAATTGAATGTGCACGCATCTTAACCATCTGCATTTACTCGATAGTTTGCACGCTTCCTTACCAGTTGGCCTCCTTGTTTCGTTGCAGTGCAATGGCTATTTCGCAAGGTGCCAGCTTCACTATGAGATGCGAGTAATTTTGAGTATGTTTCAGTCATATTTAAAGTGCTTTTCTTTTTATTTCAGCTACTCAAATTATTTCGTAACCCTCAGGGCATGGAGAAGAGAGACAATGGTCACCTGCAAATCATCACCACTGTAATGTAACCTCCCATAAAACGGATGGTCGTCAAAGTTTTTACGTTTAAGAATCCGAAACGTCAGGCAAACAGAGTGTCTACCTCTGACGTTCTTTTTCCTGTTCCTAAAATATTAGCAGTTTGCAAAACAATAAGTGAAAGCAAACCGGAAAGGATCGCTTCCTAACTACGAGTCATTGAATGTTGGCATTAGCATGACTTACAGCTCTTTTGTTGTTGCGTGAATGTTTGTTTAAATACTAAAGCTTACTGCGTTGAGCACACCTCTAAGTACCACAAGTAAGAAGATATCTGCATGAGTAAAGCAGGCAGATATGGACAGAGAATTGATACCAAGTAGCATGCTAGTCTTTTAGTTAAGTAACCTTCGATTGAAATACCTAGTGCATGCACACCAAGGCACTTCAAAAAATTAAGTTTCACACAGTTCTGATGCCAAGTGTCTACATGTTTCCTTAGTCCACACCTTAGATAAGAAATCGCCCAGTTAGCTTAAATAAGGTGACACATTTACAGGTTTAGATTTTATCAATTTTGCAAGCAAGAAATGTAATCTATTGATAAGTTTTAAGTCCCTTTAGGGAGTATATATACTTACTTTTAACTGTAGATCCAAAAGCTCTGCTTTAATTATAATCCAGCTTTAAAATAACGAAGTACTTCTAAGACTCTACGTTTCACAGTAAAAACGTCCAAAATTGCCGTATTTTTGTTTGAAAAGTCATGGACTGTTGCAGGAAAAAAAGAGCGATGTGTGGCAAGAAGGGTAATTTATTGGAATGGTACGAAAACCTTCTCATAACATGATCTGCCGGTTGGCCTTACATCTATTGTTAATTCTATAAGACAAATTTTGCAGCACTCACCATTGGGCTGTCAAGCTGGAGGACCACAATTTCCTGACGCACTTTGCCGAGGCCTCTGCTTCTTGTTTTCCGAAATCGTAAATTGTTATTTTTACTCAATGAACAAATTCCATTCGTATTGTCATAGCAACCCAACCCAAGAGGGAACAATAGGAAAAGAGAAAAAAGGAGCTTACAACTCAGCAATACGTTTTTAATAAATAGTTCAGAATATCCATTTGCGTGCGCTTATATAAAAATAGTCTTGCAATAAATGGACACAAACATAAGGCGTCCTATATAATCCCTTGTCTTATAAACTCACTTAAGAGGGTAACTGGACAAGTATTCTTAAAACAGTTTTCCCATCTTCATGCAAAATTTTGAAAATTAAACCCATGCATTGGGAGCCACAATTTTTTTTCTCATACAACATGCATGTGTTTTAATCAAAGTTTGAGGCTTGTTACTATTCAAAAAAGGAAAAAACATACGAGAGTAGGGTTACTTCCTTCGGGAAATCAAAGACTTGTACTGACGTTAAGAAAGCAACTACGGATGAAACCGCTATTTTGAGGATATCTGCCATTTATCGTTTTTATTTGCAGACTGTTGAAGCCCAGTGAAAAAGGGAAGCAGTCGGCAAATCTGTTGTATCTACCAACTGCAATCTTTAAGAGTTAGTCAAAGCACTTAAAAACGGGTGAAGCTCTCAAAAACGTCGGTGTACCGGGAAAATTTTAGTCTCTCGCAAAGGATTAAATGTTGAAAGTAAATTAAGGGAGAAATAGCAGGCAAAACTGAAAGGGGTTTCTGAAGCATTTTTGGAAGCATCTGCGACAGAAGGGTTTGGTTCGGATTCTCAAACATAGGAATTTCTCATAAATTTCCATGTCAGACTCGTAAAAATCCTGAAGAACTTGTGATGAAATAAAATTGAATGGGAAGGTTAGTTTGGGTAACAGTATTTTATCAAGAATAAGTTTTTCTTATTTTTGCCTTTCGTGACGGAAAGGAATATTATCGATCCTGAGGAGTTGTTTTTGATGCTTTCACGAGGAAATTGTCAGCTCTTACTACAGTAGGCACGAAAAAATGCCTTAATGATTAATGAAAAAATCTGCGCAGATATACGCGTGCAACAGTTTTTGAATACACAAGCTTTGACCGTATTAGCTGCAAGTCATCGGATGCGTGATGAAATCATTACTGTCATTAGAGCGTAAAAAAGAGTAAAAATCTTAATGACGTTACGGATCGTATCTTGATTTAGGTGATAGCCAATGGGTGTATCCAAAAAACGGAAGCATGTTACACCAAAACTACAAAACTTATTTTCAATGGGCGGAGAGATATCTTGTAAATCCCGAGTTCTTTGATAATTTTCTAAATTTCACTTATCTGTTTGCGTTTTCCATTGAAACATTTTCCTGTTTTAAGAACCTAAATGTGGTATAAAACCAAAGTTAATAAAACATTACCAATTATTTCGCCCTAGACCACTCCCATTTAATTGGCTGCCGTGCTCGATTTGGTTCACAGGGAGAAGTCTGTGTATCGCAAAATATTCTAAAAGAACTGGTTGATTATATTTTTGATAGAAGGTGGTTAAGTGCTACGTTCGTGGGTTTTGTGCCGATCGTGTGCAAGCAGAAGGACTGTCGTAACCCGTAGTACTTTTATTTTCTAGGCAGCCAATCGCTTTGGCAGACCTCCTTTCCGCCAGTACAATCAAATGCGTCCTGAACTGGTCTTGTTGCGCTAAGGAGACTTCACTCACTAACTGCCGTATACATAAACCATAAGCGTTGTCAGCAAAAGGGAGTTCAAGTGTGCCCGCCTATCTTTCCGTTCATAAAAGTGAACTGAACTGAAAATTCAAATAGTGTTTCTCGCATGTCTGCACCATGCACATGCTCAGCCATTTTTATTTCAAGTCGAACAAATGATAGGAAAACCTTATAGTGGATTTGCTAAATCATGAAATCTCCTGACGTTAGAGAGAAAATCTATATTGCCCAACATCCTCTATGCAACACCCGAAAGGAACAGCCCTTCCTAAAATGAAGCATTTTTGGTCTGAAAATTAATATTTAATAGCATAACAATAATTATTTTAAACGAAAACAAGAATTGCAGAAAATGACGTTGATAAATCAAGCCAATAAGGTTAACTGTAACAACAAAGCGGAAAGGGACGTAGGAAAAGGGGAAAATAATGACAAATGCTAACAAATACAAAAATCAGTACTTTGTCATCTGTTCACTCACATTATCAACAGCGTAAAATCTGTCCGACATGGAGTTATCTAGGTTGCCCATAGTGATTTATTCAATGCAAGTAATCAAACTCAAATCACTTTTTTATTTAAGTGGAAGATTCGTATTTGCCTTGTACAAATATTTTTGATAATTGCAAAAAGATTTGCAATATGATTTACATCTGGACTGTTTGCAGGAATAAAATGATATTATAGGTCCCATATGGAGAGGCTGGCTGTTATATAAAAGCTAGATGTTAGTTGCATTTGCTATCAGATTCACACATACTTAAACACGATAAACAGGAGCATTGTCTTATAAAATGGTACTTTCCATTCTGCTTCAGGGAATGTCGTCGAAGCCGAAAGACCTCCTTCACAAATATCGATGCACAACTGGCTGTTGTCAAAAGCCGACAGTCAAATTGACCACTCTCTGAGTTTTTATAACCATCAAAAAATCAGCCGTTGAAAGTTTTTGAAGGTTGCCATCGACGCAGTGCGCTCTCTTGGAAGGATGTTTCCACGTTTGGCCATCAGGGTCCATCAGGGTCCATCCATCAGGGTCAATCAAAAAATTCGCCGTTGAGAGTTCTTGAAGGTTGCCATCGACGCAGTGCGCTCTCTTGGAAGGATGTTTCCACGTTTGGCCATCAGGGTCGACTTCCAAGGCATATCCAAAAGTAAGACCTCATCAAAAAAGTAAGCTCTTTCAGAATATGAACCTGTAATAAATATAGATCTCAGCAACTAAAAAGTTCTCTTATAAGCTTCCCGCTTAAAAACGGCTAAATCAAGTCCTCGTGCTGACAACTTTAAAATTCCTGCATCTTGATCTTAATTATGTACGAAGTGAACATCAACAGATATTCCTAGCGTATAGTCTCAATAAGCCTATAATTATAATCCTTTCGTGTGCGGCGAGTAGTCACCTGGCTTACTCGTGAACTGTTTAAGTTCACCCTGCCAAATTTTTATCATAAATAATGCACCACAGATTGCGTTTACAAATATTAAAAATACTTGCTACCAACTCAGGTAGAAATCCTTCAGCTGCTTATATCAGTAGCCGTCCCTAGTCCACTGAAGTTGGAAACTGCTTTAACCTCTTTACCATACAGCTTGCCCAGAAAAATGACAGCATGTCGTGTATATTCTGTATATTTATTTGTTTTACGTTTTTGTTATTTTTGGTGTAGTAGAACAAACTACAATAAAACAAATATTAAATTGGTTTTGATGGCACAAATCCCCACAAAACTGCATAAAACTTTTTAAGGTTAAATTGAGCTTTTTTGAAAATCATTAAATTTTTTATACCCACATTTATGTGATTTATAGGCGCAAAATAATTATACCCCTATTAATGTTCATTATGGAAAACGAACATAAAGGTGCGGAAATTACTTTGATATCAAGATGCATGGGATTTTGCCCAACTCTAGCAATGTTTATATACGAGCGAGAGTTAACCCCCATGGAACCCAGATCGGTGTGACCCTCCCTACAGTCAGCAAGATGCCTTCTCACAAGTAAATTAGTCTCCTTAGCCTCAACCTTTTTCGAAAATAGCCATGATTTCCATCTTCCCCTGTTCGAACCAGCCACGTCTGGCGTCGCCTTGCTGCTGCCGCCGCCGTGGCCAGACGTCACGATGGCGTGGCTTGCCGATGCCATTTGGCGTGACTAAGGCCCGGCGTTCAACAAGATCGCGCCGTTTGGCCATGCCATTCAAAAAAGCGTCTGATCGGTCGTCCTTGTCGTTCATTTTCACCCATAATGTCCTCGATTGTTTACCCACCGGCTATCGTAGTAGCGTTTACTGTATCATATTGTACCCGCATGGCTTGCTTAGCGTAAACTGCAGCGATTAGCAGTCCATATAGGTGCATAAGCGATAACACAACGAAGCACCTACGTCATCACGCGAAAAAGAGAAGCATACTACAATTTCAGAAAATACTGTTTATTGAATAGTAGCCAGTTAAAAAATGTTTGAAAGAAATGTACAAACATGCCGTCGTCAGTTAGGAGAATTTAAACAGTTTCCAATTCAAAGAGGAGGAATCACTTCCACTGGCCATTAGCCTTTCCTGCAGAAGAAAGACAAACTTTGGTTATATATACGTCATACGAGGAAACACGGATGAGGTAAATAATGCATAGTTGTACATAGCAATTATAGTAACCCTTAAATGCATAAGACAAATAGCATGCTTTCTATGGCCGCTAATGGTATGGTAATTACTATCTCCTTGGGCTGGGCACACGCAGTCATAAGCGAGAAATACTGATACCTGAATTCATGCAAACAATAATTCAATCAGCAATGCCATACCTGATGGATGTTGCGCCAGCGTTTCGCTCGCCCGCCATACTGGTCCATCGACAAGTGGAACCAAGTAATGGTCGTTCATCGTGCTGCATCAATACTGCAGTTACTAAAATGGGCATTTTCCCCAATGGACTCTGTGCTGGTCAATAAACAGAAAGTTGACCTACCTTTGAGGATTCGGAACAGTGGGCATGCCTGCTGGTCCCAAGATCCGCCAGCCCAACAGAAGTTGTGGCAAATCGATGGGACTAGTAGGGCAGTCAGGGGATTGCAAACGAAGTCTGCCTCATTTCGACCGCCTACAATGGCCAGTTAATTGAGCATTCATGAAAGCCGCGAAACGTTTTGCTCCCAGTCACCAAGTATGCAGCAATTTCCGTATAACACGCAGGCAGACGTGGTGCATATAGCCCAAAGGAAAAGATAATATGATGTTGATTGATAAATAATCGAACTCTTGTGATGCAATGCCTGACTTCGCAAATGGAACGACCGGTCGTCGCGTACATGTCCACTGTACAGTGGGGATGTGATGCGGTTCGCAATACGCTTGCCCCTATGACAACGCCCGCAATAGTTGCAATTAAATCTACGAAACAGAATACATATCGAATCCGTAGAAGCTATTGTGAGCTTTGACCTGTCGCGCATAAGAGTGGACAGTGGTGCCACAGAAAACATTGACCAAGTCCTCCTTTACGATGCTACCTGTCTGTGGATAGGCCAGGCCATGAGCAAGAACGTGCTTCAGTGCACCAACACAATCGCCCAAGAAGTCTTCTAACGGATCCGGTTTGACAAGACCGCAGAACACTCTAATAACGAAGGGCTGCCCAACAAATGGATGATTAACACAAGCAAGTATTGGCCACAGAAACTGATCAGACCCTTTAACAATTTTCATCCCATCAATATGCGGTTGCACGCGCATTTGGGCAATGCTCGTTACCCGGCGACTGTCTAGTTCATCGAGCAGGCCACGTTCAAGGCCCAAATTCTAAGCGCTAGCAATAGCGTCCTAGGGTCCTTGAGTAGCTCTGGATAGAAGGGACGCAGCAGTTGAACGAACTCCTTCGTTACAGACAGTGGAAACTTCAACTCCAAGCAGAATTCCCGTACCTCCATCAGAAAGCACTTGCCTCCCACCGGGTTTTCTCTCTGACCAAATTCCGTGTGTTTTCTAACTTGTAGTAAATAAAGTACAAAAGATTCCTACTCATGGAAAATTCCGAGTTTAGCTCGGTTATTTCGGATTCGGGGGATTGTCTGACAACTGAAGACGTTGAAGGAACGGAAGGTCCCTCCATGGCAGCATAATATGCCTTCGTTTCACGCCCAATCTGCTTATATATGGTGCTCCGACGATCTCCTTAATACGCACGCTTCATAGTTATTAACTACCTTCAATAAAAGTGCTATATTAATGGATGAACGTCACCTCTAAGGCCCTTTGCGAAAGTAGAAGCTTTACTCGGCTAATAGACCTAATGCTTCGTTAATGTCCGCAAAAACCTTCTTACTGCATAAATATTACCATAAAGACCTAAGGCACACGAAATAACCGCAGAATGACTAACCACTATGCCACATGCGTTCGCTGGATTACAGCACTGCAAAACTAACCCTAGGCTAAGAAGTGGTTTTACGGTGCCTAACTGCCCAGTAATATAAGGCAACGAAATCGGTAAATATAGTGACATTTTCGCGAATATATAATGTTTATTGAGATTTTCTTTGCAATTTACCATTTATTTACTCAAATACTTTATGTAAAAGGGGGCGATTCAACAAGAAAAAAGCTTCCCAAAAATACTAAGGATTGTGAAGGCCTTTGCTTTATTATCCCGTTATTTTCTTTTTAATAAATAAATATGTAATTGGTATACATTTTATGATGGATTTTGCAATAAGGAAGCAAGATTAAATGCTTCTCTTGAGGCTCTGAAGACAGCAACTTGCTGCAAGATTATACCGAAGGAAACGTAAAATTTACTACCAAGGTAAATAAACAAGCGCATAACGTCCGGGCACATCTATCGACAGATTGCTTACCTTGGACGAAAACGTCTACTGTGTTCCTCCCAGCAAGTTGAACTCATGGGCGTGAAGTAGTAAATAGTGATAATAAAATGTCTTGCGCAGCATCTACCGTGGTCTCTTATCTATCACCCACCACGGCCTGATGGCAAGCAAACAGGAAAGGGGATAGGGAGCCATGGCTGCCAATGTTAGATAGCCTGTTTGCTCGTGTCTCGCACGCCTAATCCACGTACGTTGTCCAGGTATTTACAGAAACTACAAAGAGAGTGCTCGGAGCCCAACTGAGTGTGATTACCACAGCAATGAGAGACCATGGCAGTCTCAATCTCCATCCTGAAAGACTAAATTCCCCAGTTGGTAGTCATCCAATTCACGATTTTTAGTGCACGGTGAGAGTTTTAAACCAGGTCAGATAGCTTCTAGAGATAAGTAGGCACTGCGTGTAGTGTGAAAAGAATTCACACAGTCAGAATCACCCTCTCTTCTCCCGCTCCCAGTTACTAGTCCGAGCTGGCCATCCATCTGATATAGAGATTACACACAAGTGCCTGACAGCAGTAATCAACCCCACTTCGCATGCAACACAGGATCTGGGTCTCGCACAACATATTAAATGTTCATACAAAGGGATAAAGTGTTTCAGATCTCACTTGCGTGGCATTGACGATGAATTTTTACGTCCTGCTAGAGTTCGGCAAAACCATAGGCATCCTAATAGTAAAGTAAGTTGTAGCTTTATGATTTGTCTAACATTTCAAAAAACAAGGTCTTCAATATTACTTATGCGCAGTTAAGGAGTTTGCATGCATATACAAAATCTTTCATAAATTCACGTGGAATTTGCCTTTCTCGTCCTGTTCTGACAACGACAAGAGACATTTTTACTTTGATTTGGAAGAAGACGTCTACAGAATTCAAAGGTGGTCGCAGGCAACTCAAAGTCAATTATTAAGAGATTCTTCAAACAAAATTGATCAATGAGTTGACTGCTAATGACATCTTAGATATTTAGGGAGGTTGAGGAGTATAAAACCTATAGGATATGGTAAAAAAGTTAATTATTTTGTTTTTTGTGTGTGTCATACACAGTAAGGATGCTGGCTTATGGAAAATGCAGAGGGAAAGCCTGTTTTTTGATAGAAAGAAAGAGGGGAGTTCGAGGAAGCAATTTACAAGAAACATATGCAATCTTTTGCAACATTACGGTACTTGATCTGACGTTTCGGATTCCCGCTCGAACCCATCGCCAGAGCCAGTCGCAGATAAAGGTGGTGGGGGGTGCTAGGGGATCAACATTTATAGAACATAGTTGCCATACCGCCACGTGCCTAACCAAATTGGAAGATCTCGAACAGTGACCATGCGGTCACTTGTTATGCACTGAGACCTTGTCTAGGCAGAGTTAACAGCCACGAGCAGAAGACGCGGACGGTCAGCGGGTCAAAGTTCCGAACAGTCATCATGCAAAATATCGAGAACGCTGATGAAGTTTCCACCATCAAAGACTCGGACGCGAACCAATGATCAATCACCGCATCAGGTCAAACCACCAACGATGAACGTGAGATCTGCCAGTTGGATTAGGCACGTGATGGCATGGCAACTGCATCCTATAAATACTATACCCCTGGTGCACTCCCCATCATTATCTTCAAATGTCACTGATGATGCGTTAATACAAGAATCCGCAATGCGAGATCAATAAATGTAGTGCTCCAGCGATCACATCTTCCTCCTGGCAAGTCTGCTTATTGGTACAGATGTCGATTCAGGAGTTCCTTGTATGTGAGTCACTCTGGCGATCAGCAAAAATTGGTGATCCATAACTGGCCATTGAAATCTCACTAATAAGGAGCTGACTTTCCGAACCATGCGAGTCCTCTTGTGCCACTTATTTAACTGTCATGCCAACCATCTGTCCATGTATCTTCGCCCAAAGTTGTCCATTGTGATATACTGTCCTTCCACTGGGAATTTTTCCAACGACGATATAATGTCACCAAATCGAATATTCACGAGTGTAATTCTATTTTTTTTCATCAACGCCCATTTGGGCGCACGCCGAGTCAGTGGCCTCCCATAGCAAGCCAGTTTTTAATGAGTGACAGACACCATAAACAGGCAATCATATATATGTGCAGTCAGTGGCTTAACTCAGGAAATTTCTATCGAAATTCTGTAACATATTTTCAATTAAGAATTATTACTTAAAACGGGTTTTAATATTTATTTTCGTACAGCAGAATCCCAAAATATTTCAGATAATCCTGGATAAGCCTATTTGGTCACCTGCAAAAAACGCGTTCACTAACAGGTATTATTTACATAAGTAATTTGTATTTTTTTCTCTTGATTTTCGATACCTTTATAACGTTAAATATACTTTTTTTAACAACGCATAAAATGACTCTTTATTGTACTCCTAAGGTAAAAACCGTTTTATTTCGATGTTTATGTTCAAAGGACAGATATATATGGCTTTAATATTTTTTATAATTTAAGAATACTGTTGAGCCCTATCTTGCTTTTCGATCTATAAGATTTACGCTTTCTCTTTAAGGATGAGTGTTCATTCCTCTAGTTTATTAAGAAGATAGTACAGTGAATGTGAACTAAATTGGATGCTTCATGGCAGATATTATTAACGGATGAATGCTGTGTGGTTTTAAATATCCAATAATTGAAATCTTCCTTTTTTGAAACAAAACACTAGCCTTCGAACAAGACGCAAGAAGCTTAGAGTTGAGCATAAAAACTCTATTTTTAAGCATTTATTATATTACAGCAATTAGAAAAAGTGCATAAAACATTTTTTAACGAGTTTGATTCATGCAGATGGCCGGAAAAACTGCATTCAGAAATGGGGAGTCTGTTATATTTGAAGAATTAAGGGATTATCTCACATGACGCTGTATATAACAAAACAAGTTAAGTAATTCTTCCTAATCGAAAACTTGTTTTAGAAGATTTGTGGGATCGGCTAATGAATAAATATCAAAAAAAGCCAATGAGTCTGACATGAACAGCTATTGTGTATAGTCCCCTGCATACTTTGATGTATATTGACGGTGCCCAAGACGTGTCATATCAATAAACCTAGTTACATTTATTTGTGTATCTTTGCATTTTCACCACTGGTTTAAAGCATCAAAAAGTTATCTCAAAATATCAGTACACGTGATGGTAGTAAGCATGACTGTTTCGGCAGAATGAGCTGTGGGCAGCATTTGTACGCGGAAGGATTCTTCTGCATATTTCTCACACCTTGATAAAAATGGCAGGTCCGAGCACCTGAGATTGGAAGAAGCATTTGAGGAGACGTAAAGGCCAAGTCTAATGAGATTTAAATATAAACCCCAAACTAGCGGACGCCTCAAAATGATTGCGTGCACATATGTAAAGCATGTGGTAAACTACATTGGTCCGCGTTTGGATTTAGTGAAAAAAGCAACTCGTTGAACTGACACTCATTCATAACTGCAAACTATATGGCACCAGAAGCCCATCTCAGGTTTAATGTCGCCTGTTCCAAGCGATAGGCAGCCACATAGCGTGATAGCATTGACTGACTTCTCTCCAATCCTCAACGAGTTCGAGTGGAATAGGCTGCTAAATAATGACAGAAGGAATAAGATAGGATGTGGATAAAACTCAGGAGTTGGCGTTTAGTTGCCTTGTTATAAAAACCAATCACGCTTGGAACCATAATATATGCCATAGGTTAAAGAATGAAATTTTGTTAGCTGCGGGGTAGCTCTCCTGGAACAAGATTGCGCATGTAATAGATTCCTAATGTAACTTTAAGGTTAACCTTTATTTCATTGAGCTCGAAGGCCTTGCAGGGCAGGCAAGTGCTTGGGGATTAAAAGGCCATTTCATGTGTAAAGCACGAAGGTAATTGGCTTAACTTGCCTCTCCCTTCGCCTACATTAATCTCAGGTAGTTTTGAACTAGAGTTCTCACTAGAAGACGGTAGTCGATGCGGGTGCAGGGCGAGTGAAGTGAGAAGGGAACAGAAAAACCTCTGGTTCACCACGTGCAGATTTAAGCAAAAATGAAGATTAGGTACCCCCAAGACAGCGGCGGTCCAGACTGCTAGTAAAGAACAAATGTTGAATTATCATATACAGCTCTGTATAGACTTCTGTCGTAATACAGCGAAGGCACAAAATTCGCACACTGAGGCAAAATAAATGAAATCGCTAGGACACGAATTCAATCCACCAGACCTTTTGGATTCACGGTCAAACCTCTTCTCTCAGTGGCAGCATCACATAGGGGTAATATTTACCCGGGAGGTTGCAATATTTATATTATACAGTCGCTATGCTATGGCATACCTACGAGACTTAAGTGTACCCCTTCATCGAGAATGATTGCCTTCTGGTACGCTAAAGGGCTAAATGGCCAGCATGCGAGTCTTTACCTGCTGCAATTTCATCGCCCGTGTTGGATGCTGGTCTGACCACCTTAAATACCTAACTCATTTCAAACTGTGTTTACTAGGATGCTCATCGGCTGGCTTATTGCGTTCGTCTAACTAATTATCAGCACCGGATATATGTTAAGGAGGCCATTGAACTTGATAATAGACTGGGAACCCATAAACAATGATTGAAACAATTCGCGGCTCACCCGACTGTCACATCTCGTGAGAAGATCAGCCTCATCAAACTTGAATGTGTGAGCAGACCTCATCGAATGTGTCACTACACGAGATTTGACGGCATTTCTCCCCACTGCCGCCGCAAAATGGCAATTCACGCCTGGAGCAGTCATCCAATTTCGCTGACGTATTTTTGCTTTGCCCGCAACTTCACCAGATCAGATAAACAGCTGCAGATATTTTTTGCTGAGGCAGCGAGCCTTTTGGTCTCATTAACCGACGCTTTATGATTGTTTTCTGTCAGTTTGTGAATCCAATTCCAAATGGCGCGAGAGGGTGCTGATGGCTTCTGAGACGTTTCCGACGTATGGAATCACTCGTCAAAATTTGAAGTCAGCATGATTTGTCACTCGCCTCGTTTGCACATGCAACGGTTGATGAAGTTGCATGGGTTGCTATTTTTTTCTGAACACCCGTTGAGGATATTGCTATTCGACAAGCTTGTCTTCCGGCTCACTGAAGTGCGTCTCAATACACAAATATAGCGCTAAGGCACATCTGCATTTGTGGTGGATTTCGTGGTTGCTGTTAAAGTTCAGTTCTTGGTCTTTTAGGCCACCACAATCTTTGCACCAGAAAAGACATTGAGGAAAGCTAGCTGGTTGTTTACTTTCTCCTCCATTGTAAAATTGATGTCAGAGATGGTGCTGTTGATACGCTCTTTGGCATGAGCATCTGATCCAGTTTGACGAGGACAGAGGTATCATCCACGGCCCGAGACCAGAATTCCGGTCTGTGGTGTTGGAAGACTTGCGACTATGACTGTTTTAGCATAGCCCCGCTATTAGGCGCGAAATCAGCGAACCCATTGGTCTCACCACCTGCACGTAGATTGTTCCGCAAAACCTAAAATATGTTATTTAACAGAATTCGTGGAAATCAAAGTGTCAACCTCATGAGCCGCAAGTTGCTTGAATCATTTTTTTCGGTCTCCCAGTCTATTTACAAGTTCAGTGACCTCTTCAACATATATCGGGTGCTGATAATTAGTTTGACGAACGCAATTAGCCAGCCAGTGAGCGTCCAAGCGAGCACAGTTAGGAATGCGTTAGGTGGTCGAGGTGGTCAGGCCAACATCCAACACGGGCGATGAAATCTCAGCAGGTAAAGACCCGCATGCCGGCCATTAAGCCCTTTAGCGTACCAGAGGGCAATCATTCTCGATGAAGGGACACACTTAAGTTGCGTAGGTATGCCATAGCACAGCGACTCTATCATATAAATACAGTATCCTCCCGGGTAAAAATTACTCATTTGCGATGCTGCCACTGATAAGGGTTTCGAGCGTGGATCTAAAACGCTTGGTTAATAAAGTTTTTGTCCCAGGGATGTCATTTATCTCTTCTCAATAATTTCCAGGGACTGGCATTTTAGTTTGTATCAGTCAAACTCTTATTGAGAGAATTTGGTACAGAGGATATTTTTATTTGGGCAACGTGAATCCAACTTCAGTTTTGATTTAGCTTCTCAAGATTAAGCCACCCTGGTTTGCCTTTATAGAGTGGTTTCTTAAGTGCAGTAACATTGTCCCATCTGAGAATATCAACGAGTCATGAAACCGAAAAAATGGAACACCATCTGGAGATACATGACATTCTTAATTAAAACGGTTCAGGCCAGATCACCTTCCGAAAAACTTATGATAACGCCTATTAAGAAGGATCCTTCAAGTACTATTCTGCCAAAGTACAACATATGCAACATCTGCACGGATCAAGTCCCAACTTACGGTCCATGCTTTTAGACCACTGATGATTTGAAGCGTAGCAAGACCACTTTGGCTATATGTTCAGAAATAGACGGTCATACTTCTTTATACTGTATCCTCATGTAGATAGTTCACTCGCAAAATTAGTTTTTTTGAAACAGATATCCCAGCGTTAGCAAATCTTACGCCATCCGAGGAGCGTGGACCATTAATCCTCCTGGCTGTCGAGGAGTAATCAATACGTGACTTATTTATTGAACGTAGAATGCAATACCTCGGTGTTCTTATGTCGGGTGGTACATCGAAAAGAAAATCTGTGGTTACGATGCCACTTCTAGGGAAGCAATAGAGATGAGGAAGCCTACTAAAGTTAAATGGGCACGCTGTTACTTCATAAAACATATGGCGTACTGATAATCAATGAAAACCGTGAAACAGATTTTTGCGTTTTGCCTTTTGCAACCTTACCAACCTATCTTTGTTATCTTTTCATTCGTACGTATATACAGTCATTAAGCTATCTGAAGAAACGTTAGCAAAAATTCTGAAATGATTTTTTTGGATTAAAATGCTTGACATAAGTAGGGTTGCTACATTTACCATCAGACGACCTAATCGCATAATATTTTAGACTCGCAACGATCCCGGCTTTTGAGTGAAAATCTGTTTGGTTGCCTGCAAAATTTTACTCGATGAAAAAGGATTACCTTAGTATTACGAATTTACTTACTTGATTTCTGATTTCCTTCCAAAGGAAAATATGTTTGATTGAAAACATATTCAAAAATATCCATCCTTGTACTAAGTTGATAGCCAATAACGTCCTTGTCCGGATTTATACGCGAGGAGAGAATGCATTTCGTTTTCGAATAGTTTCTTATTATAAAATGTTAATAGTATGCAATGTTCATCGAAATATGCTCCTGTATTTCCGGTTATAAATGGTCCCGATAATGTATAAAACATGACATACACCCATTGAAAATGCTATTTGCATTATATGACATCTACGTGATAGCAAACGGAAATGCATACCTTTCCTTTTGCAGAAAGCATACAGCTTGGCGACTGAAAACCATAAAATATAATGGCAAGGTTAAGCGGGCTCGAAAATGCTCAGGAATTGGGAAACATTTTTAAACTTTAATATAATTTTTCTCGAGCAACAACTACGAAGATCGTTTTTCCACTACCTGAGTATGTAAAAGGATATTTTATGCATTTGTTCTATAAAATATATTTGAATATATGAGTATTAAAATTAATGGAAGAAAATGACTATTATATAAGTGGTTTCTTTTGCTTTAAACGTTTTCACAGGCGAATAGAAGGAATTATTATCAAAAGCCCTTATATTGAAGTGCCTGAACTACCATGGAATTAGGTTGTATGGTTATCAATATTGCAGTTTTAATCAAGCAATTTTAATCCAAAACGTGTTTAAGAATTTCGGTAAAAATTAAATGAAACTGGGCACTCATCACTGAAAAGCATCACCCACGCAGACAAAGGGAGACTGGAGTGACAACTTCTGACTAACTGACCATCATCAAGCAGTCATATTTAATCGCAAAATCTTACGTCTTCTGAAATTCGAATTCACAACCTGCTGATTAGAAGTCAAACGCTCTAAACCCTGAGTCATGAGTTATTAGGTGAGTGCGGCTGCTGACGGGGCTGCAAGTTGAGCTCCAAGGCTTAACGGGCCGTGTATGTGTTCGGTAACGTTATCTGTGAGCAAATCTGCGATTGATGTAGATGTGCAACGTTATGAACTTTTAACCAAACGTTTGAACGGTGGTCTAGGTTAGAAAAAATTTATTTATTAGAGTTTTTATATTGATCATCATGCAGCCTAATCTTTAGATCTATCAGTTATATCGGGATGTCAACGTTTGTAGGAGCTTCTTTCCAATCGCCTGCAAAGCAACACTGTCAAGATGTCTTCTACAGATTTAGGAAACATTCCATTAATTTTAAATTCTGGTACGTTTTGTCGAAGAACTTCAAAATATATCCATACATGTAATCTTTGGTTAAATATTTGCATCTTCCTCCGATTTTATACTCGATGAACTCATATCTTTCGATTTTGGAAAAGTTTGTAACTATATAAGTTTTACGACGGTAGAATAGCCTTTAATAAAGCCTTGCAAAATATATGAGCCCTGTATGACATTTTCCTCAAAGCTTTCACAACTATCGTTTTCTTCATACGGAAAACATGCACCATGTAGCTTGCAAGCCTTAAATGCAAAAGAAACAACAGGTCGGGTTCAAGATTATTTGGGAGTCAAAAAAGCTTTTATGACCCCTTTAAGTAAAAATTTTGAAAGAGCTTTAACTTGCTTCCAATTGAGTTCAAAATTAATAATGTTCCACGTGCTATTTATAAAATGTATTTTCATATATAGGGGTTGCGAAACTAAATGGGGACAATTCATGTTTTTTACGCAGTTTACTTTTTGCAGACGGTCAAGCAGAAGCTCGTTCTAAAGCCGGCATTCTGAAGACAATTTAATATTTGTCGAGTATGTTGCATGTCCATTAATAAAAAAATAATTATCTATTCTTTTCGAAGTGATAACAAATTTCCAAATTTCTAATAAAAATTAGTACACATAGATGGAAACCTAGATCAACCAAAATCTTTTAGATAACCTGCAGCAGATAACACCAATGGTACACTATAAGGGAATTGATCAAATTAACATGCAAAGATGACGACAGCAAACGAGTTAATGTCGCATGTTAATTTTGAATGTGAGCAAATATTGAGTGAAAAATCTACAATTATTTACGAATTCTTACTAAATTTTAAGCTCTGGTATACTCACGAAATGTTTGACGCTTAAGTCAGTGAACTTGTTATCTCAAATTTATGAAAAATGAGCATTTGGAGATTACAAAAATTGTATCGTAGAAGACATCAAAAATGTCTAATTTAAAATATTTTTCTGAAAGTTTTACAAAATCTTAATTGAAATGCAATAAGATTAAATACAATAAACAATATTCTCAGATAGGCAAGGTGCCCGACTAACGATTGGTTAAGATTGACTACAATATATGGTCTTTGAGATTATCATTTATGAGGTATATCTGTTTCATGAAAGCAAAAAAGGATTTTGATTTGACCCACATGTTGTAGACAAGCATTTAAGTTACGGGATTCATGTATTGCTGGACATTTTGATATGAAAGGCAAAGAGAACTTTACTAATGTCTTCCTTAAGCAGGCCAGTCAAAATATTTGTTCAAAGGCCTTCGGCAGTAATTCTGACGTTTACAGCTCAAGTAGTTGAAGAAAATATTTTTTTCGCTGTGCCTGTTACCTTTAAAAGTGTATGGATGTGCTTGTATTTTAAAAGCAAATTTAAATTTACAGAAGATCAACGTAAAACTAAACTTTAAAAGGCCTGTGAGGTAAAAGCATCGCAAGAAACCAAGCTGACCAGCATAACAACTAAATACTTTTCTTTTCGATTTGAACCCTAGCAAAAGGTGTATTTCTTGTGAGAAAAAGCATTTCGACACAAGCTTAAAACCTAAGACTAAACGTAAAATTAAATTTGCGTCTGAGGTTGCAAGAGCACTGTAAAGATGAAAAATGTAGTTAAACCTCCTTTAATTAGAATTTGCTTGAAACGCAAACAGCCGTAAACTTACATCCTCTATGGTATCATCTCCCTTGCACATATCATTGAATGAATATTCCGTTTGCGTTGAAGAAAAAAGTTCCTACATAGTCATATTTTGAGTGAATTTGTAAGTGCTTAACTTGTTTGTCAAAATTAATCAGCCACTTTAAATCACCACCATCTCCTCCATCGGTCCCTAAATACATGCAGTTAATCGCTGGTGCTGATGTAAACGACGCCAATGAACGCCAAGCAAGCAAATAATTTCAACCTTTTGGTTAAAAATAGTCTATTTTAGCTAAGGTTCTGTCAACACATTCCTTCGCATTTTGTAATGACTTGCGTATTCGCCAGGTACTTAGTACGGGCTTTCAGTTCCACTGAAAGCGGCATTGCATGTTTGCTGATCATTTTTGTAGGTAGATTTAAGTGAATGTGGGCAATGTTTTTCCTTGTTAAAAGGGAATGTACGAGAAAAAAACTGCAAATTTCATCCAGAGCAGTGGGCAACAGCTTATACATCCACTACAGTGGAAAATCTTAAAATTAGGTGTCTTTTACCTTGAAACATAATTAACATTACTTTAAGCCACAAAATCACCATTGATCGATGCTGTCACAACGACTAATTAAAAGAGTCCTGGTAGTTTCTTATCAAATACAAAAAGAAAACAGAACACTCAGAAAGAGAGAAAATTGAAGTTTTTAGTGCTACTTCTAAATGTTAGATCAAGGGAAAATATTTTGGTACGAATTAATTGTAATGAGTGACATAATCATAGTTTAAAATTCTATATGTTCAACCTTTGCAAGTCAGCATTGTTATCTATTTTTCCAAATATCCACAACCAATGGAACTTCATAAATGTATTTCAACCACCCAATATCAAAGAATTTTCTATCTTTTTAAAGTTGAAATTTGCTTCATGTTTGTTTGTGTTATCCATCTGCTGTCCAAGTTTTTATTTAATGTGTGCATAGCACTGAGTGTTTAATTAGCGACAGTATTTGGTTTACCATGTGTCATTCGGCAAAGGCAATTTTGTAGATTTTCGTTTAAATACAATGTCTTGCACGCTTGGAAACTAAAATACCAAATAAAACTGTTAATGACCGAAAAGCTTATTGTAAAGTTATTGAGGACCTAGCTCTCCGTACAGAGCTTGACAGAATTATCACAAAGACGAAATAAATGGAAAACAAATCCAAATTTGATTGAGAAGCAGAAGTTTTGAATGACGATTAAGGTGCATTCACGAAGGACTGTCTCCAAAATGCAAGAATGACTTTAACTGCTCGAGCTAAAATAAAGTTTAGCTGTCTTGTATAGTTAAGTCAAGGACAGGCGGCTATAAACATGGATGCGCTCACAAGGTCTGCGCCTTCCTCTATATGGTAACTTGGCGTCATCACCAGGAATACAAACCACCAGACTAAAAATTTAAGACATAAACATCATTCTAAAAAATTAAATATTTGAACAAAAAGAATGCAATTCGACATAAATATGTGAGGCTTAAAATTGAGTTCTTGATAGGTGCAATAAGCGTACTGGAAGCGATTGAAAGTAAACGTAGGTAACTAAATTTTAGCGTAACAATATCAAAATAATACTTGACTGTAAACATACATTATAAGCATTTCTGAGTGCAGTCATCATTAGAGAAACTGTTCAGTGTGATATTTTTTAGAGAACTTAACTAAGTGGTCATGCAACCTATTTGTTAAAAATACACCATCAGCATTACCGGCACATTATTACTTTAACTGAGAACAAGCCGGAGTAAATGAACGTCAGTTGTTTGTACTACGGGTTAGTTTGTTGTTAAAATGTTTAAAATTAATTCCATTAAACAGCATAAAATCATTTTACTGTTTGAAGTTGAAGAACATGTTATCTTACTGCCCGGAGCAAGGAAGGTATAGTGGTTGAGATAAGTTGATTTTTAAAACACACGAATCTTCAATGTTGGCCTAGAATTTGAGCTACAGTCTTTGCAAATCTTGTAGTGTGTGAACATGCAAGGTAAGGTTCCATAAATGTTCTTCTAAAACTATTAACCGAGGATTCTGTTATTGGTGTCGCAGTTTTCAAATGACGTTTAAATTTTCTGTCTTCTCACCTATCAGTATAGTACTAAATTTGCAAAGTCTCTGGCAATTTTGAATGCGTTTTAATGTTTTTTTAAAAAGGATTCTAGCATTCAAAACCTCGTAAACAGGTGAATAGTGGTAGAAGCAGCACATTGTACTTGAATTTTAACTTTTATTGGGAGTGTAACTTACCAATAAGATTTATTCAGCACCTAAAACAGTGGTTTTAATCAACGTCACGTACTGGAAAAAACATCAAACTTTTAAAAATTTATTTCGGTGATATTGTAAGCCAGGGAAAGGCCAATCTTTGTCCTAGGAATGGACAAATGAACGGTAGCTGTCCTCCTTAACATAAGAAATGAATCTAATACCATAGCTTAATTCATCCCTGGATGATTTTGTGGATATATATGAACATAACAAGGTAACTTCCAAAGTCATGGATAATGGTCATTTTTATGAGATAAATGCAGTGGTCAATCGCAAGGAAGATACAGACATTGAATTTCTCTCCTTAATTACGCTTTTCCAGAAAACAGTCCGAGTCAGTTATGTTATTAACATGTGTCCTGCTTGGCTAGCACAAAATATCCAAACTTTCAACAAAGTTTACACTTATTAGTACTTCTCAACTTTTAATTAATTATATCAAGAAAACAGGGAATATTTTCAAAGCCATCTAAACACTCATTCATTGAGGAACAGAGGCAGTACTGGTTTCACTAAGCATCCAAGTGTAGACTGTAAAACAACCTGGTGCAGGATTTTCACCCCCAAACATCTGACGTGTTACAAATGATATTAGAGGAAGTACAGCGTAAGCATTTTAAAAGGCAAAAACATTATACTGATTGTATATGCTTCTGCTTACCAGCAGCGTTAACAAAGCTTAAATGCGCTCTCAAAAGGTTCTGGCACTCAGTATCCACATACGTATCCTCTGCAAAAGCTAATGTTTTGACGTTTAGGGGTGCATGACTACTTCTCCAGTATATCATCCATACCTCGTGCTCCTAGGATGGAAGTTGGTCATAAAAGTGTCAGACAGCAGAATTTTGAGCGTGACTAAAATTACTGAGTATACTTTTTGCTGAGATGCAAAGCTTTTATTTCAAATTTACGCCTACAATTCCCTCACCAAGTTATATTCTGCTAGACTTTGCTCCTGCTATTGGAACTGTTCACGTTACAAATAACCAAATTTCAACAGGGTCAGCTGACGATCTATAAAATGACGCAGCAGCCAATTTTTCACAGTTAAACTTTATACGATTGCATTCTCCGCTGCAGAAGTAAACTGCAATATGATCATTTTCCACGAATCAGTGCCAATTTGGTAGGTGATTAAGCTGTTTTTTTTCAACAAAACGTTATCGCATATAATCGGCACCCCAAAAATTTTAAAGCTAATCTCGACACACGCCAAGTAAGATGTGGTTATCCTCAGTGCCTAGTGGCCGATCAAATCTAATTCTAAGACCTTATGCTTTTAGACATATCTGTAACCAGAACGTTGTCTCTCAATGGCAGTTCAAGAACCCATAGTTTTAGATGATTGCATGCATGAATACACCAAGAAGATTTCATTGACCGTCTCTGCTGTAAGGTTGTTTAAGTGCTTTTGACAATGAAATGAAATTTGTTTACATAAAAATCAAAATTATTTTAAAGGAGAAACTGAAAGGATGGGAGAAAATCAGCATGGTTCTTGGGTGTTGTTTCATTCAACGGAAAATTTACATTATTTTCCTTACGTTCTACAAGCGATCTCAGTGTTGTGTCAGAAGGGGTGCTCAGCTAAAATAAGAAAGCTGAAGAACCCTTTGATCCTAAAATTGGAAGGATGTACCTTTTAAACCTTAAAATGTTTTTTCTTTTGTGTTAAACCTTTCCGGTGCATGTGCAGCAATAAGTTAAACCATATGTAAGCAGTTTACTTGATCAATTCGGTTGAGCCTCACATATATGGTAAGATTTGCAATTTGCTATTATATTTTCGCTTTAATTGAACAATGAATCAATGAAAGACGACATTTGCATGGCAACTCCAATGATGTGGAATGGTATTTATATAAACAAGTCTGTAGGCCATGGTTCAATACAGTTAATCCATCCTGTGCAAGCAGACATTTATTAGAACATAGTTTTAAGTCAGCTTTCTATTTTTGACAACCGAAAATGGAAATGCAGCAGGAAAAAATTGGCGTAAAAGTGAGCATTTAAAAAACTGACAACAATATATTTGGACAAGGTTCATTCCAATGCACAGCAGAATCAAGTTGAATGGTGAAAATAACTAGGCGCTAGTTTGTAAAAGAAACGAAATGGATAAAGTTACTTTAGGCCGAGGTCAACATCCTCGCATATAAGGCAGAAGATGATACTCAATCAATAATTGGAATATCGTATCAATCGCCTGTACTACCGAGAGCGGGCCAATATACTCGGGTTCCGTGCACAATAGTGAGTGACAGATCTTAAAGGTTGGAATAGTGGGTGTGTATGTGGAAAAGCCACCTGCGAATCACCCCGCTTCCGGTCTCCTTGACTCTGTCTTGACGCCAGGCACAGATGGGTGAGGGAAGAGAGAGGGAGTACGCTAGCAGCAGCGCAAGTCTTTTATCTGTTAAAATTAACCCACGCACAAATCATCGTCCCTGAACCACTATGCTCTGGAGTTTACGCTGGACCTTGTCGAAATTACACAGTCAAACTGTCGTGTGTAAAATTAGTATGAAAAAATAGAGCACATTTTAAAGATATAACGAAGACAAACTTTGGAAGTTAAACTATGGTCTGATTCTTCTTACTCATAGGTGCTCCACAGGACACAAAACTGCTTCGTGTAACAGCCTCCATCCATAATGGTAACAGCCGCATTACGAACTCAAGATTATTTATGTTTAAAGATCGCAAAGACTGCAAAGACTTATTTATACTGTGCTACAAGCATGTTTAGTTCTTGCAGAAGATGAAAAGATATTGCTCAGTCCTAATTTGTACATAATGCTTTCAAACAAACGCTTATGCTTTACAGTCTGTAATTTTAAACTAGTGTGTTACCTAAGGGAGACTAGTGAAACATTTAGGACCGGTCAGTCTAAAAAGAATTGGCGTGGCCGCTTGGTTTACATATCCTTTTTGGTCTGAAGGCAAATGATGCATATATCTAAGTGTAGCTTTGTAAAATAAAGAACTTTGGAAATCCTGTATTTTACCCTTTTCCTTCGCGTTCTTTTGAAAACAAGGTAGAATATGCAAGAGAAGATGCACATCCCAGGTTCTTGTTGAAAATAAGATGACGGTACGATCGCTGGGATGTAAAGTTTATTGGCCAGATGTTCAAAACTAGAACAGGAGCTCAGACTGATGGAGCGCAACAATATATGGATATTTACGTCGTCGTAACGCGGGAGTGCCGAAGGGGAGAAGAGGGGTAAAATTCCGCGGCTGGGTCTGGTCCGCATCGCCTGACTCCTCGGGGTCTCACGGCGTGGTGGCAGCGTTCGTCCTTTGCGGCAACACATGGAGTTTCCCTTGTGTTATCACGCGCTAGGCCCACGCAACCAGGTGACGCGTCTCATATCGCCGTAAAGGACGAACGCCGCGACCACGCCGTGAGACCCCGAGGAGTCAGGCGATGCGGACCAGACCCAGCCACGGATTTATACACCTTCTCATTTCGTTCTCTTTGCCCTCAGTACGACGGCATATATTACCATACGTTGTTGCACACCACCAGTCTCTCATGCTGAACTCCTGTTCGAGTTTGAAACCTGAGGCAAACAAACTTTACAACCCAGTGATTGAGTCTCCATATTCTTTTCAAATAGAATATATTTTACATAGTCTGATTCTTACAAAATTTTCGGCTTGCATAAAACAAGGCATTTATCAGGCCTAGTAAGTTTAACTGTATCATGCTGTTACTACAAATTACCCAATATTTGTAAGAAGTGATACCAACAGAGTACTGCTCAGTCTTTGAAAGTGTTTCACTTCTCCCTCTTAGCCAGATATGGAAGATGTGAGCGAAGAAAAAATCAGAGGCCTTTGTTGCTCTTATTAGGGGATACTTATCAATTTCACCAGATTTTTTCGATACTCTATTTTTAGTCTGCGAAATACCATTTCCTATCAGCCAATAAATAGTAACAGGTTTTTGCTCGCTGACATAAGAGTTTTTCATATTCAAAGTTTCCAATGCACTAAAGAACGACTGAAAAAATTAGTTTAGAACGGTAAAATACGATTAATCTGGCATGTTTCTGAGGTGAATATATTTCCATTTGGCTCGAAATGCAGGTAGTAAAATAACAGTAAAGTTGATACATCTTAGTTTCGATTAAAGTGAAACAGTTTTTTGTTTCTGGGAAAATGTTGGCCTTAAATTCTACAGTATATGTCTCAAAAATAAAACTTCGCTTGGTTGGCATTTAACACTGAGGTAGCATAAAAAGCCTCGATTTATAGCCATCTAACCTGCTCTGTTTAATTCGTACAGAATTGCTTTGTCCGACATTTATGAATGCACAACGATGTTCTTCTACATTGGAAGAGGAATTTTAGTATTGCGTGAAATGTAAGCAATCAACCTGCCATGCCAAATGGGGGCTATGAGGTACCTAAAACCATTTATGGTCAGAGAACGCTTTGCACTTCTGGAAGACAGATGATTTGCTTCCAACTTGCCTGTCCCAAATAGCTTTTTCGTAGAAAGATAGAGGTGGATTCCATTAATTCTGTTCGTCTACAAATCAAATAACAGTGTGCAACCTAACTCATGTAACATGCCAGAAATAACGTAAGATCGATAATCAATCTTGAACTGGCATCAATGCATGTGCGAAAGATTTAAAATTTTAGCGAACAACATTAAGCGAATGTGAAAAAATAGTATTTATTTAAAAAGTGGCAAATTTTTAAAACGTGAAAAATCACTTCAATGCGACGGATAAATTTCAATAGAACTGTCAGTGGACAGCGGAAGCATATCATTTGGTGTATATCAAAAGAATTATCCTTTGTCAAAGTTTTTAAATTGGTATTTCTGGTATTTTATAACAATTTAATTTAGATCTTCCTCTAAATACCGGTGAATATTTCACGCTGTTTTCCTGTTTTCACTCAATTATAAATACATTAAGATGCTTTTCTATGAATTTATGAAAATTTTAAAATAAGATATTTCTGACGAAGCATTTGCCAGAAAAACGAGCTTTCGAAATTGCTTTTTAATGAAAATGGCTGTTTACGTCATAGGTGTAGATTCATCCAAAATTGGAAACCCGTTACCGAGATTAACAAATGTGCAAAACAAAAGTCAACAATTAATAAGCCAAATAGCAAATAAAAAACGTTTTGTGATAAGATATCCGTTTGTAATGCGCGTTAATTAGATATTGCACTGACAGATATATGCCGACTTTAACTTTTTCAAGTTTAAGTCAAGGTGGCAATGTGGAAATTTGAGCCATTTGATAAACTTCATGGAAAAAAGTGAAACGTTTTCCACAGCAAATAAAAATAAATCACTTTTAGATTTATTCTGCAGCTTTTTTCTACAGCTGTTTATTTTAGTGCCACGTTTTAAGACTGCAAATAAGCAATAGAATACCCAAAAATATACCTTAATTTTGCCAAAAGTACTAATCAAATGTCCGTTTCGTTTTTTAATTATATATTAAGGGACACGATGTTATGCAGTAGTCCATTTTCACAGTAGCTTTTAAGCATTTTGGTAATGGTCTTCATTTTCAAAGAAGTAAAATATACTTACCCGTAAACAATGTGCACAAAATATTTTAAAGCTAAATTTGTGTTTGCTTTCGGAAAACAAAGCAATTTCCTATGCTTGCCTTTATCTTATTTTCATTGAATTAAATTACAAATGTTTGGTTCTAGAAGGGATTTATTTTAAACCTTTTTTGTTTATGTTAATGTTTGCTAACAGAACAATTAAAACATTATGGACCTTACTCTGTGCAATCAAGCAGCATAGGAAATTATTTGGATGTCTGGCAACCTGTAATCTTGCCCTTATCCTACCTATTTATTTTCAATGTATAAGATGGAACATGAAGTGTTCCAAACCCTACAGCAACTTAAAAAAACGAAAATAACTCGACCAACTGTACGTTTAACTATTTAGTCAAAGTGTGGTCACACATTGCATCAATAAGGTCACCTACTGTACAATCTATTTAAAAAAATATTGAGTCAAACCAGTTTATTCAAGGGACAGAACGGGTTTAAGGATTAATGAAGAGGAAAGCAGAAATTGAATGCTGCAAAATTAAGTTATTTTTGCTTAAAGAGATTGAATAAAGTCCATTAAGCTCCAAGAAAGAAAGGCATCATAACCCCAACGTAGAACGTTTTCAAACCTTCTTAAATTGAAGCTAAACCCCAAAAGCCAGAAAAATGTCTTCAAAATGCAGCAGGCGAAACCATTTGAAGCATAACCACTCTTAAATTTTGACGAATTTTAAGATGTTTGAATCGTATAATTTTTATATTTATTTTCATCGAAGACGAGAGGTTTGTTCACATGTCTTCCAAATTTTAAAGAAACGTTTTGTGATTTATCCCAATAGTTAAGTGGAGAGGTTCAAAAGCGGATTTCCAGATTTAAATGATATTATTTTTGTTGTTTCTGAGGTTACTGCGAGTTGCAATTTTTCCGGTCGTTTAGCTATAATAACTTTCCTCTTATGGCTTCGTTGGGTTTCCATTTTAATTAAAGGTAAATGTTGGGCCTATTATTTAAAGAAATATTTTTGTGCTTACCTCGGCAGAGATAAATTTCCTTACATTCATCAGAAAAATATCCTGAATGAAACATATTTAACCTTTTGATGACGCTTGAAGCTTATATGGGTTAAAATGCTAGTTGAGTGTGTGATTGGATTACTCCAGAAGTAGTTTTTTTTGCTTGATAATGATTTTATGGAAAATAATGCCAAATTTAATTAAAAGTAACTTTCTGATCATTAAAAAACAATAACCCAAAACTTTTTCCCGAGTCTTTCACTGAGGAGTGTTTGATGTTTGCACACTTTCCTTGAAATTCTTTTATGTTTTTACCTGATAAATAATGCATTCACAATCGTAGTCAAAGCGTTTACTAGTAACTGTAGGAATAATGGGTAATATAATATTGCTTACGTGATAATATGATATGTAGGCAAATAATAAGAGAGGTAAAATCGTCATAGGTCAAACCACAGTGATTCAAGGGAGATAAAAGTCAAGTATAAATAGTCAAATAAAACCTTTTTAAATTTAAACCATCCGAGTAAAAGAGGTTCAGCTAATATTTTATCAGCTCGTCTATGAGCTACTCCGGTGTAAATAATGCTAACCAGTTGAATACCTATTCCCTTTTTGTATCAGTTAAGTACATTTGACGTGTGGACGTTTTGATCAATAAACCTTTATCCAGGATGTTATTTAAAAAACGACGTAAACAAAAATCCCATATCTTACAATGAAATTCCTCATGACAGGAAATAAGCAATACCCACGTGAACCACTTGCTGTATCTCGCTTATGTTTTTGTCGACTGGGCATGCATTGAGATGCTCCAAGGATATCTGAGTAAATTAGAGATGTCTTTCAAAGCACTAATGGATTTTGACTTCCCTTGGAACGCACAAAAAAGATTGAAATAAACGCACACCAACAAAATAGCAGAAGAAGGACATCGAATTTCAAAAAATGCAAACTTATAGAAAGCGTACGAAGGATAACAAGTTTGAAATTAAACTCAAAAGCAACAAGTCGGGTAATGAGAAAAACTTAAGGTATAATTTCAGTCGCGCCAATTGAGCCTGTGCAAAAGGCAAATTAAGAGCCATTTATGTTAAGAAAAATCATAAGAAGAAACCGTGATAACTTCAGGAGCACTAGTAATGGTAGAATGCTGAACTCGCTTTTGGGACGGTGGCTAAAAGTTGCTGAGAAAATGAGTAGGCATAAATGTTGCACGGTTTCGTTATCAAGAGAGTCATGCCTGAAGTTAAGATAATGCATGCATTCGCCGTGTTAAAAACAGCATAAAATGCAATTAATCTCTCGAGTATCTTTGGGTTACGTTCCACAATGTGGTCGATATATTATGAAGCTAAATACATATGTCAACTCGTATATATATTTTAAAGATTAGTAAACCCTAAATACACTATAATAAACCTTATTTATCATCGTTACATCTACGAACACTTCCTTTGATTTTAAGCAGTCTACTGTGCATTCCAAAATTTGCACAAAAGAATTACTATACAAAATCCCGTGGAATTTCAAAAATTTGTAGAATATATCCTAAGAGAAAACCCTCGAAGTAAGAAATCTGCTAAAATGAAACCATAAAATGGCAAGGGATTACTGTATATGGTTCATCTATCGTCAAGAGGTTAGACCTTTTAGACTGCCCTAACGACTAAAGTGATTAAGGAATTTTAAATAAATTGAGTCTAAGGATTAAAGATTCTGTTTTTTGTGCAAAAAAACTGAAATTGACTTTTAAGGTCATGGGAAGCGTGCATGTCAATAATTGAAGAAATCTCAAAACATGAGATGTCTGTAGTAGTAGTAGGTAGTTATAAAGAAAAGTTTAAAACGGGTTAAAATAGCCAACTTACGCCGATAATATAAAAGTTGCACGGTGAATATATATCAGCTTTCGAGAAACTGAATTTATTGAAGCTGTAAAATTGAGGAAATATTTGAATTTCACTACCGGCAACACATTGAATGTTTGAATGAAAGCAAAATACAAGTATGAATATAATTTTATGGTCATGTACAATCATATATGAAACAACAGCTTCATCAAAATGAACCAAGTGAGTTAGTTTTTAACGTCGATGCGTCATTCATTTTAATAACCTATTCCTCGATTTGAAGAACTTTATTTATTTTCAGATAAAGGTTGGGACACGAACATTTCTTTGGTGACTCATGTCAAAAGCATGTTCAAATAAAACTTGCATCAAAATTATCAATAGGCATAGGACTTCAAATTCTTGAAAGTACAGGAAGCCTTGCGCAATATTGCAGGAAATGCAAAACTTCCCATGATTCACCCATCACCCTA
Organism: Schistocephalus solidus; assembly: GCA_017591395.1. Lineage (NCBI taxonomy): Eukaryota > Metazoa > Platyhelminthes > Cestoda > Diphyllobothriidea > Diphyllobothriidae > Schistocephalus > Schistocephalus solidus. The sequence continues at coordinate 184,573 of WEDG01002934.1, read as the reverse complement.
ATAATAACTCCAAAACAACCCTTCACTATAACCCAGTCACCAAGCATTAACTTTAAACTTAATCCTAAACCTTAGCCTAACACTAAACATAACTTAAATACAAACCCTTATCTCCCTGAAAAAAAGAACAAGAGTCCAATTAGATTTGGTTCCTATTCTAAACTATCTTACGCAGGATAGAATATTTACATGCAATATTATTTACCATAATATAAACCCACGTATCCCTAGCATTTACTTCTGCACCTGACATAAATATTACATGTTTACACCTATACTCACTAAACGGAGTGCACTACAAGAACACTTAAGATATTCGTGGCCGTATTATGGCTCAGCATGTGTCATTTAGAATGCACGGAGTCAGATATAGATTTTTCCGCACTGCTGTGCACGAGTGCAGCAAGCATTAAATGGAACCCCACTTTATACCAGCCATTTTAGGCTACCTGATTAACAGTCCGTTAGCATACCAAGAGGGTACCAATGGGTCGGACGATAAAATGAGCCGGATACTGCAGTTCACTTGTCGATACTATTTCGTACATTCTTGAAATGTAGTAATATAAAGTGCTAACAGTGCTGCACAGCATGTGCAGCTTGCAAAGTTAACTGACTGACCTAATAAATCAGATCTACCCTAAAATGCATCTCAGACTTTTGGGGCTCGTTTTGTTTCTGTGAGATCAGAAACCCTTGCATTTAAACCTCTTCTGTATGGAGTTAAGGCCAGGGGTGTTACCTATATGCGTTGATGGGTTGGGTTATTTAATCCACTTATAAAGTTTCGTTCTCGTCATTTCACCTTGGTGTTGATTTTTTACCCACAGATGTTGAATTTGAAGCGAGAAAAATGAGTAGAAAACAATAACGGGATGCTTAATCAGGAACAATTTATTGTGAAATCTACCTCAATAGTTTGTAAACAATAGTGGTGTTCAGTTTTTTCGATGAAACACTGTCATGTTCTGCATGCCAGGTTTCATGGAATTCATCTTGAGACTGCGAGAATTGTATCAAGGGTAACGATAGGTTATGTGTAGCTCCAAAAAAGTCAGAAACCTCTAGATTATGTTTTACTTTATGCTCAACGATGGAAAAGTGGGCAATTCATGAATGTGTCACGCAGGCCCAATTATCCTTTTACACCTGTGCCTACGTAACAGGATTCTACCGAAGTCTGTGCTGTTGAAACTGGCAAAAATGTCATACCAAGGCTTTCAAATTCTTAGAGCCTTTTTACCAGATGTGCAGTATCGACTTCGAAAATTCAAAGAGCAGAAAGAAAAACAATGCAATTTTTTAAGGACCTTATACACGTTATATTACCTGCTGTAATGGTCCACCTGCAAATCCCCTATTTCCATCCGTCCCGTTTTACACAAGCCTCAGATTTGCGGCTTTTTGGTTGTTTAAATATGCTACCGTTATCCAGTCATGATTTTTACCTCTAACCTAGGCTGATTTCTCTGCTTGATGTTTTTCAGCTTTCAAACACATTCACCAAATGATTACAGATAGCCAGCTCTCCAGGGATGAAGAGGCGGATTTTCAAATAGCACTCAGGCAAGTTGCACACTTTTACATTGTCGAGCAAAAAATATAACACGATTCTGGGGTTTTTTGTTTTCTTGGTGTTGTGAATAACATACCGTTACCTCAACAGTCAATGTAAGCATTTCCACTTGAGGTGGAAGACGTGGAAAAAGGTGTCCTTTTACTGCTTGTTTAATAGCTTAGTTGCCTTTTCTCATTCTACTGTCTAAAATGACAAAGGACAGAAGGAAAAAGACAAAAAGACACAGAAGAAGTTTTGGTGCCATTGACGCAAGACTTAAATGTCTGGTTCCTGGGCTCATCATCAAACGGATTAATATGGAGGGTATAGAAGCCACAAAAACGTTTTCAGCAGTTTATATAGTTTAAGGCGATTACTGAAAGTTGGAAATTGAAGCTAAAATGAATGACTTGTATTATTTAAGGAATATGAATTTAAACAATTCTTCGAAAACACTAAACGTTAAGTAAAAATAACATTTTTTTAGATACGGGCAATATTTGCGTTACGATTTATTTTTGAAAAATGCTGAGCCTTATTTATTAAAAGAAATTCCAAACAATATCAATTAGGCTTGAAAATGGAGCATTTGGTACGCCTAGAACAGAGGATGCAACATATATTTGAAAATTGCATTCCTAAGAAATGAAGATGAATGTGTAATTCAGGAACTCAATCTGGTAGACTTCGGCTATTCGTGTCTTGAAAAACATTAGCGGATAACGGATGATCGTCTAGTTTACCTACTCAGTACTTTCGTCACTCAAAAGTAAGTCCAAAACTGCCAACGATGTCACAATTATGTCCAAAACCAAACGCTCGACAAAAGGCTTTTTATTTGGTCGTTTCTTGACAAATCGTAACTTAGAACCGCAATGAGTACACGTTATTTGCTTAAGAAACATTCCCATAATAATGATTCCACTGTGAAAATTGTGCATTGAAATATTATTTTGCGTCTACAGCCAAACACCCTGTAAGCGTGTCAGCTTAAGTGTATCCCAGATCTCCTGTGTATGAGAGAGAAGGGAGTGCGGCGGATTTTGCGCAGGCTGCACTATACACGGTGGACATTGTCGGAAAGGAAGCCTGGACTCTTATAATAAAATTTGGTCTTTACGAGAGTGAAGATACTAGGAAACCTGAAAAAAGGGAACACTTGCCATCTAAATGCATACATGGGTGAAATTGTCGTAAATTTCTGCCTGAATTTTCCGACAAAAAAAATGGAACCTTATTCGTCAAATGTCATTGCGATGCTGGAGGAAAACGGATAATTTATCAACGCAAAAGTCGCCAAATTTTACACCTTTTGTAGACGTAGTTTTGTGACTGTGAGATTCGATTTCCAGATCCGTATAGAGATAGGCACTCAACCCATATTTTGTGGGCGAAACAATTTCCAGTAACGCATATGAAGTTGGAAGCATTCAGAACAGTCTCATCTTGACAGTTCAGATAAGCATAAATGCAAAAAACCCTTTTATGAAAATTTACCATATAATTTGAAAGAAATGTTAATGTATGAGAAAACATTGAAGCTCAGGAATGCAGTGACCTTTATGACTGTCAGAAAGAACAAAGCAAATTTCCCGGAAACTGCAATTTAACTGTGAAAATAGTAGTTAAACTTTTAAAATTATAGTATAATATCCTAATACTTTAGTTAGTGACTTAACATTTTAATATAAACTAAATAAAACAGCATTTTCCCGCGACAGTCAAGTACAATCTCAAAATGATCACTTCTACATTAAGACTGATAAAGTACGATGAAATAAAAATATTTTTTTATAGCGTGCCATTAATAAACTCGCCGATTTCCAACTAATTGACTAGCTGCCATTTTGCGCTTTATAGTATCCATAATAATTATCCAACTACCTCACAATCTATACCTTAAGCTCATGTGTTTTGCATGGTTTTCGTCCTCTTTATATTTATTGGTTGACTTTAAAAAATAAAATTTCAACTACTCGGCACTACCGTCAATGAAATTTCATGCATACCTTAAACTAGGTCTATTTAGTTGATCTTATTGCTGAAATATAAGAGATTGTTTGCAAAGTTTAACATATAATTCTGATTTCCATAAGGTTTCTCCATTATTTATTTCAAAGCTTAAGGTTGGATTTTCTGTTAGACATGAACGCACACCGACTATGTTTTCAACATTCAAAACTGAAAATCCATTGTGTTTCAGGTAAAACGCACATCACTGAGGATGAGAAACAGTTCATATTCTACAAAAATGCTTAAATGTGGAATATTATTACGAAACATTGCAATTATCTTTTTCACTACAACTTATAGCTCTCCCTGATGGCAGCCCAGTCTTTTGTGCTAATATTGAATTTATATTTTCTTCGATCATAAGCGTTTTTTGACGAATACTATCATTATGGAGAGGTTTAAAATAGGCTTGATCATTTCCGGCTATTATTTAGATCGACTTATTTGAAATATGATGGTCAAACTGCCTTTGCGTCCTGCATTGTTTAAAACTTTAGCACAAGCAATACTGCGCTTTATAATGTCATTCACTATTTAATTACAAAGTTTACTTATCTGACATGGATAATAAATATTTTTTGAAAGTACAGAAAAAAATCATATCGATTAATTAGTGTTCTTGGGGATTTTAAAACGGCATAATGCCTTGTGTAAACGCTGAAATTGAAAAAAACAAAGAATGCTCTCTGTATTGACAGGAATATCAAAGCAATCTAGAAGGCGATAGGAAAAAAATCGATATTTTGACTGAAATGTGCTTTATTTCGATGTAAATTAAATGAACTTGACTTAAGTTATCTATAGTAGCTGTGAATCGGATATTTTCAGACAGCTTTTTTAACCAAATCCATCGGATAAAGCGAGTGTACCTTACGTATTTACTGCAAAAATGAAACCAAGTATCTTAGCAATATAGGTTTCTACATATGTCAAACATATTTGTTAAATGCGTTGTCAAAACATGGCATCTGAATAGTTTATTAATATTCTTAACAACAATACTTTTTTATAAAGGGTGAACCAAATGTAAACAAATCGTCAGTATTATTAAAATGTACACGTAAGTTAAACAAAATTGTAAAGCACAAAATTATAACAATTGAATTTTTGACGTCGTTCAGTGATTGAAGCAGTAGGGAAATAAAAGTTTGTTTCATTTATCTGTTACTTTTGATAATAGTGAAGGTTTGGTTATACCTAAGCCATCCTGCAAATTTCCCAATATAAGTGGAAACGGTACCAGACGCAAAGGCTAAAAGTTTTCGATTTTACTGTAAGTTTTTACATTTTTCTTAGTATTTAAGCATTTTTAGGATATAGTCCATGGATAAAATGTGCTTTTGGCAACACAACTAAATAAAAAACGACGAAATTAGGAGATCATGCGTACTCAGCGTCTTCACTTTACGCAACCTACGCGGTCTCAACAATATTTCTACATTTATAGGATTATCGATAGCCAGCTTATAGCCCTGGAATACCAGTTTTAAAGAAAATAGGTAATTTAGCTAGCTGTTTACATCAACGATTATAAATGCAAGGCTGGAGGAAATTGAGCACTTTAATAATGGAGCAGTGAAGTCCCGACCATGATATAGAAATGTCTGAAACGCGTAGTACTTTTTTCCTGGTAGATATCTGATAAGGTTTCCACCAATTGCTTATAAAATGGTATTTAGACGGCTGCTAAATGAATACGAACTAGTGTATTAACAAGGAAGTGTATGTTGGGCGGAAAATTTAGGCAAAACGTTAAAATCTTAAGGTTTTCCGGTTGCAAATTCATATCTCAGATGATAGAATCATTCAATATACTTCAATATTGCCCATTCTGTTGTGGGCTTATAAAAGTAAAGCCAGTTGAATTGCTTAAATCCAGCATAACGCAGTGTTATTATATCGTCAATTACTTAGTCTTATGTTATCATTATAGAAGGGCTTAAAACATACATTTGTAAACCGTAAATGAAAATCCTTTTGGTTTTTTCTCATGGAACAACACCATTCACCAAATTATAATTTTAATCTACGTAGCTTGCTTTACGAAAATTAGAATCACTGCATGGGCTGCCGGGCATGAAAGGCTGTTTTGGGGGCTAGGCTGCTCAACAAAGCAAAGAAACAGACCCTTGCCTTTTATGACGCGTGCCTTATCGTCATCTAGGACTGTTTGAGTACGTCATTTTCAACCTTTTTATCTGGATACAAGTCATGTCAAGGACGGCACCTGTGCGTCTGCATAGTTTAAAAGTAAAAGCGCAAATGTAACCTACAGCTGCTTGGATTTGCCCTGATAACCTTGTCAGCTGATAGTTCAGTATAAGCATCACAGTTAAAACATAATACACCTTAGCTTCGGCAATAATTTGCTTGAAAGAGAAAGTTATTGGACTTTCATTAACGAACGTTTACCGATCACTAATGGATCTATCTCGTGTTGGTATGCCTCGAGGCTCACTTTCGAGCTACACCAACCGCCGCACAGCGGCTAGTTGTAGTAAAGGCAGATAAATAATGCCTACAATGACAAGGAAAACTGGAATGACAATTTCTGTCTCATTAACCATTATAAGCGAGTCATACCCAACCCCAGGCGGTGAACCACCCAAGGGTCGAACCCGCAACCGGTGGATCGGAAGTTCAATACTCTAACCATTGAGCCATGGGCTAGATATCTGGCCGGTTTAGATCTATAAAATACTCAAAAGCTGACGTATGCTCACCAACCACTAACCGAACTCCCTCGTCCCGTTCTGCCTTGTGGCTCATTTTCGAGCCCACCAGTAGCCGCACAACACAAAGACAAGAAAGACTGCAATGACAATTTCTTGCTCTTTAACCGTCAAAAACGAGTCATACCCAAACCCCAGGCGGTACACCACGCGATGCTCGAACCCACGACCTGTTGATCAGAAGAACAACGCTCAAATCATTAAGCCTTTTGACTGGTGTTTTTCGGTCTTTTGCAAGCAAGTTTCATTTTTTTTCTGCAGCAATCTGTAGCGGAAGAGCGTTTAGGACGATCGGTAACGTTGGGTGGACTCTTATTTAACCCAGGACGTTAAAACACCTCAATGTAGGATTCGTAAGCCAGCAAGTATCTTTATATTGTTCATCATGCCTTTCACTTATTATAACCCTAAAGGATTCTCTGTTTATATTCAGCGCACGTTTATCTAGAACGCGTTTTAACAATTAAGAGTTGCCCGAATTCCATACATACCCTCAAAAAAGCTTTTTACCATCAACTTCAAATGCAGTTGGGCTAAAATAATCAGCATACACTGTTGCTAAAAATTAGCGTTTATTGTGTTCCGACAGACAACGCTTATTGAAGAATTAACCATACTGACAGCATGGGTATTATCCAAAAAGGCAAAACAGATATTTTGTCGATGATTTACCGCTGCATGACACCACTGCGCGTGGTTTGACTCACAAACGTGTCTCTTAGTGTTACACCTGTGGGTTCCGCTAGATATTACTTTGGAATATTTCAGTATTTTACTTTTTTTCAGAAATTAATGCGCGAAATCGGAGCAAATCCTTCGGATCAAGCCTAAAAATCCTTATTCAAAATATCAAATGTGCACGTTATTGCAGTTATTCCGAGGAGCTTTTAAAACCAAAAAATCAAACGTGAATTTCTGAGAGAATGCACTCAGAAAACGCTTGGTGACCTCCTTATGAACTGCGCTTCTTGCGCCTGCGTCACGCAATAGCACCGAATATATAAAAAACACGTTTCTGGGCTTTTAGCTGATACTTGTGAGATCAATATGGTGAATCAATCGGTATGTGTAAAAAACTGATTAGCCAATTAAAATACACTGGGTCATAGTAGGTGGCTAGTTCAGGGCATGACAGGTGTTATTTGCAATGCTTCCCATAACAAAAATCGCATGTAGGGGGTGTGGTGATACGCGTAATTGCAGGCTTGTGTCATACCAGCCACCTGCGCCCGATGTCACTTCCGGTCTTCTTAACTCTGCCTTGGTGCCGTGCACAGGTTAGGAAGCAAAAAGAGGGAGTACTTTAGATGCAGCATAAGTCTTTTATCAATTAAGACTAACTCGCTGTTCCTGCGTCAACATGCTGTGGAGCAAACGGTAGATCTCATCGGATACAAATGTCAAAGAACCTTACACTACTGACTGCCAGTTAGAGGCTTGTAAAAAATTATTGGTGAAACGTAAACAGTTGAGTTTCTTCAGCTCAAATTTTCATAACAATTGTTGGAGAGAATCTGAAAAGTTTTGCTTCGAAGAATTTATTCCCAGTTCCCGCACTAATTTCTATATAAAATTTAAAGTAACGAAAGACGCCTTTCAACAAAATAAGAATTACTTAGCACATTTTAATCAAAATTAAGTACAAACTATGAGCACGATTATTTCAAATGAGATCAAGTCCCAGCTGGTAGTCAGGGTTATGATTGGCTCAATGAAAGCAGAATAATCCCGAAACAGACGGTATAAATCTACCCTTATTTCATGTCATCTCTACTCTCTGCAATTTTAACTTGGCTGACGCTGGCCTGGTATTTAGTTGCCTGTTCATGACCTGTGCCACCCATCCGGAGCTTCTTTGTTTCGGGTAGCCACAAGATCGGTTTGCGCCTATTCCTATTTAAATAAATACCTAATCTGCAGCGACAGAGAATGACAGGTTGAGATGCACTGATGCACTTCGGTTCGATGAAGTGTTTATGACTGATCTGCTAGACCTAGTGTGTGAACTGTCTGCGCCGTACTGGAGCGAATGTTTGTGTTTCCAGTCGCACCTGGTAGTCAGGGTTGTGATTGGCTGAATGAAGGCAGAGTAAGCCCGAAACAGACTGTATCAATCTACCCATATTTTCTGTCGTCTTTCCTCTCTGCAATTAGATCCTGAGCAGTCTACAGTTAATTGCCCTAGTAGCCTCTGGCTAAAGATATGCAAATAAATAGGCTTGAACTTCTCCCAACGTTAGAATTCCTAATGATCGTAACCGCAAAAGAGCACTTTGCATTTTTATCAATGAGCTCTGGCCAAACATATTTACAGCAAATAACCAGTTTGGCTGAGTAACAGGTAGAGGATAAAAGAGAAATTTAAATTACCATCGACAAACAAATAGAAACAGCGCCCTAACATGCAAAGCAAGATGGCAAGAAGAACGTATGTACATAATATTAACTCAAAATTATTATAAAAACTAAAAATATTGAAAACACGAAAGAATCACTGTGCTTGTTAATGTTACTTTTTAAAAAGCCCATTTAATTTAATCATGAGCTGCTTTTTGTACATTACAATAAGTGCTCTTGTCAGTGCAAACTTGCTGAATTATCCCCATTTACGAATGATGTTCATTTCCTGTAAAATTATTTTAAGCTTTGAAGTACTAATTTGTGATGTCGAGTTCACATCCGAGTCATCGTCACAAAACAACATACTACTAATGGCTTTCCGGCTGGGTGGAATCATTTTGAGGTCGTTATATGTTGTTGCAGTTGCCAGTTCTCACACCATGTTGTGATAAACGTCTTAAATAAGGCCTCACTTTAGACCGCCTTGAATGGATCTTTGGAAATTTTAATCAATTACAATGGAATTTAGCGTTCCGAAAGTTTTTTTAACATTGATTGAGTTAAAAAACCAGCAAATCTCGAGGAATAGGAAACCCACAGTACATCTAAACTTGTTCTTAATTCCATGAAATGTCTATTCCTGTGTTCCTACTCTTTTACTACCCTAACCCTAACGAAGAGCTCCCTTGAACTTTAGCATAAGGACAAATGTACCACTGGGAAGTTATATTCCGGTATTTAGTGAAAACTTTTCTAATGGCGTGACAGAGGTGCAATAATCATTCAAACAGCGAGCTAATGTTCATGTATGCGCGATCAGAGCATGCATTTAATGTGACCTTTGTAGTAACAAGTACAGTTTAATCAGTTTGATTCACTATTTCAAATGGATTATTTGATGTTGGTCGGCCTTCAATTTTCACCACCCTTTTGCGTATAGAAGCTGTGGATCAACGTGCAATTGCAGCACCTATGCCCTCAAATACGCGTTTAGTCAATCCCAAGGTAAGCATATTTTGCTCTAAAACATAATCCACATTTGCTAGAGATGTCTAGAAGCAGATCAAAAAGCTCCAATTGGGTCACCTGTGTTCGGCTTAGTTGAAGAACTGGTCACATAGTAGCTAGAATGGACTAAGTCCATGCAACGTGAGCTAATAATGTGGCACAGTTACGTTGACGACAAGTTTGTTATTGCTAGGAAAAGAGGCTGAAAAACTAAAATAAGCCGTTTAACAGACTCCAAACTGATAACTGATAATAACAAGAGCAATAACTGTCTTTTAATAAAATTTTCGTAAAGCGACAATTAGAAAATAAAACTAATTCGTTTGAATCCAATCAAGACCTAAATTAAGATAAAGCGGACTTAAACTTTAATTCCTAATAATTTTTAGTGAATTTTCAAAGATAATCGTACATTCACTGTCATTATTTTGTATTTTGACCACCGTGGGAAATCCATTTGAAAGTCTATCCTACAGATGTCGGGTTTTTCAACGGAAGCTAAGAAAAAAAAACTGGTTAATACATTATGCATTTTTCGTTTGGCTTTGTGTCCCCATAGCATTCGGTGCATATTCCTACGGTTGACCAACTGACCGTGCAGTCAACATCGATGTATACCTATTTATTCATCTGTTCCTGTGGAAAAAAATAGATTTGTCAAATGAAGAAGCGTTTGGAGAAGGACGAATGCGAACATATATCTGCCTGTTAAAGGGGAATCCCGATCCATTTCAAGTTAAATACCTGCACATCTAATCAATAAAAACCACCAAGTTTTCGACAAAGAAGCTATCAGGCTATCTACTGGGCACCCGCGTACTACCTTGCAGGCCACAACGATGTGCACCTTTTCATTTGGAATTAAATCGATTCGACAAATGACGAAGCATTTGCAGAAGGACGTATTCGAACACATATCTGCCTGATAAAGAGGAATCTCAATCCATTTCAAGTTAAATACCTGCACATCTAATAAATACGAACCACAAATTCGACGACAAAGAAGCTTTCAGGTTATCTACCGGGCACCCGCACACTACTCTGAAGGCCTACATAAAAGGGTGCTGTCAACAGCTGATCCAGGGAAAATTTGGTTAGCGAACCTAGTGCTCTGTTACAGAAGATTTGAAACAGGCGGTCTGCACTCCCTGGCCTACTCCAGGTCATAATCCGATGCCATCCCAACCCCCCTGATGATACTCGCGCACCATTTGGTTGACGTACAGATATCACTCATCACGCACTCTGAACCGCCCCGCCGCTCCCTGCTCCAACGAACCCAACACGCCAAATCCGTCATGCAGGTGGGGTGAAAACAAAGCGTATGACTAACCGCTAACCCTCCCCTCGAAAACAATATAAGCACTGTACATAACCCACGAGTTAAGTGCTCATGTCACTGTACCTGTGTGACGATGAATGCTTAAAAACAAATGTTTTCAATCCTACTAAATAATCGGAAACGCTTTCTGAGCATCACGATGGGCTGCAATTCTTGGCCAGGAAAGCTGCCAACTAACGGAATAACTTGATATTCCTCTCAGGACAGAAAATTAGACTGATGTATCACCTTTTCCTCTAGCCTGTATGGTGGTCTCACTCAGATGGGATCTGAGGAGACAACTTCTTGCTCATGTGCAAATCTGATTATTTTGACTCCTTGTTTAGACGCCATCTTTGGACCACCCGCGCAGCATTGGTGTTCTTCATGGCCCCTACAACAGGTCACGCGAAATATGCGCCAGATTAGGCAACGCCCTGTGTTAAGCGAACTGCATTGAAGTCATCCGTCCGTAAAAAAGGCCACACGTAGGGATATCATGATACATGTATGCACAGGCTCAACCCATACCAATAGCTTGTGTCCAGTCAGAAAACCTGTTAATTAGAGAGAAAAAAGAGAACTAGGTCGACTCTTGTGCTTCTATCTTTAAGGCACTTTAGCATGATCCTTACTAGGGAAAATCTGACACGTAATCAAACTATCACGACGCCCCGAAATCCTTACCCAGAAAGGCTGTCGATTATCGGGGTAACTGGGTTCCTCCACCTTAGGAGTGACAGTCAGGTTGCAAGGACTCGTTCCTAATACAGCCCTCATGTCGCTCCCGCTTAGTTCGAATCTAGCCACCCATGTTTGCTTGAGTAAAGTTCTTATCCATCTTGCGCGGTTCAGAGGTGTGTAAAATGCGTAGATGGGAGTTTGGCCTTGTCAACCACGGGTCTGATCTCACCTTTAGTATTCGTGACACTATCTTGGCTCTAAGCTGAGCTGGGTGAAGGAAGGCTAAATTCGGTAGGTGCAGCGAAAGTGCAGTCACTCTAGACTATTCCATGCCAAAGTCAACGTCCCCTTAACTGCCATGCTAGGTGGCACACGATGGACATAGCTCTTTGCGACGGCCGAAATTTAATCTAAATATAAGATGACCTTTATATTTTTAGTAAAAATGAAATGCCTGTTAATTTTTGAATGTAGCAAAACGAGCCTTTCAATACTAATAAGAAACATTGCGTTCTTGCAGTTACTTTTTAGGGCAAATGTTACCAGTGTGAGCCGACAGATCGACAGATTGATCTCTTTAACATTTAAGACGCGGTAGAACTAAACTTTAAATTTGTAGAGAAGTGAAAATTCCCATTGAAAAATTAAAAAGGCAATTTGGCGAGCAAACGTTAGCATTCAATAAATTCTCATCAGGCCTTTACATTTATATCAATGTGGAACTAAGTCAAATATGCGGGTAAGTAGAACAAATTGTAAGGTTGTCAGGGTAAAGGGAGGGAGGGGAAAGAAACAAAATTGCGGTTTCATTTTCTGATCATGGTCAGAGGAATGGTTACCGCGGGCAGCTAAATTGGTGGCTTTCAGATACGGTAATTGCGGTGCCTGTATTAAGTTCTTCTGTGTGCACAGGACCGGTTTGCGTAGCCTGATTGCAGCTGCTTCTGCTGTAGCCAACAGACGCTGTCAAAGGAATTTTTAATAGGTTGAGGGCATGGCCTGTGTCTACCACACGCGCGAGGAAAGAGCTGTTTATGATCTTTATCTGCCCATTTCCTCACAATGCTGCAAGGTGTTCTCGTACTCTTTTGGACAAACGCCGGCTCGTGCGACCAATATATTCTGCCCCACAGCAGCAGGTGAAAAAATAAATGCTAATTGAGGTGGTCTGGGCTGACAGTTTGTCCTTCCCCCTCAGTATAGGATCGGAGCAGTCGAGGAAAGTACATGGTTATAAGCTGCTGGAAAGGTGCTTTGACACAGCTTGGCTTAGGTACCTTCGTAAGAGTTCCCTTGCTGCGTCCCCTTGAAATGGGACCCTGATGAATAGTTGTTTCTTGTTTGCCGTTAGCAACGGTAGGTTTGGTGGTCTTTCGGTCATATTCTTAGCAATAAATCTGTCTGGATATCCATTCTGTCGAAAAGTGCTTTTACAACCTTAAGCTCTTCGTCAATGTTATTGGCCGAGCAGATCCTTTTCGCTTTTTGTGTCAGACAGCGCACTAAATTACGCTTAAAGTTCAGCGGAACAAAACTCCCAAAGTGGGTGAATTGTCCGGACGTAGTGACTATCGTAAGAAGAAAGGGCATGATTAGGAAAGGCGCAGATGAAGAACATAAACAGCTCTATCCTCGCGCATGTGGTAGACGCAGGCCATCGTGTAAATGTCAAAGAGGCCTCCCGGTTAATTTACAACGTCCCCTCAACCTATTCAAAATTCCTTGGACAGCGTCTGTTGGCTATGGCAGAAGCAGCTGCAATCACGTTATGCAAACCAGTCCTGTGCACTCCAAGTAACTTTATACAGACCGAAAGCCACCAATTCACCCACCTGCACCTAATTACCTGTCCCGGCGGCCACCATTCCTCTGACCATGATCAGAAAATGGACCATAATTTTGTTTATTTCCCCCTCCCTCCTCCCCCGCGATGAAAACCGTACAATTTGTTCTACTTATTTGCATATTTGACTTAGTTGCTCAGTGATATAAATGTAAAGGCCTCATGAGAATTTTTTGAAAGCTTACGTATGCTTGCCAAATTGACTTTAAAGTTGTCTTACACTCAGGACTTCAATCTAGTTGTGCTTTACATGCTTCTAGGATAAAAACGCAAAATAAATACCTAACTGGTTCTCATTCTAAATTTAAGCAAAGAAACAAATCGGATTTTTTAGACTTTTGTCGATTCATTTTTTTACTGAACATCTTTCGTTGAGTAAACGAGCTTGTGTGGCTAATATTCTTTCAGATTTCCTTTTTACTAAGTGATGGTAACTTGCCAGATAGCCACGGGGTGGCAAAAATCAGTGATATCGCATATTACAAGCAGAAGCAGGAAGACTAATTTTTTCTGCACATAAGGACTGCTGACGGGCCTAAACCAAATGAATAAGAGGCTCAAATGCTCTCGCGTATTTTTCATCAAATAAGCGGATTTAAACTGGGCTTAGGGCTGCTGATAAAGTTAAGTTGGCCTGTCGGAACTTCATATGAGTTTCGCCTATGGTTAGGACACTAACCGTGTCAAGACGGTGCACTGGCGGAGGAGGAGGAAAAAAGCTCCTTGAAAAACGAAACATCTTATTTTCTCCCCCGACCACATTCCTCACATTGTCTGGGCGTCACAGTGCCAATAAAGTTCCTTTCAAGTCACGTATACAGCAACAGCCCCACTTTTCAAATAGGAAAACTGAAAGGTGGTCAGAAGAGGATGTTAATTATCGAAGTGTAATGTAAGTGACAGTGGGGTGTGCATAGTATTTTCTCGTTAATAAAGCAGTCATTTATATCACTCTTAACCTTATTGCCATCCATTATATCGAAAAATAATAAAATAATTGAAGAAGTACGGTTCACTTAAATATGCGCCTTATGCAAAAAAGTAAAGGCTAGCTCCTTCTAATGCACGGATAAAAATTAAGGAGACTAAACGAGTTTTTTTGAGGAGCAAGGCTGGCACAGAAGTGCCCTTTTTGTGGAAATGCTGCAACGCAAATACCAAAACGACTTCGTGATGGCAAACAGTTGACAAAGCACAAAAGCTGAGGAAGTAAAATTTTGTGTCCATTAACACCCCATTTCCTACGCATTAATAAGCATTTTTTCCATAAGCATGTGAACAGATAAGCGTAAACCAGTCCATTTGCATTATGTAAAACAAATGACTCAAGAGCAACTTGATGTATGCCAAAGCAGAAGTGACGCACTCATCGAACATAGGTAACAACTTCGGTAGCTTTAAAAATTCCCATATCACATAATGTTTTCTTAAAGAGATTTTTAGAATAAAACGTTTTATGGTCATAAGTATGTTCATAAGGCTTCATTTCTTTACACCGAATGTCCATCCAACTTATGCGTATTTAAGCGACATTCTGGATTTATAACAGAAGCAGGCACATGTAAATATATAGCATAATGCACTGTTTATTGGCCGGGCGTTGCAGATTTTCTCACGAACCAATCCTCAGAGACAATTGCAGATAACGGTAACTGAGGCGCAATGTGCGCAGTAATTCTACAGTATGGTTCCAATGGGCCACTATAAGATTAATATAGTTGGTAGACCTCGTATCCATCACTAGGGGTCGTAATTAATGCGATGATTGCTGTTCGGTCCATACCCGAGTCATTAATAGACCGTGATCTCATCACCGTTGTCGATTCCTGGCGTAAAGATTACTCGGCCACTTGTCTCGCTGTTGCCGGTATTGCTCGTCACCCGCATCCTCCCCACGTAACTAAAAGTTTTGCCCAGGCAAAATCGCAACACAGGATTTGGAGCCGCGAGTTCATTGCGCTTATTAATCAACTGTGGGCCAGAGAACCATGACTCAAGTAGTTCACGGCTCACGCAGTTGTCACCTCTGGCGAGAATTTCAGTCTCATAAAACTTTGAGGTGTGGTCGGGTCCCGTCGCATGAGTTAGTGTCCGTTCTCCTCACTGCTGCCGCATGCTCGGCCATCCTGAAACAGAGTAGTCTCCAGGTTTCTCCGATGTATTTGCTTTGTTCGCAACTGCACTAGATTCATTAAATGGGTCTTCCGGCCTCAGTACTTGCTTTTGGTCAGTGAGCAACTCCAACTCCGGATGGTGCTAGTAGGTGGCTACGGACTTCCAATACATTCTTCACGTACGGCAGTGCTCACCAAAATTTGGGGCTGGTGCGGGTCGATCTCTCGCCTTGGTTGCGTAAGCAACTGTCGAGAGAGTTGCTTGGGTAAGTGCTTTCTCTGACCATACATCAAAGGTACTACAATTCGGCAACCTTGTCTTCTGGTTCACTGCAGTGATTCGCAAAACGCTGATTTAGGACCGAAACAGAACTGCATTTTTGACTAAGTGGGATTTTATTGCTTAAGCTCAGTACTTGCGTCATATTTGTCGCTTTCCAAAATACTTTAGTTTTTAGACCACCAAAATCTTTGCGGCAGACGAGAAAATCAAGGTGGGCAAGCTGGAGGTTTGCTTCTTCCTCGTTCGTAAATTGGATGCCCGGAAAGATTCTATTGAAGTGTTCTTTGAATGCCAGTACCTGATCCTGTTGGATAAAGCTGAAGGTATCGTCCCCATACCGATCCCGGAACTTCGGTCTATGGTGTTGTAAGACCAATGATCCCAGCCGTTGCAGGACTGCCTCAGCAATGATGCACAAAATAGGCGAACCCATTGATGTGTCTTTCACTTGCTCGTAGATTCTTCCGTCCAATGCGAAGTACGTTTTGCAGCAAGCTTCAGCAGTTGGATGAGTTAGGCGTGTCCGAGGAGAATCTCAGTTTCATCATATTGGCTTTGTAGAAGTAACTCGACCGCCTCGACTGCCTCGACTGCCAGATAGTGGGAGATAAAATTCAAAAGATACGTGACAGCAAAAGATACCATATCGTCGTTTGCCTGGAGACTTGCCCCTTTAAGTTTCTTCAAGAGTTGAGTTGATGAGCTGACTGTGGTGTCCTAATCAACGGTTAGAAATCGAAGTCTCTAAAACCAGCCATTTTGCCAGTTTAAAAGCTGGAGTTCCTTTGAGTGATACAATGGGATGGAGAGGAATGCCCTCTTGCGCCCTTTTGGAAAACCATATAGGCCGGCTAAGGCCATTTCATTCGCTCTGCCCATGCGTCGGTTGATTGGAGATATTTCACCGGATTTCTCTAGTGCTAACAACGTTTAATTGGTTTCGCGTGTCAGAGTTGAGTTTCGCACGGGACAAAGAACTGACGATCCTCCAACAAGCCTTTGACCATCTGAAGGTAATCTGTCCTATTCAATACAACCATGAAACACCCCTTGGCCACAGGCACGACAAAAATGTTTTTGTCGGCCTTGAGGTCCCCTAATACATCGTGTTCGACCTCAAAGAGTATTTTAGCGCAGCCGATGAGCTATGAGGAGGGACGACACCTGGTAACGGATAAGGTTGTTTGTTTCGTCTGTGGCTTCCGTCTGGCTGTAGAGTGACTCTACTGCCACAACCATGTAAGGAGGTTTGGCATCACCTGTATTAAATGAGGCTTTATGCCACAGCAATGGCATTTTTTCCTCTGTCAGATCCTTTGACAAGAGGTTATGAACCAGTTTGTCGTTTTCGGATGACTTTGGACGGGGCATTTTGGAATAAATTTACTTTCCAGTGCTGCTTTCCGTATTGCTTTCGCTTCGCGGGTTCATTTGGCCACCTCTGTTGAAACAGTTGTGTACAGTTCTCGCCATAAACTCTCAGCATCTCGTCCACTCTTTTTTAATCCTCTGACGGTATTTGTGAAGTCACGAGTGAGAGTCTTTAAAGAGCACTTGGATCATTCTTTTGTCGTGTTGAAATACCACGTGCTTTGACAGTTCTATGTTCACCGGGGGTTTGTACGAAACACATTTTGGCCACACATTATTGCACGACACCTGTTTAGAAACAGAATCGGAGTATATGTAGCCGACTCAAGGAGAACAAAATTTTCCCACTTTCGAACCAATCGTAGCGCGTCTTATTAACTGAAGGCCTAGGTCTGTAATTTTAGGACGGTGAGTCAGTTTGCACTGCTTCCCTCTTAATCTGACCTCTATTGCACTCTTATTTAGGTGGGGTCCGAGCCACCCCTTTGTCCTGTCAGAGCCTAGTTCATTAAGAGTGGAAAACATTTTGTCTTGTTTTGGTATACTTATGTTTTACTTTTTTAGCTGTTATGCCATTATCAATTACTGTTTCTTGCTGGCCACCTACCTTAAGTGGGTAAAGAAAGAAGGAGTTGGGTAGGTGTTGAGCAATCCAACAATTACTGCAACTAATTTACGAGCTGTTCACTTTTCGCTTATTCGCCATAGTGAAAATCAGCATTCACGATTGTGGAAATGTCAGATATATTTCAATTATAAACAGACCGGTTTTATTTGAAAATATTCGTATATCTCAAGATAGTTAAAATGTCTGAATCACAATCGAAAATCTAGTAACTACTTTATTAAACAGTAAAATATATATTCAAAAGCAAATTATTATTTTTTGTTGGAATTCGCTATTAAAAACTGTGGCATAAATTCTTCATTTAATTCTGCCATTTTGCGTTACGTATACAATTAAATTATATCTAATTCACGCATGCTCATCTCGTTCATCGAATAAAATTTTGAATAATGCTGTTGCGTGTAAGAGCTTACGTCAAAGAGCCTCTCAGGTAAGTCTCATAGGTATTTTTCGTTTGGTTTGCAGGCAAACTCACAATCTTTAGATGTTGCTACATCAGGCTTGGTGAAGTGGAATAGAAAAAGCCTACATTCCTGTTTGTTCTAATAAATAAACGTATTCTTTAGGCATTTCCGGCTACACAGGGTCCACGCATTGCGTAATACTGCCAGAAAATCAATACTTTTTTTTATTGAAAACAGTCAAATTTATATATTATCACACTTGGAATTTAACCGGAACACCAAAGCGAATCTCATATGGTCGAAAAATTGACTTGCGCAATGCTTGATCATCTATTATTTTGCTGAGACATCTAAGTAGGTTTTGCGGCACCGATATATTTGAAAACAATTCTGTAAAAATAGCTTACGGAATTTTCACTACCTGTTATAGAATTACAGCAGAATTTAGTACGTAATTCAATTTAAAATCGCACAAGCAATGAACCTTACATTTAACGAAAATAAAAAAAACCACACACTTAACCAAGGTGCATGAACGGGAAATAAAAAGTCAAATACGTGTGTCAAATATATGTTGTTTCAATGTTTAGAGATTGTAACACGATCAGACTTAAATATTTACATTGGGTTTTGGATTGAATCCACATGATAATAAAAAATTGTGACATAAAAAGAAAAAAATGCATTACGAGATTACAGAAAGATGGCCATTCGAATCCGTTTGGCAGCACGTTTTTAGAGTTAATGGCATTTTTCATAGTCATCATATTTCCAAACACTGAAGAATATGTTGCACTTTTGTGATAGGCACAAAAATCTTAGAAAAATTTGTAAGTTGACAGTTCCTAAAATTATCTTAGTAAACATAATGAAATTGTCATACCAGCAGTTTACTCCTTTTTATGGAGAAAGTTTCAAGTTGGCTATTTAGAACTTGCAAATACTTGACCTCATCTTCTGTAACCAAAAAGTCAATTGATTATTAAATTGAATGGACTCTTGGTTCATTGTAACTTTGGCTTTAATTTCGCTTTCCGTAAGTCTTCCGAAAAACGCGATTTAGTGTACCTGGCGATAAAGATGATCAAACGATTTTTTCACACTGAAAATTTAAAAACAATTTTATGCGCCTCAAACTGTCTAGGATTAAAAAAATCATTGAGGTTTCAAATTATGAATGCAAGTCTCTTTAAATTTTGAATTTTCATACATCGATTTGTCTTCTTTTATTGTTGCGCATTTTTGAAAAAGGCTGATGAGGCCAGCATATAGAAGGAAAAGAAACGCCTAAAAAAATTAAACATGTCAAATTAATCAGTTGCATTCCTACAAGCATTACAGTTTGCAAAAATTAATAAGAGAATGAAAGAAGGTACCAGCGGAACATATGTCAACGGAACCAAACGTTGATAACTTTAGTCGTTGTTTGGGTTACCACACAAGCTGCTGTAGGATATCAGAAAACTCATGTTGATCAAAAAACCTATCAAGTCAACTCAAAAACCTGAGGTTTACTAACGTGAACTGATTATGCTATCGTATTAAGTGTTTCCATTCTATTATCCCAAAAAGCACGTTTTGCCCAGAACTCAGAAACAGCCACTTAGAATTAACCACTGACGCTCATAGAAGCCATACTAGAAGACTGAGAACCTTGAAGCATTCAACAGATGTGTTGTCGACCCTATAAATTGAACATGTCAGATATTTTTATAGTTCATATTGAAATCGACAGGTCCATTTCACTCCCACATGACTGCTAATTACAGTAAATTTCAAGAAGAACAGGTTAGCCATTCCGCAATTAACTACTTGTTTTTCTAAGCTCTGTATATCACTAAGACATTCTTAAAAATCGAAACTCAGGTGACTAAACTGGATGAGTACTTTATATTTTGAAAGTAGTGGAGAGTTATAATTATGATTTTCCAAATATGTTTTGCCTAAATATCACAATTCCACCTAACTAAGGAACGAGTTCACCAAAGGGGTTATCGTAAGAAATGCTTTAAAATATAAATAGGGGAGACGATGTATCAATCGGCCTTTCGTGAAACCAAACGCTAAACGCATATTATAAAGAAAAACGTCGCATTCATGAATTTTCTTTCTTAATGGAGTCCTTGGTAACATTTCGGATTTAAGAAAGCAAACGCTGACTGAGTTCCCCGTCTTCGGCATCAATTACATAATTTTATGATGTCACTCGACTCCTTTTTTGAAGTACCAACTTCCTTCTGGTACCTTTGCAACTAATAAAAGCTCTCTCGAAATACTGCGTTCAGATGGATTCAGTATTCAACGGCTCTAGTTGGATGACTTATGAAGGACTTTAAAAGCTAGATGCCACTGCTGCTTGTAAATTTTATATGAAAACGCCGCTCAGGCTATTGTTAGCAGAACGATAATGAGTTCTAGAACATGAGGTGTCCATCTCCAAACAAATAAAAGCACGTGCTGCAGTCTGATACGCTCATCAATTTGAATTTATGCACTGTGCAGTCTATCCACACATGGCTTACCTAAGATATCGACATTTAGAGTAACTTTGCTTCGGTTAACCTGCAAGAGCTTAGGGATTAAAAACGATCATTGGTTGAAAGACTAAATTTACTTTTTACCAAAGTAAGACCTACATTTTTCAGATTTTACCCAATTAAATGTTGTCATGGCTGTTGGTACGCAGTTAAGGCATGAAAAACGGAGGGTGCTGACTCGTGTACGAATAGTATTCATTCACCTTCTTGAGAAAAAGAACATGCGATTTCTGGGATAAGAGATAATTTGCTTAATATTTTCGATTATAACTTTTACCCATCTTCAAAGACAGCATTAGATACTGTATCTAATATTGTTTCTGAAGATGGGTTTGAGTTGGAATCCAAAATCGCAGGCGAATAGAGCTCGTATCCCAGTAATTGCATCTAAATTCTTCTCACTTTCTTCCTGGGAATCGCATTTTCGCTTGTATCACCTCGTTCTATTGACTTTCTGTCCTGTTGCAATTATAATTAAATGGTTTGTTAATTACTTTTTTCCATTTTTATTGTGTTGCTGATATTCTATGACGTTGGACTTAAAATTACCATTCTTTATTACTTTCGTGCACGTCTATTTGAAAGAACTTTATTTTACGGGTTAAGGAGCAACATGTTTTCAGTAACCACGGCCTAAGGCAACCAGCGAAGGAGTGCTCCTAGACTCTATCGAACCCCTGTTTTTATCTCACTAGTACTATGGAGCTAAAAATGCCAAGGCTATCTGTTCCTAGTCAAGTTGACTCAAACATCTCATAACGTAAAGGCCCTGGAACAACAAAACATAACAGTTATGTTTTATACTGGCATTTATGAAGTTTTACCTTTTGGACAGATAGGTCGAACAGACCATCAACGGGTTTTCTGCTGTATGGAAGAATAAGGCAGCCAAAGAAGTCACACCATCCACTGACATTTCTTCCATAGCTAAGGTTTAGTGCTATGGATGACTTTTATGGCCACCTAATCAGAAAACAGTAATAGTAACCATTCGCAATGCATGTGGCTTTGCGTCCAATGTCAGAGAATGTAATTTTAAGCATAAGTGAAGGTAAGGGCTCAATTTAGGGTTAGTTTTGAGGTACGTGTTAAGGTCAGCGTAAGGGTCACGGTCTGGAGTATGTAAATGATTAAACTTTGGGATCGTGTCAACTGTAGGGTTGAGGTTAATGGTAGGGCTTTGGTTAATAAAACGGTTAGTATTTATTTTTTATGTTAGAGTTAAGCCATGAGAATTTTCGCCCCTGCTGAAATTTATGGCAAGGTGGCCTGTGTTAAGTGGGTGGGGCATTTCTATTCCCATGTTCTGAGTAGGCGGCCCTACAAGTCGTCCTTATTATTATGGTTTCTGCCAAGAAAATGTGAGTTAGCTTCTCACGACGGTCTGCAATGACTGGTTTGGTTTTTTGGTGCCTTTGTTTATACCAGTTTGCATTAATTAGCGAC
The DNA here is from genome assembly GCA_017591395.1 of Schistocephalus solidus. Taxonomy (NCBI): domain Eukaryota; kingdom Metazoa; phylum Platyhelminthes; class Cestoda; order Diphyllobothriidea; family Diphyllobothriidae; genus Schistocephalus; species Schistocephalus solidus. Next base: position 162,291 of record WEDG01002934.1, on the reverse strand, counting down.
GCGATTTTATTAACAAAAGAAGATCCGAGCAGATGATATAGAAAGTGGGTTAAAATGTTTTTAAAGGTCCTTACTCATGTTTTTACGGTTTCTGAAGAGTACTCGCAAGGGTTAATGAGGTAACGTACATTATTGTACATTATAAAGACCACACTAATTCGTACGCTTGACTTTCGGCGGGTTCGAGTCATTGACCATCTACTTTTAAGTTTGTGCTCAAACTTTGAGTAACGTTCCAAAGGCCTGTCAAATGAGCAATTAAAACAATGGCCATATTGTAGCTTTTTGTAGTCCGGAACGATTTAAACTCACTCCAGCAGTAAAATAAAAAAATTAAAATAATTTACACTATTGCATTTTGCGTTACAAAAACACAGCGTTCCTTTCAACATTTCCTGAAACGCTTAGTTGTCATACATTTAAAGAAAATGAAAACATCTTTGGTTTGATGTATATCTCCTTTAAGATACATAACTAGCTATCAACTTGAAACGACTTGTGAAAAATTGCACTTTCGCAATTAATTTATATTTAGAAGCAGTTATTATTTCTGTGTTTGATGACTGTGAAAATAATCTCAATTTTGGTTTCACCTCATATGACGAAATGCTTTTATTAAAACTATTTTGCGGCACACATACTTTGAGGTGCATGGACTCACTTTTTGCGGTTGCCCATTTGTAATTCCACTTGTGCTATAAAATTGGTGAAGGTGAATGCTCACAGTCAATTTCTTTGCCTTTGAAACAGTTTTGCTCAATAAAAAAAGACTTTGAACCTGCGGGTTTGAGCGCATACGGTCCGTGCTCACTTGAAATACACACGAGGTGGTGCAGCCAATTTTCGCAGTCCATCTTAATACATTTTCAAGCATTCATTAATTGAACAATCGTAAGAAAAATTGCAAATATCATAAAAAAATATCCCGTATTAACCTTTCTGCATGCCATCAAGCATTTACAGGCTCTCACTTAAAGGTAAGCGGTCAATAAGACGGAGGAGTGCAGATAAACACGAGCACTACGAGCCTTTTGAACGCAGATGGTTAGCGTTTTCAATGCAAGCTTTTGCTTTCCAATCGAATGCCAACTGACAATCATAGTATAATTTTATCACTGGTTCCTTTTAACCTGGGATTGACATATATTGTTCTGAAGGACAGCAAACGGATCATTTAGTGACCAGTCCAGGTTATTTTATATTTATCACCGAGATAATCGGTTTCTTTTCCTTGGAAGGCATGAGAAGTACATCAGAAATGTCGAAACTAAACAATACGTTTCACAAAAGTCTACTTACTCTTGAATAACTCAGTCGTTTGCGTGCAAACGCAAAGAAACATATGGAGAACGGCTCTTATTTTGGGAACCAGAGTAACCGTTTTTTAAATTTAAGTAAATTATTAGCAGGTATCCGTCTCAATCACAACCAAAAGACATAAATCTAACGTTATGCAGAAAGTTTTCGGGTTTTTATTGCTAAGCATAACGGGTTTTTGCGAAAATGTATATGCATCCTTCTAGCCGAAAATTCACATTAGGCGTGCTTTTAGGAAGTCTTTACCTTAAGATCCAAAAACTAATTTGAGCTGCTTGAAAAGCAAGAATTTCTCAGTTAAGTAGGCCACATTAAGATGACAAAGTCCATTTTGAGAAAATCGCCTGAATAACGTAAATTTCAATTAACATAAATGGCTAAGATTCTCAATAAGCGTCATGGCAATTAGCAAATATGGAATAGGTGCTCATTGAACACACTTTACTTAAGGTCAATCAAAACATTTGCATAGGCATAACATCAATTACTTATAAAATTATCAAAAATAGTTCTACTGTTGCGCATAGAAAACTATGAACAACACTTCCATTCCGATTCTAAATCAAGTAGTTAGCTATTTATTTTTCACATCTTACTCTTCCTTATAACCTGTAAGCTATCATCTTTCAAATTTAAATGCCCTCTTCAAAACCTCGTCTTGCTCCATGACGTATTTTTCCTACTATGATCAATTTCGTTAGCTTTAGATATTGGACTAAATAAAATTAATTAAATAATACTAAAGCTCTCTTGATTTTAATAATTATTTCACAATCATCGTCTTTGATCATTTACCTTAAGCAATGCTGAAGTAGCCCAGCAAGTCATAAACTAGCAGCAATGTCCAACATACCTTGTGCGATCTCAAAATTCCTTTATTTCTTGAAAAAAACACAATCGTCGCTTTTTTTATTTAGTTTTCGTCCGCCTTGGTGGTAGGCTTATGGAAAGATACACAGACTGTATAATAGATGACAAAAACACTGGCAATATTTTGGGAGGTAGACTAATAAAAACATCTGCGTTTTATCCTTACTTCGCAGGATATTACTTTGGTTTTAGAAGGAAAACAATGCGCAGAACAGGGCGTGAGGTAAATTACAAATTTAAAACGAAAATATACTGGCCGATCGCAATTGAGGGAAATAAGAAAAAGAAGATTTGACCAGTTCTTTAACAAAACTATACATTTATATGAAAAGTCTTCAACAAATAATCTTTCCTAGTTGTTTGTTGGCAATGGAAGTGAGTGGCACTAATTGACGATCAGTCATGTGGCAGGGAAGCAGACGAGGATTTCATGCATATGTTCACGTCAAACCTGGATTGAAGAGGAAAAATCTGAGGAATGCTGGCGAGGGTGTGTGTACTTCAGAGGGTGCAGTTGAGAATGAACCTGAATGGGGATATTCGAGCTGATGCCTGGGTAAATTGGATTGCTACCTCTTACTCGCATGGTTCCATTGCCCACGCATTGTTGGCATTCATTTTGTGTATCCTCTACGCAAGCTTAATGTTGAAGCAATGAGAGAAAATAAAATATTTGAAAGGTATGCGTGGTTGGATAAACGAGCATTTTGTCAGTAATCACAAAGTGCGATAGCGTGAACACAAACAAAACCTTTTTGCTCCAATGACATCAATTGATAGGAAAAAATGTACCGTGTAACCAGCTGCAACGCGTGGTCGTCCTGCAGCTTTTTGTCAGACGTATGCGCTTTATAACTGGCGATTTAGTTTTATTAGGTTATTTATATTATCAGTGATAGAAGTTAAACATAAGCTGTATGTCGTCCCAAAAGTACAAATGCGTACGTCATAATGCAAACGTTTGAGCATAAGACTGGTTTCATGTAAACTGAGATTTCGTTTTGCAGTTATTTAAGTCCTTTAACTTTATCATGAAATTTTGGGCAAAAATTGTTTTCTTTAGATGTTGGCATAAGGACACGTGTTTTAACTGATTTTTCATTATTTTTGGTGTCAAATTTTTCACTTAAAACCTATTACATGTTGAAATAGTTAAGGTTTGCAAACAATGTCCATCTTCCGACGCAATAATGTAAGACATTTGGCGGTCATAAAGCGTTCTTCAATGAATTAATTAACCTTTGGTTTTGTTTATTATTTATCACTTCACTGAGCTGAAAGTTAACACTATAATAATATGATTTAATATTTACACTGCCTATAATAATCCAGTCGTTGGTTAGTTAAATCAACTGTTGGCTCCATCAAGACACATGCCGTTTCATTTATTGGTGATTGGTTTTAAAGTTCTAAGAATTGTGATCCACCGCTTATTAATTAATTTTGACTTTATCCGAACCAAAACTAATCAAAGGTATTCTAATTGAATTGCAATTTCGATGATATATGAAGCAGCCCTGTTAGGAAATAAATACACAAATTAACATGTTTTAAGAGTCGAAGTTCAGTGATCACTTTATTGTGCTGTAAGCACAGAGTAAGGTATCTTTTAAGGTAAATGTGTCCCTTATCACCAAAATTATTACCGCTAACTGCTGGCAAACAATTTACGTTGCATTATGCCAATATTTATTGCGATAAGATTTGTTGACAGATGTCAAACCGACAGTTGCACCTCCCAAGTCAATAGTTTGCGGAAAATCACCCTTCAGGCTGTTAAGCTATTATTTTTGCCTCAAACATCCGAAAGTTTTAATTTTTGAATTTATGGGTGTTAATTGGTTGTACGTCGGCAACATACAGTTTACTGGATATATTTAGTTTTTCAATAGGTTGTTTGTTATAGATGTAAATCCAACCAACTGTAAAATGTTAAAACAGTAATCCAAAAAGCATTACTGCTTCGAAAAAGCGAATTTATGCAGTTTGCTGAACTTCTTGACTTGGTGTGATTTTTGTCATGTTTTTTTTATGTAAAAAATAGCTAAAGCTAAGGATGAAATTCCGTCTAACAGTAGTGTAATCTTCAAAAGCTATTTTGTAAATGAAAATGAAGTAGAATCAATGCTGTTAGTCAAATACCATCACATTTAGATGAATTCCTATTGTGCAACTTGCTCTAACGTGCTTAACTATCTCACAGTCCTGCATGGAGAAATGATTTGTGGTCGGTTTTTTATGTTACAATATAAGGGCATCACTAAATATAGGACGTGAATATTTTGATTTTTTATCGATTTATTCTTGTAAAGATATCCTTAGTGGCTTTGGACACTCTCTTTTAAACACTGCTATACCCTTTATCGAAAAAAGAGTTCAAGTACACTTAGTACGAAAGGGTCAACGCTATATAAATGTTCATTTTAACTTAATTTCAATAGCCTTGAACTTATGTTCACTATGGAGTGGTAAAGCCTAATTGCAAAGCGGTTGCACAGTTTGCCCTATGCAAGCCACGACTTATGCAGGATTTTTACCTTAACATTTTCTTAGTAGTTAAAGTTTAAATGTTCTGCTATGCATAAACTTGGAAAATGCTTGTCAAAAAATTATTTTTGAAGATATAAAGTCTCGCACGAGATGTGCTTAAAAGAAATCTTTCCATACGGATGAAGTTCAGGCTATTAAAAAGATGGGTGGTTAATTTTAATGGTTAAAACGATACATGTGACGCAACGGTCCAATATTGTGTATATCAGAGCATTCCTAGGATTGAAATAAGGCTGTCTTACAAAAGAAGGCATATTTATCTGGCATAGACCATACTTTTGAAATTATAGATTAAAAATGGACTAAATTCTAACATGGAATACGTGAGACGAAAAATTAATCTGTGGTAATGAATGCCGTTTAAGTTAACACTGGACTGGCATTCAAACCATAATGCAAATGTTATTAAATTATTTTTTGTTATAAAAGATTTAAACATGCTGCCTTAGAATACCTAAATATACAGTTCATGCAATACGAATTTAACTTAAGGATAAGTTCAACCGGATTAACTGAAATACAAGGGACATTGAGATATCAATTTATGGCTTATGATCCATCTTCAGCTGGCCACAAATACCTTGACGATGCACAACACGGGATTTGATCCCGGAAGATTGGGTCAGTGTGCATTAGTTTCAACGGGACAAGTTTTTCCTATAACCTGGTTGTTCAACACATTTTCACTCAATATTAAATATTCTTTATCAAAATTGACAGTTAGAAGCGCCCCATTTCAAAATCGAAGAATATTGTTTGAAGCAGCCTGCTCAAATTATCGGTGTTCAAGTCCCACAGTATCTAAGTGATTGATGAATATAAAAGTCTAAAGATGGCCTAGAAGCCAGATCTGACCAACTAAGTTGATCTGACTTTATTGACACTAGTTTCTGCAGGAATGATCTTTTCTTCAATGCTGCAAAGTACAGCAAAGCGATAATGCCCAGTAACCTGAACAGTGAACGATCATTTTCATGCAAATTATTATTATTGAAATTTTAGTAAGCTAAGGCCATTAGAAAAACTCAAAATGAACTTTTGGGTAAAATACTTTAGGAACACAAGCGAAATAGTTTCATGTACTAATGAAGACAGTTTTATACCTATCCATAAAATACATTCTATTTCGTTTTAGATAATAAAGTTTTTTCCTAAAGCGTTTTTTATATATTTGTTCGATGATATGGAATTTAAAACCACCTTCTCGCAATTCAATATCCAAACTAGGGAAATACTTTTATTTAAATTCGACTTTGGTATTTACGCAATGTGCCAGCGAATGAATGGCCTCAGTTTTCATAAAATTAATAACTTGAAATAAATAAATAACTCATTTTAGGGTAAAATTCCTAGTAGCCATCTCCCCTTAACATTAGGGCTTTGAATATCTCAATCACTGCATTATTATCATGGAATTTACCAAGGTGTTCGCATGTAGTCTGCTTCGAATCATCATATCAGCTTCCCTGGGAAAATGTTTCTAATGTAGCACCTTATGCAAAACATTTGTAAGATATCTTTTTGAAATTTGATTAATATTTTCTTTGTTTTCTCTTCTTTTACTTCTGACTGCGAATTGATTGATTATTTTTTGCGCTTTATGCTTAATCGTAGTTTTACTTTGACTTTTTGGATTTTTTAAAACCACGCTGGACCCACTAATTTTGAAGGAAATTTAATTTCCGATGTTTTTAAAAGAAACAATGGCGCCGAAATAATTCGCATTTCAGAATGTTCTTAAAGATACGTTTGCTAAATTCACAGCAACATATTGATCAACCACGTCAAAAGAACAGTTATCTGAATTCACGTTTGGGTTAGCAAAGAATAAAGAACACAACAAGCGCAAATCAGGTTCAAATGTTGAGAGTGGGACATTGGTATTAAAAAATGTTGAATAAAATTTACCTTCTTTTTAGATTCTGCTGAATGGTAGTTTTTTATACTATTTTCCTCAAATCAGCATGAAAAATATGGCTAAACCTTACCACAATTAGTCTGTGTTAGACACCATAATTTTTTCAACATTAACTTGCATCACAATTTCATTGAGACATTACTTCTTGGCTAACAGCTCAAATGAAAAGAGCCAGACAAGGTGTTTTGATATCCATGAACACCGCAACCTAGCTGCAATATGCGGTAGTTAACAAAACGCAAATGACCTGATGACCCAATAATCTGCAGCAATGTATCTCAATACCCAATCATTATTGAAGAAGAAAGCCTTTTTTATGGTCAACACATGTGTATGCGTTAATATGGAAGTGCGAAATGGCATTCACATTCAAACCACATTTCTTGCATATTTTTTTTACATTTACAAATAGAAGATAATCCTAATATATGATTTCTTTTATTAAAAAGTAAAACCTTAACCTAACGTCTTAATATAGTGATCAAATATATCTTAGTTGACCTATTAATGCCCAATTTATAGCGATGAAATCAATTCAATTTATGTAGTTGTTTTATTTTTTTAATATGAACCTCATAGGAAATCTTCTTATGATATATTTAAAGTCTTATTGGGCATAAACAATCTTAGTGTTCTAGTTAAATAATCTTGTTCACTGTGCTGTTGAAAGGGGAAATATTTTTGTTTATTGAAATAATCACAGAAGTTCATAAACAGTAGGAGATTATTATAAGTGAACTGATATATCTGCATGGTTCTGTATTCACTGTGTTCTCAAATCTTATGTAAAAAGAAAGATCACAGTTGGTAACCACCGACAGAAAACGTGTAATTTTCCACCCAAAATTGAATTTAAATACTTGGGAAAGTAAGCTGAATGGCAGTTTTCTGTGTGAAAATCCCCGCGTTTGCATCATATTCTGCACCAATCTTGTTCGAAATTATGTTAATACCAAATGCTATCTAGTGTTTGTCGTTGCTTATAAAAATGATATTCAGATTGACATAGTTGAGAGATCCCGTTTGATAATCTGATTAATAAAGTGGTTTCACTGAAAAAAACCATATCTAGTATGCACATTAAATTTTATGTTTTGGCACTGCGAAATGCAGCAGCTGAGATTAATAGCATATTGTTATAAACCAAATCAAATTTTTCAAATATAAAATTTTTCAATAGAAATCGCACTAAGCTTCGCTTCTATTCATATGTGATCACTCCTCTTTATATTTTTAAGTCGTGTTGTAATTGTCTGAACAAATTAACAAACTTATAAATGAATTTATGTTTTAGATTTTGGGCATACCTGAACATTTCTTGTTCATATACTGGAAGACATCTGATCATATGAAATGCATGCTAAAATAAAATAAAAACGGTCAATTCACAAAATATGGTAGTAATTATTTGTTTGGGATTTTTCACGTACTAACCATCATTTCCCTATAAATGTGTTGACGAGCAGTTAATGTAATAGGTAGAATTAGGAAAAGTAGTGACTAGCCAGAAATTGCGCTTTCTCTATTAAGACATATTCATTATGTGCCGACGTCTTTATCATTTAAAAAGGAAAACTGGTTAGTCTTTGTAGAGATAACATAAACTGTATGTGACAAAAAACTGGTCGTGCCCACTGCGCAGCCGGAGTTTGACCTCTCAGTTTCAAATTTAAATGTGTGTTAAGGAAAGTTAAGCCAGTACGAAAATATTGCAAGTTGGTCATTTTAAAAAAAACAAGGACGGTATATATGATTTTACTCAGAGAACAAAGCCTACGTCAGCGTGGTTGGTCAAATATTGTGCTGTTGCCATCAAAATGTGTTACAAACCTACTAATTTATTTCATCTATATAACTACTGATGAACTTGTCAAAACTAAGCAATAATTAGTAGGAAAAAACACTCCAGAATATTGATCTCTGAGAACTTGAGTCAAGATTAAAGAAATCACTTAGTAAATTCATCACATGATGTTTAATACGATGTTTAATACAAATATTTACAAAAGTTCTCCTGTGTAGGTTGACGCAAAAATTTAATATTTTGCATCAATTCATTTGAATATGGTTTGAAGTAGTTTGTTTTTGTCCAAATGTATAGTGGACCATGCAACAGATGATATATCTATCTGGTTTTGTTTTCAAATGCAAAAATATAACCATCATCTTAGGGCATTCTTTAAAAGGGAAATCTAGTTATATGACAGGTTTTTGTAATAATTAACGACTTAAAACTTCCATTCAAAACACGTATGCTAACTATTGGCTTTTGTTATCTACCTTATCTATGTAATCGAGCTATTAAAATTTATTTTTGCCGACCTCAGCCTCAAGATCAGCTATTCCTATTTTTTGGATCCATGGACAGCTGGAAGAAAATAAGCGCATTTTTCAAATGTGACCATGAAATATTTCATAAAAGTTTGGATAAAGGTTAAATGCCTGAAACGTTTCGCTTGCCACGTTTCTGCATTAAAAGTTTGCTGCAAAATGAAACTAAACAAAATTAAATTCAAATTACCCATTTGAATCCCAACTGCAATTTAATATCTGAAATTTGAACGCATATTTTCAATGTTAACTTACGATGTATCCATCACAGGAGGTACATTTTGCTAGAACCTGTGAAAATGATTTTCCGAAGGAAGATCTTTAAATGATAAGTTGGAAATTGTAAAGAAAAAACGTTAATTTAATTCATATTTTTTAATTAATAAACTTACACAGTCTCCTTTTGTATGCGTTCCTTGAGGCCAATCATTGAGCGTTTTGCTAAAAGATTGACGGTTATGTTGAAACATTGATTTTAATACCAAAAGAGAAGCAGTAGTTATGTTTTAGCGTTAGATTATAATCAAATCTCCCTTGGAAACTCCAAAAATATGGTATGATTGCAATGCATCAAATTTCTTTTTAAATTGTATTCAAAATCAAAAGAATCTAATAAGAACAGCGGTCTATTATAGGTCTAAACAAGTACCTTATCTGCATGGAATGCTTTTTCAGGCAGAACAGGAATGCAAAATAATTTGCACACTTCTACAGAAATTTAAAAAAATAAAATTAACCTTTATGTTAAATTGTTATTTTTTCTTCTCAAAACCTCCTTAAACGAATTTAAGTACAGTATCTTGAGTTAAAATTTACAAATATTCACCTTTAACGTTTAGGATCCCTAATTTTAAATTACAAAGTGCTATGTGCATGTTCCTATAACCCTTCAAAGCCAATTCTGCAAAACTCGAAAGTGGATATTTTCCAAAAATATATTTTTGCAGCGCAAAACGAAATTCAAGTGGTTATCTCATAAGCAATCCCTAAAGGCATTTATAATATTGTTAAGAAAACATATAGAATTATATCAGCTGATTACCATTTGTATGGCGCAGTATTTAAGATTCTAATTTGAGAAAATCCATGCAGGACACAACATTAGCCAAAAATAACCATTTCTTTATTTGTTTTTCCATCGAAACACTGATCGCACTTATGTTGTCACATAGAAATGCTAAAAAGCAAGTTCATGTGTTATGCTAATTGACTGTATTTCAGTCCGTAGTATATTTACATTGCTAAGCACACAATTGTGCATAGTTAACCTAGACAAAAATGTAAGAAAGAAATTTGACTTAAAAATAAATTCAGAAATTTCAAATGTATCCTTCAGGTGTATTTTGCTTTAGATTTATAAAAGTGAAAAAAAGTCAAATTTGAAGCATTTAAACACCACTGTTAATTTAGCCTATATGTCGTCTCAGTTATTTTAACTCAATTTCAGCCAAATGTATGCATTTTATGCTGTAGAGATGAAAACCTTTCATCACGATTCCTATTCACGCAAAGAATTAATAAATTAAATCTTCAGTTGGACGTATAAAAAGCCAAAACACCTCTTAGACCTACAAATTGTTTTTGTCAAACAACGGCTTCACCAGAACGAGCCGCATCAAGGCATTTTCCGTCAAATCATTTTGAGAAAAGTACTCAAGCTCGATTTGAAGACTACTGGTCATGCTGAATGGAAGCTGAAATTTTGATAAACTCTTTGGCGATTTTCGAAGCTTTCCGCCAGCAAGTAACTCAAACTTACATCTTCCGTTGAACTTTGCGTCGACATATTACATCAGAAATAATCAATAATAAAAAAAACATTTTACGCAAATGTTTCAAGTTTGCTTCAGTTGCTTCGATTAAACGTACGTAGATTTATTTTTCCTTCACAAGCTAAGTACATAATCTTTTAACCATTAAGCACTTTTATTGTTAAACCAGGTCATTTTAACACTATGAAATGTGAGGTTGTTATTAACCTTATGCAACTATTTTCATAGTTATACATATATCCGGAGTCCAAATAGATGTACTTTTTGACTGAATTTTGGCTTAAAAGATGTTAACTGACACCAAATATGCTTGAAATAAATAAGAAATTACCAACGATCTTCATACGAAGAACGTGCTATAGTTTCTCTGTTTCCGAATGCATACAATTAAAACTATTTTTTCTTAAACTCATTTTGAAACGGGAGATTTTTGTTTCCTTTTATTATGTATGGTTGCATAATGTAAAAGGAAGTCTGGTCACCTCTTGTGAACATTTCGCATGCAATAGCTACAAGGCTTACTTTATGCAATTTTCAAAAATACCTATGATGTTTAACCTGCATTCTGAAATTTAAAAGTGAGATAAGCTATCTTACTGTCTTGATGCCAGAAAAATCTATAGTGCTAATGAGTTTCAGGGGAGTAATTTTAACTGGAATAAGGCAGCATTGTTGCGAACAATCCAAACTATTGCTTTCAGATTTGCGTCCTTTCAAAGTATTTTTGAAATAAGTCGGCAATTGACACTTACATGCTCTGATATAGGAGCATAGGTAAAAAGTCTCTTTTTTAACCAAATACGACATACAAAAATGACTAGCAGCGATAAGTGTGAGCTAATTTGATTCGCAAAGCTGCATTGGGGCATTGGATTTAGAAATGGAAAGATTGCTGATAGGTGTCATAGATGATTATAATGACAACTGGTCGAGTGTAAGTGCACAGAAACAGGATCTTTTACATGATGAAAAACGTCCTCATTGACTGACTTTTGAATGAAATATTGAAAAACCCTGAAATTAAAAAGAGCATTATCATACAGAGGACGTATTTTGCATAAAAAAACGCAATAACTGCCCTAGACCGTACGTTTGAAGTATTGATGAAAAACAAACACTATTCCCTACGGTCACATTATAAAATAAAAATACGAACATGCTTACACATGTATTTACTTAAAGCCTTCGAAATTATTTAAACAGCATTAAGGCACGATTTCAAGCATCTCTAAATAATCCGTTTTACGAATTTTCTTAACGAGTGTGAGCTAAAAGACCAGAATATGAAGTCATATGAAAAGGTGTAAAAGGGTTTTTAGGAACATCAATCAAATTTATATTTAACCATACTGCCTTCTGAAAATAAACTGTAGGCATACAATTGTTGTCTCATCTCATAGAGGTTTAGTTGGAATAAAAATAACTGCATTTCTTTTACGTCAAATTTACGTAAGAGATCCTGTAAGACTGATTATCATGCAACATAATCTCAAGCTATTTCAGACAAGCCAGGCTGAAAGTTGTAAAATTTACTTATTGATGTCAAAAGCCACTTATGCTAGAAACTGATCTTTTGAGCTATATTAATTTTAATTAATTTTTGACGCCCTTATAAAGGAAAATATATTTTGATCGAAAACATGAACATTATATACTATTCGACGATTGTATTCAAAGAAAAATCCTTTAGGTTTTAAAATTTTCATTTTACGCTCAAATAATCTTGAGCCTGATCTACAATTATTTGCGTTCCGGGGTTCCGTTCAACAAGTTATTTGCTTTCTATGTAAGAAAAACCAGTTAGTCTTTTATTTCATTAAAAGTATACAAAATAAATCTCCAAAAATTTTCAAAGAATACTGATGGAGTTAAAAGCTTTAAAATGATGCTCAATAAATGCATGGTACAATGATATTTGAATGGGCCTTGCACAATTCAAGTCAAAAGCGTTCGATACGCAAATCTAGTAATCAAAGATGTTTCTAAATTAGTAAAAAGTTTGTGCGTTTTGTTTTCTATAAACTTTATTCAAATTTATATGATCAACGAAAAATACAAGCAACATGTTAAATGCCTAAGTCTTCGCCTTATGCAGAGTGTGGTATTAGCAGGCACTGGCATATCAATGAACTCAAAATGTTGCAAGATGACAGTTCGACCGTCGATTTCGACGAGGTCCACCATATGCTCCACACCAGGTGGTGCAGGAACGGTGACTTGCGCGTGAAGTAATTTTAAGTGATAGTCACCTTGCGCTGCAGCAACCGCACTCTCTACTCCTCCCCTACCTGAGCCCGATGTCAAGAAGACCGGAGATGGGAGAGGGCGCAGGTGGCTGGCGCGCCGGAGCCGCCCCTGGGTGTACCACCACACCTGACTCGGATCCCAAGGAGTGGGATTGCCATAAAGGCCACATCAAGAAGGAGCTATGGCAGCCTGACTCTCAGTCCTCCAGTCAGCCACTCCACATTAAAAACACAAATTGGGCTGACCACGCGGTCCGAGTTATCCTGTCAGTTGGCAATATTCCAAGCCACGGCGTTTTGCGCAACGTGATAGTTTCAAGCGTGTCAGATTGTTTATAGTGAGGAAAATGCGCTGAGCCATTGACCTCACTCTCTCCCCCACTCCCACAATCAAACCACCATCCGAGCCAGTCAGTTGTCTGAGGTGGGAGTGGGCGCATTGGCTGACGGGTCGGCATACGTGTCATCGCGCGCCACAGCACGATCTGGCCCCCATAACGCACACACCAGGATTCACTTAAATCAGGGGATACTGAGGAGCCATCGCCATCTGACTCCTAGTCCACTGGTCAGCCACTCGACACACACAGCACATAAACTGGGCCGGCGGCATGGTCTTGTATAAGCGTCAGATTGGCAGCCTTCCAAGCCACGGTTTCTAGGAAACCGAGATATACTCTGTTAAATGGTGATTGTGAGGGTGTTGTCTATGTACTAGTGTAGATGGTGTGCGCTGATGTGGCTTAGCATCCGGTGGTTTACCGCAGGTTTTCGTGGAAGCGCATGTGTCAGAATAGGTGCATGCGGTGTGTAAATGTGCGGGAGCAGTGAGGGCAGTGGAGGCGGGCGTGGCGACCGTATGTCGGAGCCCGAGACACTAGTTAACCAGCCTCCGTGCGATGGATTCTCAGGTGACCGAATAGGCCGATGCGTGAGTTGAAGTTGCCGGCGCAGTGTGGGCAGAAGAAATCGGTAGAGGCTGGGGGGATGTCATTCATGGTAGTGGGGATGGCAGTGGTGATAAGAATGGCGGGAGCGGAGGGTGTGCATTATGTATCGGTGTTGTCGGGATTGCGGTGAATTCCGCTGTCATGGATGCGCATGTGACCGAATAGGACCAATTGATGAGTGAATGCGCAAGGACAGTGAGGACAGTGGAGGTGACGAACTCTGCTGTGTGTAAGTGCTCCAGACACTGGTTCACCAGTCTCTGTACGATAGATTCGCAAGTGACTGACCAGGCCGATGCGTGACGTATTTGTGCAGTCGAATTTAGAACAGTTTAGGAGAGAGTCCTATCGCTGACGTTGGTGGTGGTGGTTGTGAAGGTGAAAGCAGTGGTGGGGGGGGGAAAGGCGATGGGAAGAGTGATGTGGTCTCTATGATGGTGGGGTTAAGGGAATTGATGCCAGGAGTGGGGGTGGGGGAGTCTGCAGGAGGGTTGGCAGAATTTGACGTAGAAATTGGAATTTTCGAATTGTTGTGCATTGCGTCCGAAGATGTCCAACCAGGCCGATTCTCGCAGGAAGATGCGTTTAGAGCGTGAGCATGTTGGCAGGGCTTGGGCATCGACGATGTTTGTCCGCGGTGTTGGTAACTTTCGTGCCGCTCTTTTGGCCTTGGCGGTGGCGATCCGGTTGGCCTCATAGATTGCTGAACCAGTCTTCACGGATCTTCTCCATGCCGGTCTATCCTGGGCGAGGTCTTCCCAGGTTGCCGGTTTGAGTTGCAGTTGCTTCAGCGATTTCTTTAAAGTGTACTTGTAGCGTCGTTTTTGACCTCCCTGCCGGCCAGCACCCGTAGTGAGATCTCCGTAGAAAAGTCATTTGCGTAGTCGCTCGTCGTCCATTTTTTCCAGGTGGCCACTCTATCGTAGTTTCACTTGCCTTAGCATGGCGTGGATGCTGAGGATTCCTGTACGCTCCAGGACTTCCGTGTCCGGGATCCTGTCTTGCCATCTCAGTATCAGTATTCTGCGGAGGCAGCTGAGATGAAAGTGATTCAGCTTCCTGGCTTGGTTTGCGTAGACGGTCCAGGTTTTCACTCCGTAAAGGAGTGTCGTCAAGACGACGGCCATGTACATCTTCAGTTTGGTGTTCAGGTGAATACCGTGGCGATCCCACACGGAGGCCTGCAGTCAGCCAAAGCCCTGACTAGCTTTGCAGATCCGTTGGGCAACCTCGTCATTGATTCTTGATTTATATGACAGCGTGCTTCCTATATAAGCGACGTTTTCCACATTTTCGAGTTGACTTCCCTTGACATTGATTCGAGGAGCATTGTATTCCGTGCTGGGTGGCGGATGGTGCATGACAACCGTTTTGGCTGTACTGATTGTTAATTCAAAATCGGCGCTGCCTGCGGCGAAGATGTCCATGCTCCTTTGCATGTCCTCCTCCATCCCGGTGTTAAGGGCGCAGTCGTTCGCGAAGAGCAAGTCATGGACTGTAGTCGTAAACACGCGCGTTGAAGCCTGCAAACGCCGACTGTTGAGAAGGTGCCTGACAGTTCTGTAGGAGATACGGATCCCAGGCTGCTCATCACGGTAGGCGTCCATCAGCATAGCCGAAAACATGCGACTAAACAGGATGGAAGCCAATATGCTTCGCTCCGTTGTTCACCGCGAATGCTTCGGATACCGTCCCATTGTCAGTAACGTTCGCCAACATCCCGTCATGAAACTGACGCACCATGTGCGTGAACCGCTCAGGACAGCCAAATGTCTGCATGACTTTCCACAGTCCGTCGCGATTTACCATGTCAAAGGCTTTGATTAGATCCACAAAGGTGGTTTATAGGTGAGTTCGCATCTCCTGGCACTTCTCTTGTAGCTGGCAGGTGGCAAAGATCATATGGGTTGTTCCGCGGTGTCGGCGGAAGCCACATTGACTTTCCGGGAGCAGGCCCTGCTCTAGGTGACCGTTCAGACGATTGAGAAGGATACGGGCGAAGATCTTCCCGGCGATGTTGAGCATCCAGATGCCTCTGTGGTTATCAAAGAGTGGCTGGTTCCCCTTCCGTTTGTAGAGATGAAAGATGGTCGCGTCTTTGAAATCCTGAGGAACTTGTACTTGGTGCCAAATCTCCTTGAAGAGTGTTGTAAGTTCTGCAATCAGCCGGGAACCACCGTGCTTGTAGACTTCCAGTGGGATTGCGTCGGATCCTGGTGCTTTACCGCTGGAAATCTGCTGCACGGCCCGTATGGTTTCTGGTAGGGAAGGCGGCAGATCCAGTCATTGTTCGTGTCCACTTGAGGGAGCTGGTCAATGGCAGCATCGGAGATGGCTGATCAGCTAGTAAGGACACTTCGGAAGTGCTCGGCCCAGCGCTTCAGAATTTGCGATTTCTCTTTCAGCAGTTTTGTGCCGTCAGAGCTGAGCAGCGGTGCGGTCCCCTTGATACACGGGCCGTAGATGGACTTGATGGCTTTGAAAAAGTTTTTTATTTCATTGCGGTCCACAAACCTCCGGATTTTTCTCAGTCTTTCGGATCATCCAGACATCCTGCATCTCCCGCAGCCGTTGCTGTACAAGTCACTGGGCATGTGAAGAAGGTTGCTTTGGTGGCATCAGTTCGAAGGTCCATTAAGGCTTTGTGTAGTCCATTCATCTCCGCGAGTAAGTTTCTAATGTCGGCATCATTGTCGTCGAACCAGTCCTGGTGTGACGGCGTGTGCGTCCGAGGACTTCGAGGGCGGTGGACTGGAGGACATTTCGCAGTTGACACCATCGTGTCTCCATGGTAGCAGTATCAGCTAAATCATGCATGTCCTCCAGTTTCTCAGTTATTTGGTTGCTGAAATCAAAACAGTGAGCAGGCAAATTTAAATAAAAAGAGTAGTTAACTTACCTGGCGGCCTCTTACCTTGAGGCCTTTGTCGTGGTTACAGTCGGAGCCTCATCTGGGAGATGACGAATCTGTGATCTGTCCAACCATCGGAATCGCGGATCGCCTTGGTTACCAGCATGTCCTGTCGATCTCACCTTCGGACGAGAACCTATTCCAACAGATGCCAGCGCCGCGATCGAGCGTGCATCCACGTGGCCTTCTCCCGCGTCGGAAGGCGAAGAAGGTGTTGATCAACAGGAGAAGGTGATCCACACACGTGCGCAGAAGGAGGCCGTTATCGTTACATCTACCGCGACCATGGGGAACCCAGCACTCCCTGCCAGACAGCGTGGTCCATCCCGACGCGGGCGTTGATTTCAGAAAGGACAGTAAACCTGTCCACCTTCGACACAGTCACCAGCAGGGCGTGCAGGTCCTCGTAGAATTTGTCCTTCGCCGCATCAGAGCTCATCATTGGTGAGCGTAAGCGCTGATGATGGTGGCAAACTGGTCACCCCGAAGAGGCAGGCGGAGGCTCATTAGGCGATCATTGATACCCTGCGGCAGACAGGGCAGACGTCCAACGATGTCATTCCCGATGGTAAAGGCAACACCAGCGTTGCGTTGCCCTGCTTTTGGCCTGCCGCTCCAGAAGAAGGTGTAGCCGGCACCCACCTCCTTCAGCTGACCCTGCTCAGACAATTGGGTCGCGCTGAGAGCAGCAATGTCCATCTCATAGCGCGCCAGTTCCCGAGCGACAAGCGCTGTCCTACATTCCGGCCGGTTTGCTCCTAGGATTGTCTAAAAGGGAACGAATATTCCAGGCTGCGAGTGTGAGTGGACTCATCCGAGCAGCCTGGAGGGTATGGCGAGGGAGATTTGGACGGGGGTATTGTTGTTTGTTTGAGTTTTACGACCGCGTATTTTGCAATCTGCAAGCCGCAACCGGCTGCAGAAAACGTGATAACCAGCATTTATTTAGGGACCTTTTCTAGCCCCTTCTTTCGCGAGGAGGCAAGCAGTACTGTCTCTAAAAAGGGCTGCTAAGACATCCCAGACGGCTGCCGAACTCCACACTGGGTCATGGTTTTGTTTTAGTGGGAGAACGATCCGAGTTAGCCTGGGCCGCCTACGGGGTCGCTGTCGCCCCCACCGTAGGACTTTTTGAGAGGGGGGAGATGGAAAGTTCGGGAGTCAGACATGCCGTGTGTGGAGGCTCACACAGCACCGGAGACCCTCACCTGGTTTAGCTTGCCGGTCGTGACGGTTGCCCGGGAATATGCCACTGGGAAGAACCCAACTTCGAGCAGCCACAGGAGCATTCATCACCTGTACGAGACATATGCGATCTATGTGGTGTTACCCCTAAATAGTACCCCTAGACCCCTGTTGTTGCAAGATACGCACTAAAACAACCCACCTTGAATAATCTACCTTTATCAAAAACGCATTTCAGAATTTTGGGCAAAATTTTGAGTTTCTCAACAATCATATTCTTGCTTTCCTAATTTTGTGTTTAAAACAATTGCTTAAGCATTTACATGCCTTTTCAAATATCATTAAACTTTTTTATGGGGAAATTGACGTGGTAAGCCTAATCTAAGCTTTCAATCCACAAATCACTTGGCCGATATTTAACTACCTAAGCAGATGTCGAATAAATAACTACACTCTTCTGAAGCAAAACAACTTATGCCATTGAAACATTTGGATCCCATGCGTACTTAATCTTCTTTTATTTCCATGCAATGAAAGTTGTCAAATCCTTAATCCTTTGTAACTGATTATAGTCTATAAACGTTCACGATAATAAAATATATCAATTTCTATTTCAAAGGTCTGACATTTGGAAATAATCATTAAGATATCTTTTCAGCAATTGAAAGGCCACGATGAAATTCTCATTTAAGGAACGCTGGAAGACGAAAACATAATTATAGATGGAAATCAAGATGTTCCTGGTTATAGGGGAAGACGGACAAAATTCATATTTTACATTTGATAACGTTAAATGGGTTATTGTAATGCATGCTCACTGCACAAGTGCAGGAAAACATAATTCCGTGAAAAATCAAAGAATACTTAATAATTGTAACCTATTTGCAACGCAGCTAAAAAATGACTAAATCTAAGAAAACATCTTTATCCCTAATTAGTTTGCATAGGATATGCATATCACCCAAATAAGTTGAAGTTTGCAAAAATATTTATGTCCCGCTCGGTGTGTATTCTATGAGGATAAGCAGAGTTGAAATGAAACTGACAAACGATTCCATGAGTTTGCCTTGCATTGTTTATTTTATTCCATTGAGCAAACACATGTGAAAATACAATTAACTGCTTGTGCAGGAAAAGCAAATAAACTGCTTGTCGTTAAATTAAGTGAAATCATCATCGCGATACCTGCTGATAATTATAATATCAATTGAAATATCAAATCAACTGCTTGCACCTTGCCTTATATCGATGACTGAATGTTTAAGCAAAGTGAAATAACCAAGACCTGTTTAAAATGTAAAGCAGCACACTCTGCGTGGACATTTTCTCACAAGAGTTAATAAAATATCTGATGGTTTTAGGAAACTCTTTTGTCCATTGCAGCTTACCTTCCCTAATACCCTTCCATAAATGGTGTTTTACAGTATTTATTAACCTAGATTTTCATAGGATGTAGTTAAGTGTAAGTTTTATCTTAATATCTGTATCGTTTTGTAAAGCAAACCTCATGGATTGACGTTAATCAGGACACGTGAATAAACCCGCCAATAATCTCTGATCAAACCATACTCATTGTAAATGATTTAATTAAATTTATTTAATAAAAATAACTGATATTTACTTAATAACCCCTAATAGAGCGATTTGAAATGGCTCATATACTGCCTAAAGTTGATAATGTTTTTAAGCAAAATATATTTGACATCTGCATTTTAGCTTAATTTAAGGATATAACTGTAATCGACATCAAAGTTTTTAAAATTTCATATGCACATTAGTTGGGCAGTGACAACGAAATTTGAAAGATATTGATAGCTACAGTGCAAAACATATAAAGTTCTGTGGAGTAAAGGAAAATATTTTCTTTAAAATTACTATATGCTTTTCTGACGGCTGAGCCCTCTGAGTTTCAAGAAACTTTCGAAAGGTGAATGAATGCTGTGAGCTCTCCATGTTATTTATCAAGATTATGAGTCTAGATCGTAAGTTTGCTGTTCATCAAAACCTTTTAGATTGATAGGCTTTAACAGCGTAGAAATATGGGGCGATTTAAGGGACTTGTAAGCAAATGTTTATCCTATGTGGTCTACATTTAACATAAAAATTATAATCGACCAATGCAGCCAATATCCATAGTAAATGCTTGCGTGGGCTAAATAGGAGTTTGCTTAAATGAAAAATATCTTTAATTAACTTGCCTTATGGGGACACTTAACTAATGAATTTTCAACTTAGTCATTTTCATTCAAAATGAATGGGAATAAAATTGGAACAACTGGTCTGCTTCTGCCTACACGGTACATTTCTGAAAAAGAATTTACACCACTGACGAAACTGCCGGCCTGCGTATCTGCCTGAAACCCAGTTCAATGCATTTATTTTCTTGTGGCTACGTCCAATAAGCAAACGGTATCATATGAATATAAACAAATGCTTAGACCTCTAAGAGCTGCACTTTAAAATTACATACTTGCAGACACAAAACCGTACCAAAAAGCATTTTTACTGATGTCTACTGGTGAAATTGGCCGTTTGTTAGTGTATCTTTGCGCGGTTAGGCAAAAATATTTCACCTAGCTGCTGTTGGCGAAATATTTCTTGTATATACTCTCAAGGAAAATGTGTTTCCTTGAACGCGCTCCACTATTCAACATTGTGCAATATATTCAAGTTCAAAAGATGAATTTGCGAGCAAACGAGTTGCGCTGGAGAAATTCTCTTCAGGCCAATACAGTAATAGGGAAACTTTCGAACGTTATTAGCGAGTAAAAACATGAAATCGATAGTGTTTGTCCGTTTGTGTGGGTTATGTCAGCGGTGTGCATAGGGAATGCGTGATAAGAAACAGTGTGCTAGGCGGCAACGGGTGTTTTGTAGAGCCATTCTAGGGATAAGGATAGGACATAGATGGTACGGGGGAATGCATGCAATTAAGCGACCGTTGGACAAGCTAAGCGCGGAGCTGGCACTAGGGTTCTTTTGTGCGCACAAGACCGGTTTCTTTAGCCTAATGGTAATCGCTTATGCTGCTGCTAGTAGCCGTTGACCCAGTGGCTTGAGGTGGTTTGGTGGGAACTTAAAAACTACATGGAAAGCTTTGCTGGGGTCCACCCTATATCTGGTGACAACAAGCTGGGCAAGGATGGCGCTTTTTACGCTCTTGACTTCCCCTTTGTTCAGCTATGCTGGGATGCGTTCTCTTATTCTTTTGGATAGGCGCTAACTCCTGCGACTAAAATAAACTGCTCCACAGGAGCAAGTAAATGAGTAAATGCACATGGAGGTGGTCACAGCCAGCAACCTATCCTTACCTTTGCCTCGAAAGAGGGTTGGTTGAGAACACTATCTGAAGTCGCGTTGCTGGGAAGGCTTGTGTAACGGCTTGGTTTAGGCGTCTTTTCAGGGTTTCACTAGCCACATCCTCGTGAAAGGGCACTATGAGGAATAGTGTTCTTTTCCACAGTACGCTTGGCAAGTTTCATCGGTCTTGTGACAAGATGATTTGTAATAAACCGTTTAGGGTATCCGTTCTCTTGACGTAGGTTCTGGATATTCCCAAGCTCCTCCTCGACCCTATCTGCCGTGCAAATTTCTCTAGCCCTTTGCGCTAAACCACAGACTAGATTGCATTTCTATTGGAAAGGTTCGAAATTGCCAAAGGACGTTTATTGCTCAGAGCAGGTTTTCTTTCGATAAACGCTCCTTCGGATGCTGCCGTCAGGAGACTCGCTTAGAAGGACGTCTAAGAAAGGGAGGGAACCTGCTTTTTCAATCTTTAACGTGAATTTTATCGACGGATGCCCTTGGTTTATCTTGTTGCAGAGTTCGTATACATTTGTAACTTCTGTGACAATTGCAAAGATATCTGTTTGCTAAGCTGAAATTTCTGCAGCTTGCCCATAAAGACATCAGCTAGGAGAGGTTCAAGTGACAAGCCCATAGCAACGCCATCTATTTGTCTGTATAGCTGGTTGTCAAAAAGGAACTTTACATTTAACGGGCATCTTAGTAATAATACTTTCAGTGCCTTTGTCGGTATTTCCGTTTCTTGCTCACTGGTCAATAGAAATTTACGGAGGTAATCGACTATCTCAGTGACAGAGACGTTTTTCAAAAGTGATGAGACATCCAAAGATAGCATCCTCATGCCATTTAAGTTAAGGTCTTTGACATCTTTAATAAATTCGAAAGTATCTCGGTAGCTAAGTGGCGCTAGCTGACGTTGTGGGTTTCGCTGCTAACCACTTTGCAATTGCATGATAAGGAGAGTTTTGCATGTCTAAAATCGGTAGAAGTGGCAAACCTTCCTTGTGGATATTCGGTAGACAGTACAGTCAACGGATGTGCGTACCTACTGGTCTGTTGCTTTCGGGGTCACGGTCGCTTAGAAAACCACCTGCATGTAGTTTTATTGAGCAGACAGTCAATTATGCCTCTACTTCATCAGTGCAACCTATTCTTTATGTAATTGCCTGAATTTCGTTTGGTTGAATAGAATGGGTTGCAACTTTATTACATAGTCTGATCTGTTCCTTATAACGATGCCTGTTCCCTTATCCCGTCTTGTTTTCAGGATATCTTGGTTCGTTTGAAGCTATTTCACCTTCTGTACATGTGTTTTTGTTAGCGATCCCCGAATTTTTGGTTTTTGTTCTGGTACAGATAACTAGAATTCACCAGCGTTGGTGTAAAGTGTTAAACGCTCCCTGCGTACATAGGCTTTAGGTCGTAAGTTTGTTTCCAGATATTCTGGAATAGGGTTTCTAACTCTAATTTACTAAGATTTCGACGAGGCAAGCAGAATTTTGGGCTTAGGAATAATGCTTCCAGCAAATCTTTATCGAGTGTCATAGGAGTTTTGCTGTTGACGCACCGATCGGGATCTTTTGGAAAACTTGATTGTGGATTTATTTCTTGCACCCTTTGAAGAAGTGAAAATCTTTTTTGCGTCTCCACGTTTGCTTCCCATGGTTTGAGTATAGCTGCTAAATTCTGGTCTTTTGTCTTCTGGCAGGGTATTTCGAACGACAGCCAGTTGACACACGTGAAGCCTAGTTCTTCTATCTCTATTCGAGATCTTTCTAGTTGGTTCTCAGCGTATCTCCTCAGGGTTTCCGAGGTGATAACTGTATGACTACGCGAGACCGCTTTCCAGTAGTGATTTGGGTATTCATTTCTATCAATACAGCCCCCAATAAAATGGGCCAGTATTTTCGCCTCCAAAAGTATGCTGTGGAAACGCGGGTACCCATTGAGTGCCTCCGGGGTGGTCAGGCGGAATAAGGACGTCCTGCTTTGAAAATTTACTAACCTGCTAGATTTTTAGAAGTTTTGTGTCTTCGTAATCATTGTAAAATTTCAAGCAGTCAGGTGTCATAAAATCATCAAGTTAGATAACATGTCAAGTCGAATTGTTGATTTTTAATTTTAAAACCAACCAAAATCTGGTGCATTGCTAAATAATAGGGATGCCATACACATATTTCATCTGATCGTGTGCAATAAATACTGATCATCGAGCATGGAATGTATATAAAAAGTTTTTTTAAAAATATTTTATGAATACTGGAATTGGTTTTATATATCGTAGCATGCAACCATTATTGTCAGCCTAATTTGCTATTTATCGGTGTCTTGAAAAATCCAGTGGTATAAAAGCCTCGCAATTGTGAGACAAGAAAATTTTGTAAGGAATCTTTGACAGCACTGCAGGAATTAATTTGATTTCCTATGAAAACGTTTTCCCGAATTCCAGAAAATGGTAGTGCATAGGGTCAAAACTGATGAGTTCAGTAGAAGATGCAAAAATTCAAATTCCTACACCTGTAGTTTATTCCTCTGTCATTTGTGTGGTTTGTGGTCTGGCAATTTTGTGCAATAGAAAAGAGGTTTATCAATTGACCAAACTGTTTTTCTGCAGGTAGTTGGATCATTTAGTCAGGCTGGTAGCAGTTTACGTACACCGTGATCGCTTAAGCACGTTTTCATGAACTCATAATGGAGTTAATCCTCCACAAGCCGTCAAAAATCCGCTATCAGCTTCTGTGGATGAATATTTTGCTTCGGGCTGTCTTTTGGTTTTTTCTTGTCCTGCCTTTGTTTTTAATATTAACCGTTATTTTAAAGGATCTAGTTCTCATCACACAGTAATACCCAGTTCCAAAATTAATTCATTTTGCGAGGAGTATGTAACATTATTTCCACGAGGGAAATTAAATTTCATTACACTACGAACTTTTGACTTTTTCTTAGAAAAACCAAGGATGAACAATATTGATGTAATTTTAAAGCGTAAAATAGTTTAGGAAGAGTAAACGTTAGAAGTAGCTTTCTAACAAAAGCAAATGAGTGTGAAAAGATAATACCATCGTGATTATATGATTCGGCACAAATTTCAAACTTGACCACTCAGTACTAAGTGGTTATCTTTTTTAGCTCCAATATAAGATTAACATTTGATGTCAGTACTTTCCCTTCCTGAACAAGAGACTTCGTTGCCCAGATCACTCATCGCCAAAACGGAGTTGATTGCATGAAGTTCAAATAACAGCAGTTACCTTTTTGATTTTGTCAAGTCTTTTATTCTATTGGCACCCTGAAATATGGTCCTTTGTGAAGTTTGGTCAGATAAAACCTTTCGAAATTTACACATGTTTATTTAAAAATAATAGTAAGCCTCGAGTATTACCAATATATCCCCAAGGAATCAGTTGGTTCTCGATGTTTCGACAAATTTGAAGGTGCGATCCTTTAACTACTCTTCGAGTTAAGAATGCGAATGAATATTGGGGCAGAACACAACTGTTCTTCTTAGGCTTTATCTAGTCTCAATCCATCGTTTGGGTGGACCTACAGTAACTTAAATACAAGTGCGTACTCATCAAAGTGCATACTGGACTCAATAAGTAAAACCAGCATGTCCAGGTCACTTATTGGCCTAGAGCCGTCTTTTACCAGTCCACTTCCATGTGTTCATCTGCGGTGAATCCACTGCCCTATACTCAAATCGGGCACAACACTAAATTAATGACTGCAGCTTTTGGACGTACACTGGGTGAATGTGGATAATTTTGGGAAGTCCTCTATCATGTGGCAGATCGTTTGAGACCTATGTTTCGTAGTTTTTTGCATGTGGGCATCTGCTGATTCAGCCAGGTTCTCGTCGACTTTCCAAATGAATCCCAGATAAAAGTATTTGACAACTGGCAAAAAAACTGCACATCGGTATTTATATCTATGCTCCCCGCTGTTTTCTGAGGTTAGCAGATGCTAACCAAATTCTATGTCCTAATTTACTTGAATATTTCCAAATACTTTCTATATCGGTATTTTGTACCTATAAAAGAAAAAGACTATGATGTCATTTCTGATTCGCCGGTTACCATCCGCCAGCGATAATGTTACACCCAGTGATGTTGAAATATCTTAGAGCAAGAGAAGTGGCCACTGGAAACTGTAATTAAGCGTGCACTCGTACTTAATGCAGGGCAATTGCCAACCGCTTTCGGAATAGTTTACACTCTTTTGAAAATATATTTCTCGCGGAACTATCTATTAATTACCTACAGTTAGAATATAATAGTAAATGCTCATCTTGTGTGTTTTCACGTATTTGGATGCTAAATCTCTCGGATCAGACGCTTGGATGCAAACAATATTTGTAACGTACGATGCACTGGTGTAGAAGGATGTTGGATTTTCAGCTGACTGCATAGGTGTTCTTCTCCATTACCTGGGGAGTAGGTCTTCATCGGGACATCAAGGACAGTACCGGTATTATGACTGTCAGTAAAAGAATTATGAAGTCTCAGAAGACCCTTGGACGCATCCGTAGGCTGAGTATCTTTATATTTTCGCCCACGTGTGCCCCTATGTGACTTTCGAGCAACATGAAATTCCCGCAAACTGATAGTACTCAAATGCGCAGGGAAGATGGCGTCCGTTGCAGGAATGCCTGTCTGCCTCGATAGTATTGCCTGCCTTTGAGATCTGGTTTCCACTGGCCGGCGACCGTAGTTTCGCCAACAGTAAACACAGGCAGTGACAAGCAAGAGGAGGCAGAGGATAGCTATGAGGGGAAACAGGACCTGAAATACGATAGAAGAGCCAAGAAGACTCTTAAGGTTGCTAAACGTGCCCTCAAGCACGGATGAGACTCCACCTCGAGTTTCAAATTGACGATCAGTTTCGATATTAAAAAGACTGAGACCGATTTCTCCGGGTCTGGGTACGCGCAATATTCGGACCGGACTCACATAGGAAAGAGCAGGTGTTTGTGCCACGATTATCCGCATGTTGTATTCTTGACCTTCAAAGGATAATAGAGTTATAAAGATTGTAAAATGAACCAGACATTAGACAATTGTTTAATCTAGAGATGACAAGAATGTATTTAAGTCTTTTTCAGTGGAACTGTTGTTAAACATTACTGGGAAACTTTGGCATTCTTATAAAGAGCTGATAGAAATCTAAACAAACAGTCAAGTTATGAGTTCAGCTAACATTTCATGAGATAGACAAACCATGGCAGTGCTCACGTTAATTAACTCCTCTGGGATCACCTGAGATTTTTGCGCACACCAGAAAACCTAAGAAACAACATATTCAAAGTAAGTTTGTGCAAGCAAGAGAAGGAGTCTCTGCTTGGGTGTCATAAGATGTGATTGTTTCCAGCTGTAACCTGAAACTCATGAAACATTAAACTGCAGCTTTGCTTAAACCCAAATAAAAAACTAAATTGATCATCATCTTTTTTATCAATATTACTACCAATTTAGGACTATATGGGTACCGTATGGCTGAAATTCAGCAACCCAAGCATATAAAACGTTCGATGAAACCGATTTATTTGCAGTGTGTAAAGTACTACACACGACGTGGTAATTTATAATCAATTTATTTGTTAATTAAATTCCCACAGTGAGCTATATTTACCAATGTTAACATTCTAATAAGAAGTATTAGTTGATTGCCTGGGCATTTTAAATGGGCACTTAAATTGTCTCATCAGCGCCTACAAGTAGCCTAGTATGCATCGCTCTATAGCCTTTTCCCTAAATTAAAAAAAGATTACAAAAGTATTTATAAAACCCCTAATGAACCTATATGACTTACCAACTTACACGACTTAGCAGTTCCTACAAGTTCTTTGTTTAATATGCAGTTAAAATTATTCTGCCAGTGTGATAATCCCACATTAAGGAGTCACAGTGTAGTTTTTCAAAACGTTTAGCGCATACTATAATATCTTAAATTGTAAACAGCTTTATTACGAGTAGTAGTAACACATTTATCTAAGCTACTGCTTTTAAGACCACAATCAGTTAATATGAATCCTTAGCTTAAACTTAATAAATTTGATTTATGCCGAAGTTCATTAGTCTGAACACATCGTATTTTGAGAGAATGGATGACAGTTAGACAATTTTAAGCGATGACGCCCACATAAGTCCCAATGGATTAAGTACGACATTGGGTTAATTTTGCGTAAAGTAGTTTACAATGTGGTGAACTTGCGCCGCATCGAATGAACATTCTCCTCGGAAATTCTCATTCAAAAAAAGACAAATTTAAGTCAAATGGAGGTCAGTGCAAGCGGTGGAGATGGAAAACCATAACAACGCGTGTTGCACTAGGATTTCGCAAGAAAATTAGACTTTTCATGCAGTAAATATTAAACCAGGTTCTGTATTATTCAAAAGACAATTTGACGAGCATACGTAAGCTTTCAATAAATTCTCGTCGGGCCTTTATATTTATATGACCACGTAACTTAGTCAAATATGCGAGTGAGTAGAACAATTTAAACGGTTGTCCGGGTGGGGAAGGAGGGGAAAGAAACAAAATTGCGGTCTGGTTTCTGATCATCGTCAAAGGCATGGTGGCTGCCGGGACAGGTAATTAGATGTGGGCGGCTGAATTGGTGGCTTTTGGTCATGGTAACTGCGGCGCGTTTATAAAGTTCTTTTGAGCGCAAAGGACCGGGTTACATAGTCTAATTGCAGCCACTTTTGTCGTTGCCAATAGACGCTGTCCAAGAGAATTTGAATAGGTTAAGGTGACCTTGTAAATTACCCGGAAGACCTCTTTGGTATCTACACGATCGTCTGTGTCTACCACATGCGCGAGGATAGAGCTGTTTATGTTCTTTATCTGCCCCTTTCCTTACCATGCTGGAACGTGTTCTCGTACACTTTTGGACAAACGCCGGATCGTGCGACCAATATATTCTGCCCCACAGGAGCAGGTGAGAGAATAAATGCACATTTAGGTGGTTTGGGCTGGCAGTTTTTCATTGCCCTCTCCATATAGGATGCGAGTAGTCGAGAACACTACTTGGGCATTAGCGACTGGAAAGTTGCTTGACACAGCTTGGCTTAGGTGCCTTTGTAAGAGTTCACTTGCTGCGTTCCATTGAACTGGGACCCTGATGAATAGTTGTTTCTTGCTTGCCGTTCGTACCAACGCCTTTCGTGGGCTTTCGGTCATCTTCTCAGTAATAAATTGAGCTGGATATCCATTCTGTCGAACAGTGCTTTCTATAACTTTAAGCTCTTCATCAATGCTATCGGCAGAGCAGATCCTTTTTGCCCTTTTGTCTCAGATAGTGCACTAAATTAAATTTTAAGTTCAGCAGTACAATACTTCCAAAGTAAGTGTATTGTCAGGTGTAGTTGTTCTATTTACCGATATATTTGACTTTGATATAAAGTGATATAAATGTAAATGCCGTACGAAAATGTTTTTAAAGCTCGCCAAATTGTCTTTTGTATTATTTTTTTCTTTAGAATATGGCCTTGAATTTAACTATTAGGAAGTCCTCGTTAAAAATATATCAAGGATTTAACGCACCCGGAATAAAAAGAACCATAACAAAATGTCCATTTGCTAACAGGTAAAAACAGAAATCAGTGATTTTACACTGGATTTAATTTATGTTAAAATACCATGGTTTACTATTGTTTAGCATATTCAATGTGACGTTCTACTTATATTGGAGACCAAAGGGCCCAAGGCAACTGAAAGGACCTAATTGCACTGCATATAGTTATGTTGATCAGTGGTTCATTTCATTTTGAAAAAGATTAAATCAGCTTTTTAAAATACGGTATTTCACATTTTCTGTTTTTATCTGATGTGCTTACGTTTATGTGGAAGGGTAAGACTTAAGCTTCTGTTTCCATATGTTTTAAATCATAATCTCATGAAAATAAGACCCAAAATACAACAGAAAATCAGCGTTTTAAACTAACAGAGATGCAGTTTTTAAACCTTCTGAACTGTATTGATTTAACAAGATGCTCAGAAGTGCTATTAACTGGTAAGTACAGACGTTATTCATTTAGAGCAGTAGAAAAAAATTGAGAAATTTGGTGACTGGGCGCTCACTGAACGACGAAATAATGTCCCATTTTAACATACCGCTCGTAGATTGATGGCTTTGTAATAACTATGCCCATGATAACCTTGGCAAACAATTAAACATTCAACAGTCACCTTTTTGGATTAGTGATTAATTTTTTCTGTTGAAAATATCTTGAGTGTCGATTACCTGTTATTATAGAATTCTTAACCCATTTTTCAACGATGTTTTATTCTTTAGCGTACAGTTGCAAATATGAATGATAGGTACCTGGCTTTTACAAATATAAAAGCTTGTCCGTATTTCATTACTTAAACGTGTACTTTCCTTCCCCTTCACTTTAAATATTACTTCATCTTCGCCTTCCGGATTTTTTCCTTCCTAAAATTTGTTTCTAGGTATTTCGATACTTCCTTAATTGGATCTATACAGGTTGTTCCCTTTCGTATTATACCATAACCGAATAAACTGACCGATTATCTGTTTTTTCGATCCTTGTCTAGGATATCGCGCCGAATTTTCTTCGCTGAACTTTTTAAGACTCGCAATTTTATTTCAGTCATTGATTAATATGGAAGGTGTATACAAATCAGAACATAAAATAAAAAGTTTTCTGCAAGGAATATCACAATATAATTTTTCGGTTGCCCCTGTCAAAGCACCTTCTTTAGAGCCAGCAACTCACCTGGAATTAGATCGTGGACAACCATCCAGCTCTTATCGTATTCTCTTTCAGTCTCTTCCCAGGTCTCATCCGCAGGCCGCTTGAACTGCACCGCGAATGCCTGAATACTCTTGAGGGTAGTTTTGGGACTAAAATTGCTGCCTCTTGCACTGGCGAGACCCTGTTCAACCTCTTGATGTGTTTTTTCTATTCTGTTTTGGCTGTTTTTGGTGTCTGCCAGCAACGACGCCGAGTAACTATTTTCCAGAATGAAAGACTGTAGACTTGATGTTTGCATATAGTGGGAACCATTATCCAGGGCTCTATCGTCATCATTTACTGTTCTTATAGTTGATAGGACAAGACTGACATTGAGAGCTGTTGTTGAACCGTAGACAGGTGAGACTGTAAATTCGGCAGGTGCTGTGGCTGCAAAAAACACGCCACAGAGTGTAATTACATCACTGAAGCAAAAGAAGTAATAAGACTTTCATCCTAACGACTTAGCTACACTCAATTATTTATGATTCGGCCAAACTTAATTGATATAAACAGCAAACGAACTTCTAGATTAATTTATCCATTTTATTATGCGCATAAAATGGGTCATGCCAGAATTGACCTGGAATGGAAACCGAATCAGGGCAAAACACGCGTTAATCTAGTTTCATACCCATAAGAAATGTCAAAAGTGGGTCTTACTGACCCAGTTACGGATCACGTCAAGCCAACGACTTGCATGCAGTCACCGAATCAGATGGCTGACGAAATTGGACAATGGAGTATGGTCTTGGAGAGGAAAGAGAACACAATTTCGACTCCAGGAGATCCATCCACACGGCACTCAAAGCATTATCCTCATTTAAAACTAGCAGCGTGCCCGAACATCAGTTGTTTCTAAGGCTAACAACTGACAAGGTCCCTCGTTCCTCGCAAGACGGAACTTCTTACTGCAATAGCTTCTTGTTATCATAACCCCTTTGGCATCCCCCTAAAATGGAATCGGAACCGATAACGGGTTTCAATGAGGACATGACCAGTGGCTAAAAGATATTTATCGCCTGACATTTTGGATTCTCTTTCGGAACCAGCATCAGGACAGTCGTAGTTAGTAGGTGATATCAGCAAACGTTTCGCAGTATCTATAGGGCACGGTGACCAGACAATCCCAAACAAATGCGCGCTGTAAATACTGCGTTCTGATTGCTACTACTACCTCTTCAATACGATTGCCCTGATGATGGGTTACAGTTAGGATCCGAAGCGTCAGTCTAATAGAGCCCTTGATCCAGTAATTGTGTTTCCTTCCATGGCACCATTTTTCGGAACTCGTCTCTTTGCTTTATTTAGGAAACTTTTGTTTTGTAACAACCTGAGCCATTGTGAGTGAACAAGGCATGTATACCAAATAGACAGATTTTCTAACTTGTCAGCAACAGTACCCTATTATGTCTCAAGCCTTCTTGAATCTGTTTTAACACAGAGTCCTTGTGGTTATGGAGGAGTGCTCTGCAAGGAGGCTGTCATGATAAATTAATTTACACCCAGTATGCTTTTGGGCACACGGTGCGTTATATTTCACACCTTTTGAATTGTTTTATCTATTTCCCTCCTCCATATCAGGATCAAATAGAGAAGAATCTAATGAGCTTACGTTTTTCACAAGAACCTGGTGTAAGAATGCCTTGGATGACTACTTTAACAGAACATGGGAAATAAGCATGCACAATATATGAAGCTTTGTGCAAAATTCCAAGAAAAGTATGTTAACAATTAAGATGTGGGCTATCGTTACGTTAAGGGTGAGGATTTCTTTTTAGGTTAAGGTCTGAATTTAATTTATAATTTAGGTTAAGGTCTGAATTTAGGTTAAGGTCTGAATTTAATTTATAATTTATAATTTATTAATTTATAATTTATAATTTAATTTATAAGCTAACGATTAAAGTGAGTATAATATTTACTGTAGAGCTGAGGTTAAAGTTATGGCTAGGGTGAAATTTTGGGGTGAAAATTTAGTTTTATGTTGGGCTTAGTGTTAAGTGCAGACATGCGTACATTTACTCTTCCTAAAAGTTGAGGTTAAAACGGTAACTATTCTCGTATCCTGTTAAGTTAATAAATTGAAGTTAGATTGAAAACAGCTAATAGAGCTCCTTTGAAAGACAAAATCATTTTTCAACCAGTAACGTTTCCAAAAACGAAAATGGTAGCAATATTTTAGCTGGCTTAAAAAAGAACTAAAAATGTATAATTGCTTATTAACATTATTTTTTGTTTACTCACGCCACTGTTGAATAAAATCATCATGCCTAGTCAAAAATAAATTAAAAACAGGCCATTTTAAAAACGAAACGTTAAAAGCATCCTTCTATTATCTTTTTCATAACAATCACTTTAAACCTTTTATTAAAGGACATAAAACAAACCATCAAATGAGCCCGAGGTTTCAACATAGTGCCTTAAATTGTAGGTGGCAGTAAACTTATAACGTTTTCGGGATTTTAACATATAACAGAAGAAAATGGCCTGTTTGTTCGAAGATGTTATAGGCCCTAATGCAACGGTTTCTATCACTTGTAAATTTCTCATTTCAGTTACGAAACACGCAATTTTCACAGCTGTTGGTGCTAATAATACAGGTGTGCATTTGGCTCTGCGTTACCGTTAACATTCAAATTAAAAATGCAGGTAGGTTTTGCCGTCTCTTACTGTGAAAAAATCTGCATGTCCATAGAAACCTTGAAGTTCCCCGTAATTTTAACACGATTTCTATCAGCCTACTACTGATTAAAAAGTTTACTTTTAGTTAAATGATTATTCAGACCAAATAAAAACATGCTTTGCCATTTACGCTTTTAAGTTACCGCACTAGATCACATTTTACAATTTGAAATTCTACTTTTTTTAATAACACCACTGACTCATATTTCAGACTTTGTAAATGTTGTTGAATTAGATGGCGACAAAATAGAATTGCTGCCACGTTTGATCATTTTGTTTAAAATAGATCGCATATTAGTTTGAACAGGGGACAAACTAAAGCGGTAATCGGGCAACATTCGTCTAAGGTGCTTGACAAGAATGATTTCATCGGTAATCTTCTGCTCGTAGATAATGTATACATATTTTGAGATATAAATTTTAAATTGATTTAGACTAACTTCTATTAAGCTCGGCTAGTTCTTTTAAGGAGATTTTATTTCGTTTTGATTCATGCAGACTCAATAAGTATAACTTGAATCGTATTCTGTGCATCTAAAAGACAGTTCTTTCATTTTATGTACACATATCCTTTTTCTTATTTAGTTATGTGAACTTTTTCTGATGATGATTTCCCAAAATATCAAAAATAACAAAATTATTAAAAACGTAGTAACAGCGTAAAGATTCGATTATGCACAATTAATTAATTGAAATCATCCTAAGATTAAAAAATATTCAACAACATAAATTTAAAAGCTTTTTCGAATATTCAATTTGAATGAGTGATTGAATGTGTTGAGAATTGACAGTTATAGAAAAAATATTGTTCTTACCTACGAGCGATATAAAATTTAACAGAGAGTTTTTAATAAGATTTCACTTCAAAGTACAAGGACGTCAAATTCAGCCACAGTTGCTGCGGCATACCTTCCAAAAAATCTGTAGATCTCTATAATTGGAAAAGTAATTGACCAAACACTTAAATCAACTAATTGAGTTTTAGTTGGCGCTCATTTGTTTTTCGGAAACAATGCTTGTTCTTAATTTTAACGTTCAAGTTATTTGCTTACAAATAAATATATAAATACTTATTATTAAAATTTTCTTTCATAAGCCATGTTTTTAACTTGTCAATATAATTTGCATGCGTTTGCTAGATCTGCGAGAAAACATAAAATTAAGATACGTTAGCTCACCTGATCGTGATTTCGCGGTATGAACAAAGAGTTCTCGTGGTTTTCCGGCTCCACTTGATGTTTTTGCCCTTATCATCAGTTTGTATGCTGAGTTCATATTTAATCCGGAAATTCGGGCCGCCATTTGATCCGAATCATTTATCTCTCGTTTATAATAGTTTTCTTTGCTCCGATTTTCCAGAAGTCCATTTTCAAGTGTGTTGGGTCTTTCCTGATTGTCTTTAAAGAAATAAATTAGCATCATTTCATGAAACGTAATGCATTGGTTATGGGAAAACAGAATAAAGAATTCCTAACCTAAAAGATTTCCGTCTTAAAATTTGAATAGAGTGCAGTGTGCCATTCTTAGTTTACGTTTTTTTGTTCTCGATACAGTTTACAAAGCGCAAACCCGGCAACTTAAATGGTAAAAGCGTTCGACCATTATGGTCCGTTACTAACCGTATGCAAGACCTAGTTTCATTTGAACCCGAACTGAGGTTGAAAGATCGTTGACTCGTATCAAAACATAGGTAACATGTGGGCGCTTCCGTTTATTTTGTGCGTTCTATAACAAGGTTCGATAACTGATTAGCAGATTTTAGGTCCCAAAGCAGAGGGATGAGATGCAAAACGGAAAACAAATTTTCTGATTTCTGCAATCACGAGAACTGGGCACGCTTCTGCCATAGGAATAAAGGAAACAAAACAACTGTGAATTTATTTCCTGATTGTAGATTCTATAAGATCATTTGCAGGCTTCGAGAATGCGACAAATCAAGCTTGGTAGAATTTTATTGCATTGCGACGAGCCATCCGGATCAGATGTACAAAGAACACGACAATATCGTGCGTATATAACGCGAACGGGAAATGAAAGGATAAACATATCGGAGGCCACAGTTTGTCGAAATGCGATGCAACCTAAGCGCAGCTGGCTCTACTGAAATACATCCGTTGTCTGTCAAATAGGTTGCAGTGAAATGGACTAAAAATAAGTCGAGAAAATGGAAAATAATGCAGATCCGTCTACATTAACACAGACCGGCACCTTGGATGTTAGACCCAAACTCACTGCTTGCAACTCTTATTGAAGAAATTGACCACACTTTTCACATTTAAGGAGCAACTATCCTAGATTGATGAACCTCAAAATCAGTAAAACTCATAACTTATGCATTTCATCCAGATGACAGATCCATTAAAAGATACATAGATCTTCTGATGACATAAGGAATTGTGACTTTATATGCATAAAGACCAAAATGAGATGACTTCACCAAATCCAAGAAATGCAAAAAGACCCAGCTCTGCGATGAATCATCTTGAAGACGATGCAGAATTATGTGGTGAAAACGCATAACACCAGGGTGGTAAACTGCACCTTAAATGTGTCTGTTTTTTATTAATAGTTTATGGCCAGCTTCATGCCTGTTGCTGTAGAAAAGAGCTCACCGATACTTTTTGTGTATCTAGTGGTGAATATTTCACTTTTATATCTGTGTGAAAAGTTGGCAATCGGAAATCGAAAGTTTAATATGGAGCAGTGCACAAAAAATATTTTTTAATTTTAATGGTTATTTGAGGTGGTTAGTTCTGAATAAACGCATATGAAGAAACTCTATTTGAAATAGTATTTTGAATAGGGTAGGGTAAATGTAAACACCCTAAGTCAGGTGACCTTGCACTAAATTTCAAGGAGGTAAGCGTTGTATAAGTGTTAATCCTAATATTAGAATTACTGTATGGCAGTTGGTAAACGTGGAGTTTGGACACAAGAAAAGGTTAAACCCTTGAATATTAGCAAAGTTCAATTAAGAGGGCGTCCATATTACCGTTTCAAAATGCCGTCGTTAAGTTTTCTGAACATAGAAATTAAACGGGGCTGCCGATTATGGGAAGTGCGAACTTTCAGGTAAATTAATACTGGACTTGCGTTTTTCAAATATTTCAGCTTAAGCGAACAGAGGTGAAACCATCACCAGGTTCTAGAGCACTGTTGCTGCAACTTATTTTCAAAGGTTGATTTCCATAAATTGTAATGTTTTCTGTTTAGAGATGGTTTTACCTCCTATTACAATCCATCTATAATTTTATTTCAAACCGTTATAAGAGATGAAAGCACTTGGCCTCAACTGTGAGTTCTTTATCTGTTCGTCAACCGATGAAACAAGATATTATAAAAATATATATTTTTAGTGGTTTCATCAGCGTTCATTGTTGGAAACCATTTAAATACTCACGTATAATCGAAAATGGCTTTCAAAGCTATGATAAAATTAAAGATATTTAGTGAACATTGACATTAATTGACTCGCTCTAAGTAAACAGCTAATGTTTATCCATTATTTAAATAATTTAATTTCCTCATACCCAAGTGTCACACCAGAATATATTAAGTGAAGTTTATGTCACATCTTTCGCAAGATATCAATTAAAAGAATTCATCGTGTGCGTCAGAATAAACAACATTAAGAACTTTAACTACGGTAAACATGTTTTTCTTAAAATAACCGACCAATTTGTGATACGTGTGCCTCGATACAGGTTTCGCCTTTGCATGCTACCATTGTAATTAAGCAGACTTATAATTTGGATTACGGTATGCGCGCTTGCTGTTTTAAGCTATGCTTAAGCTGCTCGTTACCGAAATATTTGTTGGAATTGGAAGTTGGAATGACATGTATGGGAATTTCAAACCTCATATTCACATTCTTTTTGATAGAGACGTTTAAACATGTCTAAAGTATAGCTTTTATCATGGTCTACATACACTCTGGTCAGTGTTTAATACAACCTACCTGAGATGACGTCGATAATGTAACCTGTCAAAATACCATTCATTTGGGTTGGCTTGGTCCACGTAACTTCGACGTAATTAACACTGGAAAACGAGTGAAGGAACTCAGCAACTGGACCCGGAACGCCCTCTTTTGTTCGAAAGAAAATCATTTCACTGAAAGTTGACGTTAAAAAAGCTAGTATTAAAGACTTGAGAGGAAACACACATTCCAAGATAAAAATAGGTCCACTAATTGTGACTTAAATGCAATGTCATTCATATTTTGTAAACGGAGAGTGGATGAAGAGTACAAAGCGGTCCGTCAACATATACTTTTGCTAGAAAAAAATATTTACCGTTCACAGAACCCTAAAGTATATGAAGACGCATGACCGTGCCATTCGCTTCTTTTGATAATATTATTTGGATGATATGAATTGTTCGACTAATAAAAATTTTAAAAATCTCTGGTAATAAACACGTTATCAGCTTGAAAGACTTGTTTGCCTTTATATTAGCCATGAATTCCTTAGACAAGTATAGGAGTTAAATAACAAACCACCAGAAGTATATATATATATATATATATATATATATATATATATATATATATATATATATATATATATATAAAGCTAAAAGCCAAGGTAGTGTTTCGCCGATATTTTAGCTGCTGCGTGACACATCAACGAGGGGTTTGGCTCCTTAGTGGGTCCCCGAGCGTTCTTTATGAGGTTTCTGGTATACGGACTCCCATTCAACAAATTATATATCCCCGATAATTATCAGGAGTCCGTTTACCAGAAACTGCATAAAGAACGCTGAAGGACCCACTGAGGAGCCGAACCCCTCGTTGCTGTGTCACGCAGTAGCAGAACCATCGATGAAACCCGTGTCTGAGCTTTTAGCTAGTATCGATGATGGAATTACGGTATAACCTCTTTGTCATGTAAGATTCATACTACTTGTGGTACCTCTTGTTTGTAGAATGGGCATTACGTGGTTAATCCACAGTGATTGATTGTCTTTGACCAAAATGTTCATTGAAATTTCGGATCTGACCCTAAAAAGTCATGTCCGAATCACCTGACTCCATGTCCCGCACTTAAATATTTCAGAA
This sequence comes from Schistocephalus solidus, assembly GCA_017591395.1. Taxonomy (NCBI): domain Eukaryota; kingdom Metazoa; phylum Platyhelminthes; class Cestoda; order Diphyllobothriidea; family Diphyllobothriidae; genus Schistocephalus; species Schistocephalus solidus. The sequence goes on along the minus strand of WEDG01002934.1, from coordinate 124,432 downwards.
ATTATTTCCCCGATATAAATATATATATATACATATTTATATATATATGCAAACGTGTGTAAATTATTCTTCGATTTTGGTTGCCGCTTACCGAAGTGGAATTTTAGTAGAAACAATTCATTTAACATCTTATAAAAATAGACGTGTAACTATGCTAAAATAACACACGTTAATCCACTGTATTATTTTTCTTAACTGTATTCATACGGTCCATCAAAAACCTGACCAAACAAAGGGTCCAGTGCATCGGAAATCCTTGTACTTCTGATTTGTCCATGAGAAAGTCAACTGATTATGAAATACGCAACATTCCAAATACAAATGCACTTGGTCAGTAAAACATATCTACGCCAGCCCTGACAACAGTTTACCTCACCGTTGTTGTGCTGTGTGCCAGCAGCTCAGAGGTTTTGGTCTCATGTTCGGTAAGCGATCTTTTTTGGCGAACTGGGCACATTCGGCGCTAAAAACACCAAAGGGGACTGCTGGGCGGTTGTGCTCCAGGGCATACCGACAGGGGTAATCCAATCAAATCCTAGCGACAGCGTGAATATTGGGGCTCGTTCTGGTCGATTATGTTATCAGCGCGTAAAGTGACTTGTACGAAGCTATTTTTGTTATTTATCAAACCATGCCATTTTAACTTGCAGTCTACTTAGGAGAAACTAATAAAAAACTTTAATCGTTAGTTGTGCACTTTTTAGCTTTTTCAACAACAAATTCAATATTTCTGACCCAGGTGTCAGATTAGAAATTACTTACAAAATATTCTGGTGGTTCGTTGTGTGTTGTCAGTTTGCAGGATGTAATGAAGTGTATTTATGACAGCTTTAATGCAATTGAACACATTCCTGCCTAATTCAAGGGTAACCTTACTGATTGTTAAATAAGTTTTTATTAAACGGACTGTAAAACTCACGATTTGCAATATTTGTCGAAGAAATAGCTGCTTTATATTTAGCATAGATAATTTTTCGATAAAACAATACCAGCAAAAGTCCAACAATAAATTTTTCTGTTACTGGTTTTACAGAGACAACTGCCTTCACAAACTTGAATTCTGCGCCTTTTATTTAAATAATTAGGACTATGGACATTAGCTCAAAAATTAAATTTCATACACTCCATATTATTTGAAATAAATGCTATGTTTACACCAAAAAACATGCCGTCGTTTGAGAGAAAACAGGGTGAGCTCAAAAAGAAAAATCTACCTGATATCCCAGTCTGAAAAATCCTTCAGACATTACCCAGGTTTTCGATGGATAATTAAATGCTTATATAAAGTAATGTCTTAAAACCTAAACATTAAAGATGTTTGACGGTCATTTCAATATGAATAACTTTAGGTAATCGATCCAAAAATATTAACAACATCAAATATTGCGCACACCTAGCGTGCAGAGTACTCTGTGTGAATCTCGTTTATATCAAGATGCTGTTAGTGCTCAAATAAAATCTCCTATCGAGAAGGTAGCGTGGGTAGTCTTATCCCAAAGAAGGCAGCTTTCTCGCTTGAAAGAGTCAAAAACCATTTGGCACGTATTGTAGAGTTTCAAAATTAGGACAATGAAAAGCATTTGTACAGCCAACATTTTTGGCTAAGTAGATATGAATTATGACTTTTGGTAAAATAATTGACGTCCGGTTATAGAGAAACATCCGCATGCACACCTTTTCGGTCCGCTATACTGAATGTTGAGTAAGGAAATCCACAATCTTATATTTGTATCACCCGGTAGATCAGTCACTGAGGCTGATCGAAGTTGATAAAAGGGATTGTTGTTTAAGCGAACTGTGGTAGTGTGTGACGATTGCACGTTACTTGGTCTTTTTGACCAGCCTCCGTCATGCTCCTGCAGTATTTTGTCTGGGTTTTCCGCCAAAGTCCGCATTTCGGGGAAGAGTTCAACCGTAGGATGGGCATAGATCAAATCCTACGTATAAAATGAATATATAAATTAAACAAATTCAAAAGGACGTTAGAAATAAATATCCAAATTTCTAGTTGCACAGATGTTTCTTGGCAGTGTTATAAGTGGGCGGCTCAGTCAATATCGTCATATCTTCAGGTAACGAAATTTAATGATTCCACAAACGCTGTGCACGTCGTTAGGAACTCCAGTATGCTTAAAATGACGCCTACAACCTTTGCCATTTGATGCTTGGCTTTATAAAACGTCCGTAGTTTTTAATGGTGATTAAATCTGGCAAAATATTTGATTTGCTAGTGGGAAGTTAAAAGTAAAGGTTTTTAAGGTTGTGCACTGGACAATTATTTTTAATTTAACATGAACTCAACTGAAAGTCATGTCAATCTAACAGCATAAATATTCAGCTTGCAGAAGATTCAAATGGAGATAACAGCTTTATCGTTCGAAAGGCAAAATTTGAAATAAAGAGTGTGACTGATTATAAGTGAATGCGATCGCTGGGACAAGAGCTTTTTGTGACTGACATTTCAGATTCCAACTTGAACTGATCATCTGAGACCGTATCAGATACTGGTAATTCGTACACAGAGAGTTGCAATATTTATAGAATGGCATCTCTATGCTACTGCATGCCTACGGAAATTAACAGCTCCCCCTGCATTGCTGATGACTGCGCTCTGGTGCGTTAATTGTTTCATGGCCGGTATGCGGGTTGTTATCCACTAAACTTCATCACATGTGTGGGCAGGTAGCGTGATGATTGCTCGGCCATCTGGCTCACCGGCACTTGCGTTGAAAAATGTGTTCATCTGAGTGCTCTCTAAGGGGGCCGATTGCTCTGGCCAAACTGAGTCTCAACACCAAATATGGGTTGGGTAGGTCATTGCACTTTTTCAACTGGACGTTAGTTAGTGAGATCGAAGGAGCCAATGCCGTGGCAAGAAACATCGGGAGTTGTTTTTTTGGATCTGGTGTAGAAGCGGGCAATGCAACTACGTCAGAGAAACCGGAAAACAGCTTCTGACGCGAATTGCTGAACATGCGTTACCAGTGTGGTAAAACGACGCCAATCTTCAAGTCCTGGCTCATTCTGTGAGACCCAGCTACAAATTCAAGTTCGATGAAGCCGAAATTTCTCGCAAGAGGTGATAATCATTTGAGCCACGCGTTGCTTGAGTCATGGTTTACAGGCCCCCAGTCCAGTAACAAGTGCAATGATCTACCCGACCCATATTCGGTGTTGAGACTCAGTTTGACCAGAACAATCGGCCACTCAGGGAGCACTCAGATGAAAATATTTTCCAACGCCATTGCTGGTGAGCCAGTTGGCTGAGCAATCATCACACCACCCTCCAACATGGGCGACGAAATTTCAGCCGGCATGCTGGCCATCAAACAGCAAACGCACCAGAGCGCAGTCATTCTCGCTGAAGGGGAAGATATTAATTGCCGTAGGCGCGCAGTACCATAGCGACCCCATCCGTTAATGACTGCAACTCCCTGTGTACGATTTACCGGTATCTGATACTGTCTCTGATGATGGGTTCGAGGTGGAATCCAAAATGACAGACGAATAAAGCTCTTTTTCCAGCAATTGCATCTATTTCTTCCCAATTTCTTCCAAGGACTCGCATTTTGCACTTGTATTGGCAGTTTGACTGATGTTCCAAAAATGCCAGCGTACGTAACTCACCCAGCAACGGACATAAACAGTAAAAGGCACTTCAATATGATAATTATGTTCTCTGGAATCTATTTATTTTCAAAATATTTTTTTGAAGTAATAACGACAACAAGAAAATATGGGGGAAGAAATATTAAAATAGTAAACATTCACAGCAGTAAAGAGGCACCAGTTAAAGCGGAAATAGTACTTTTTCTCGGATCCTTATAATCCACCCGTTTTAGGGTTTGCTGGTATCTTTTTATGGGACCCAGATTGGTTTGAGTGTTGATGTCAAATGCTATTATTGTCTTAAAGTTAATTTTATTGAGTAGATTTCAAATTAAAAATACCTTTTTGGTTTTATATGGAGTTCCTTCCCATTTCTTGTTCACGAGGAAAATAATTCTTGAATAAACATTTCTTACCATCCACACTCGGTTTTTACATATTGCAGAACGAAGCTCAGAATCAAGAGAACTTCCTGCGTTTGGTCAATCTTGTAGACATGGTTTCCTTATGTTATAAATTCTCTCATGTATATTCTTCTTGAAGTGTTAACTGTCTTCTAAGTACACATTCACGTGGGTACTGTCTTGAGGCTACGTTTATGGTGTATATGCCTTTAGCTTTTTTTATAATTTTCCTCTATTAGTTGAGCACAAAGTTTTAAAAATAATCCAGCCCTGTTCCTGAAATGCGGCTATGTGACAGACTTCGATAGCGGCACTTGTGAAAGTGGAATAAAACTAAAGGAGTCCCGGAAGGAAATAGATGAAGAATGAAAAAGTACTGCTGACTGACCTGCAGTTAACACGTCATTCTTTCCTCCCTGGGGATTCGCGTGGATGTGCGTTTCAACATGAGCTTTTATAAAGTGGAGCCCATTTTATAAACCTTGCTCAATACCTACATTTTATTTGCTGTCTCATTAAATGTTATCAAAAATCTGGAATTTAATTTCGATTATAAAAGATTACGAAATAAGTTATGATATTAAGTATCATAAAAAATAACCTCCAGCTTTCAACGCACATCAAAAGTCCGGCTTTTGAGAGCGCTTTTCATTGGTCAACTGGAAAATAGACACTATGTAAAATAGACTATTGAATTATCATGAATTATTTCATTGATTTTTGTTGCCCTTATATTTAGGTTTAATGAAATCACGCCCAAGATTTTTTTTGTACCTATTAGGGGAAATATTACGTCGCTTTTAAATGTTATACCAAATAGTAGGGCAGCTTTTTCAGTTATAAAATATGATTTTTAATTTGTTAATTTTTTGAAACCGAAACATTTATATTGGAATTCGGTATTTGACTTTATAAACTGCAAACATTCCGAAATGATAAAAGCATATGTTCCTTGTCACCATTATGAAGACGTCACTAAAGACCAAAGATATATTTCAGTGGAGCTAAAATCTGTTGTACTATTTTTAAGCAGTGGTTATAAATGGACAGCTGCGACCCATTTTTCATAAAAATGTCATGGTATTTCTAAAACTTTCATGGTTAAACTTGTCTTTCTGAAAGTAACACATTTATTAATTTTAAGTTTTTCTATAACATATATTTGAAAAATGAAATCTTCATGAACTTAATGGGAAAGTTCATCCTTTATATGCAGAAATTTTGTGCAGAGTGTAGTTAATGCAGCATTTTAAAAGAATTTTAGTTAGAAAGCGGGCATCTTAGGTTTATAATGCACGTAAAGTTATATTTTAAACCCAGACAGTTACTCTTTTCTAATCGATGGAAAGTAAAACATTTCTTTGAGAATTGCATGAGATAGCTTATCTGCTGTATAGTTATCACAATACCGTGGTCATCTTTTCGCTTGCACAACGTTGCTGAATTTGATACTGGCGAGTCCAGGACATCTTATCTGACTAATATTTGATTCTTTTCCATACATAAAAATGTCATCGCCGAAGGCAGAAATTTCAAATTCAAAACCAATCACCTGCAGATGGACTTTTTTCTTTATTTTATTGCGAGCGTAAATGCACTTTACAAGCATGGGTACTAGTTGCCACAACAGAATGCGACTCATTTGTGAAAGTCGTGTAATTTTAAGAATCTAAAAATAGACAAAAGCTTCAATTCCTTACTGCAAATTTAATTGTTAACAAAACTTGTTGTTACTTTGCTTTCAAATAATAATTTGCGAACAAGTTATTTATTGTTCGACATTCACTGAAGTCAATGTCAAATTCAGTGAATAAAATTCAAAGCGTGTTAGATATTCATTCGTTATGAACACAAAGTTTAAACGATAAAATAAAATAAATTTTACGATATTTAAAATGCAAGCAGAAATTCGAAAAAGGAATTAAAATAGGATTTTTTGTCAACGATCTAGCAAAATAAAGTTGGTTTCTTATGGGAATACAGATTAGAGTTTGCAGGCACAAGCCTCAAAAATATGTATTTTAATGTTAAAAGCATGCATATAAATCGGCAAACTTCTGTCAATCTATTTTAAAGTCAACGAATTTCGTTTATTGATAAGGAAAGCCTCCGGCTCTAGAATATGACTAAAGTGGTTTAAATACTTTACTAGTTCACGAGTGCTTACTAACTGCTTTCACGGGAAGTGGTTTTGAGAATCATATAGTTGAAGGCGTTATTCATTTCTTAGCCAAAATATAGTTCAAAAAATATAGACTCTGTAAGCAAATACTATAATTTTTCTTATAGCAAGTGTTCGATCTGCCGCAGAAAACAGCATAGTTCACCCATTTGCACATCTCATTGCTAGATAGATTTGAAATCAAATTCTTCGAGTGACGTTGGAAATAGCATTCTTTACTTTGGCGCAGTGCCTCAACAATCTCTATATACATCTTTCTGCTGGCTATAATTTATTCCCTAATTTCTGTTATCGTTTTTCTTCATCTAATTTTCAAGTTCCAATTGCATACATGACAAGATACACACCATGGCAATTTCGTGACATTAAATTTATATAGAGAACGATAATTTGAGTGATGCATACAGATGACGTAAGACGTGATCTAAGGCAAACATGTAAAATACCAGTTACAAAAATGTGCATTGTATACCAATTTCACTTTCCAGCTGTCATAATCTTTTCAAATTACATTTGATGTTGCCATTCATGTAGTAAGAATATTTTAATTTTCAAATTTTTAATAAGTACTATTCTTGTAAAAAATGCTCATTATTGAATGGTTTGCAAAACTATGTTTTCCATTTATGCGTTTTTATGGCTTTGGTTTGTTTACAGTCTATTGTGCACTAAGGACGCTTTTTACACTTATTAAAGATAAGGTACCTGTATAACCTTGTATCTTTCACATATGATAAGCGGCTTGTCACCTGGACACCAGGAAATTCGAAATCCAACAAAAAACCCATTTATTTTTTTGGCTATGTCATCGGTGGATGGCCAGTCCCATAATACATCCACAGATGCTGCCTCAATGTTGGCTATACGTAGGTTTGTCGGTGTTATCATCGGTTTTGCTTCAGCAGACCAACCCGTGAGAGTGGCAGGTGGAGACTTTGAGAATCCCACCAAGTTTGACGTAGTTATTTGGACCTGGAAGGTGCAGATAAAGTAAAAATTATAGTGAAGTTAGTTTTTGGGAATTAATTTTTGAGATTATTGTTCAGGTATCTTAATCAAAGTACTGCATGGTGAATGCATCCTACAAAGGAGAAATCTACTTAACTGACTAGCTGAATAATTGACTGAAAAATGACGATTTCGCACGACAACGTCTATAGTATAGCAATCACCACACGGGTGGAGCGAGCGAGTATTAAGAATTAAACAGGTTTATTGGACCTCATCGCTTTTCTAGGAAATACGAATGCACCAAACACTATATTTTTATTTTTCCACCAACCAAAAAACACTCAAAAACGTCCTTTTTTCGACCTCTCATCAGACAAACACTAGGGCAAAATGGTTTTAAAACAGGAAGTCATATGGATAAAAGAGACGATGTTACTCTGAAATACAGTCAAAAGTTCTATTTTCTAGCCTGCTCAAAACGTGAGCTACTCATTCTAAATATTGGAGTGGGTAAAAAAGATAAAGTCTTGTAAATAGAGTTATATAGCAACGACGTTTAAAGATGCCATATAATAATTGAAACAGAAGCCATTTTACCCACATTGCGTGAACTTTAATTTAAGGGCAAGAACAAGGCCTTGGATTCTTTTGGATCCTGAAACAAATAGTTTTGTGATGTCAATTTTTCATTTCCCATAACCAGCGTTAAGAAATTTATGGGATTACATTTTGCGGAACTATGCTGCATGTACTCCCACGCATCCACATTTGACTACTTTTTGAAATAAAAGGTGCTTAATTTGGGCAAATTTGGGCAAAGAAAAAGAATATCATCAATAGTTCAACACACGAGAGGATCAACCCTATTTCACCCGGCCAGTATAAAAAAATATACATGTTAGCGGGTTTGCAGGGTTTTTTAATCTGTCTTCAAATATAATTTCACTGACTTGATTTTGCATTTTCTTAAGTCTTGTATAGTTTAAAAAGCTTTAGTTACCTTAGTCGATGTCAAGATACATTATGTTTTGTGCCAATATGCCTACTTGCCTCAATGACAAGGTCGGATTTGACATTTTGAGAGTGATACTTTTTAGTGATTCCAAAGTTTTCTGAATATAATTTTTTTATTTTTAATTTTACATCAAAAAATATTATAGGAAGCCAAACCATCAAATAAGCAAATAAAATAAAAGCAGGATAAGGTTAATTTATGACAAATGCGTCAGTGAAGACCCGAATATTTTTTTATATTTTGTAAAAATATCCAAGTTAATTAACAAACTTCTGCAGACAGTAAAATATGAAACAATTCAATCAACTTCAGCCTCCGTTGAATTCTACAGGTACTTCTAGCTCCTTTATTACATTAAATAAAGAGCATATTATATGACAATTTATGCACGAAAACTGTTTCTGTTAGTGCTTATCACAACCCTAATTTGCCGCGTTCACAAGTACTAAAGTAACAGACATGATAAGTGTTACATTATTATGCTAAAGATGTTTCAAATTTAGGCACTTTATGTATAATAAGAGAAATATCTCACCTCGTACTTTTTAAAGATCTCAATGGGATAAAACTTGTGAACTGCCGCTTGTTGAGAGGTTGTGTCTGCCGAAAAGATTACTTTGGTTTCCTTCCAATTAAGGGAAACGTTGTCCGTCTTTGCATACGTGGGAAGCTCGTAATCACAATCCAAACATCTCAATGTAACGTGGTATTGAAGTCCTGGGCCACTGTGTCGCAGTGGTGGAATGATCTATAATTTTAGAACCCCTTGGTTACATACCTATATTTACTGCGAATCTTCACATTATTTGGTATCAAATATAAATACTGCACAAGCGATTAATTTTTAAAAATTTCTACAGAGCTATTAATGTACTAGATTATGCAATTGACGTTCAGGTAGCGAAAGATGTTTGGTAAACTAATGCCTTTTAAATAAAAGATATTAGTCTGTCCATTGCAAGGAACTGCAGATATTCAAGATGATCTAGGAGTAACCAAGGGCATATTCAAGGTGGTGGCATATCAATGCCTTACTAACCAAAACTAAACTGCGTTGTTGCACCGTAGAACACACAATTTTATAAATGCTGTTAAGGTACTGAATGTTTGACTGAATGATTGTAATGAAAGATGAAAAAGTTAAAATATTAAGGACTGTTTTCGCCTCCAAGAAACAAATTTAATATTAATAACTGGTTTATCCAAAGAAAGAGTAAAAAACCACCTCTGACAATGCTAGTGAACAGGATGCAAAAGTATTTAAAAACGCTAAGCAAATATAATCGTGTTTGAACTGATTATTTCAAACTGCTGCATATGACTGTTAATATGTGAGGCAGACGTAAAAATATCACTTATTTCGTATGCACCTTAAACCTTTTCGTCAGTTTCTAATGTGATCTTAAGACCTTTATACTCTCAGAAACGCTCCCTTAAAATATTATGCGAGAAAATTTAAAATATTTATTGATTGAAAGTTTTGCTGAAGGTCAAAATGCATTCAGGTGACTTTGTGTTCATAACCTCGTCTTCTCAATTACAGCACGAACAATAACCAAAGGTTGCCATTGTTTTCGCTGCGACACAAATTCGGCCTAAAACAACGTTAAGCTAGGCCTTTTTTAATCCTAAACAGCAGTTCGGCTGTCGTATCCGATGAGGTCAATCTCATGTCCCACACCAGGGTGGGCGCAAAAACGGTGATCTGGTTGTTACTAAGTTTACCGTGACAATAGACTTACTCAAAACCTGTTGCATTTTCCCCTCCCTCGCCCACCTGAGTTCAAAGTTTAGAGGAGACTAGAAGAGGGCTACGGCGGAGGTGGTTGGCGCGGCGAAGGCCGCACTTATGCGTGCAGTTGCATTGCCATGGGCGACATTTTTATGGGTACGCAACCCCAATAACTTCTATCGCACCCTGATCTGACTCCCGTCCTGGTTCAGCGCATCTGCCGCTAGGCCCGCTATAAAGACATGCGATTGCAAATAAGTATGCCAATAAAGTCCTCCAGCGTTTGCGTTTCCTATGCCATACCCTCATGCAGCAGGACCAAATTAATGAAAGCAAACTTATGGCCAGAATTCCGGTGAGGCGCCAGAAAACATCGCACGCTTATAGCCGGATATTTTAAAGCCCATTTCAGCTGTGGTTAGCATAAATGAGATGCGCAATGTGTGTATCCAGCAAAGTTAAAGCTCATTAAGTATGCAAAGGGATGTGACATGCCACATAAGAAGAGCCACGTCTGCCATGAAGGCCTTTGCTCTGTTTAACGGTGCCTCTACCGTTTCTTCTGGTCAAACAAAGAACTCTAAGGGCACTCGAAAAGGCATTGTTTTAGAAATTTAAATTTAGGTTTCTCCCATCTAACATGAAACACGTGGATCAACATTTAAATTTTTCTAACTAGGTAAGGAGCATTCTGTTAAATGTACTGCTCTAAATGAGTGAAAAATGAACGCAAGCATGCTAATAATACAGCATTTTCTACGCTTAAAGCGCAGCATTATACTTAATAATAGAATACTTACGTTGTTAGGGTTCATTATCATTCCTCTACATATTACATTACTTTTACGATGTCAGTCTCAGTACCACATAAGCAAACTGCTCTAGCATCAGAAGGGATTTAGTATTTGCTTTCCTTTGGTATTTTAATCCTTTAAATCCAGGGAAATTTTAAACAGGAAATAAATGTACGGATCTGTTATAACAACCATCTGCTGTTGTTGAAAGTTTTGCATTTAGCTTAACCAATACGCTCTAGTTTTGCATCTTATGATTTTCATAGGTCATTTGCAGATGATGGATGTTGACCACATTCCGATGAAAAGATTTGTTTTGTACATTCTAGTTAACGGTCTGTAGAAAACGTAGATCAAATTCGGTTGGCTTTATAACCATTTACAAAAAGGACGTGTAAGCGCGTGGAACACGATAGTGACCATAGCATCTGCATCATTTTCGCAAAATCATGACTTCCTTTGAGATGACCAATTACGTTATGTTCAGCTTCTTAACTCACATGGTTATCTTCAAAATAAGCAGATGTTTACTTATACCGAAAATCAAAAGAAGGCATTTAATTGGATTTCTCAAAGCCACTGACCTCCCATGAAACTACCAAGTTATTTGGCTTGTTTCCATAGATAAGCACATCCTCGGGTTGAGTTAAAGGGGGTTGAGGTGGAAAAATGCATGTGCTCCCCATTTCATTGTCGAAGCCCGGAACAACTGAGCTGGGGCCTGAACTACCAGCTGCGTTGATCAGTCGCAAGCGAAATTGATAGGCAACATCCGCATAAAGGGTCATAATCATCATGTGGGCAGTCAAATTGACCAAAGCTTGACCAGCTGAGACAGTGGAAAATGTCGGTTCAAAGTTGACAAGAATGTGTTTCATGAGTTGCCAGTCGTCGCTCAGCAGGGCGGACTGAAGATCCTCGATGACTTTTGAAGCGGAAACACCTGGTGTCTTCCGGTGCTTAATGTACAACGGCCGATAACTTCCATAGATGTATTCAAGGGAAATGTCAGTTATTGGGGCGTTATTATCTGATCCTGGTTCCCATATCAACAAAGCTGATTGCGTCGCAGCATCATATTTGCAGTCCAGCTTTATTGCACTGGGTGGCTCAGGCGGACCTAAAAGATTTAAAGCAGTTTTATTTTGAATTCCAACTTTAGATGCATGGGCTAAATTGAGAAGGAAAACTATTTAAGAAATTATGTTTGGGGTGTTTATTAAAAGTTACAAATCCTTGATGTCGTTTTTTGAATTTTTTCACCGTTGGAAATTCTATGGTCATTTTCAGAGCACTTATATGTTTGCATGCTAAACTTAAGGGCAGTATCCTCGGCTCCTGTCCTAATTACTATCTTAAGCCAAAACATTGTTATTTTAAACTCAATTTTGTATTGATAAGTACATTTGGGGCGTTCTGTTGGAATCTGGGCCGTGGAAATTTGTACAAACACAAGGTTGTGCGAAGGAAATTAAGCGAAAATGGTTTAGGGAATAGGACGAGAAATATTTGGTTCGTAATTTAAGAATAAATTTTACTAGGTTACGAAAGTAAGTTCAAAGATGAGATAAAGAAAACCAGCGTAAGCGCATTGACTGCGTCACAGTATCTGCCACCATACCCTACCCTGCGTTAGTAAAAATGCAAACTGGCACTTGATCATTACGTTGACATTTCGGGATGGAAAATTGAGAACTTCGTCCTCAATAACGCTGTGAATTCTTACCATGCTAAACTGGATTGATTACGGGCACAAATATTAATTTCGTCCAGGTGGAGTACGAAACGACGATGCCTTTGCATGTATTTCGCGAACAACGTAAATTGGTTATCGCTTGTTTCTTTACCCAGTGATAGAGATCAAATTTAACAATTTGGTTTTAATTGTCCAACTAGAATACGATAACTCACTTCACCTCCGGAGCAGTTTTATCTCGTTAGGCGTTATTTCTTTCCATTATTTGTACAAACTGAATGTTATTTTTAACCTTTTTTAGTTTAAAACTTATAAATGCCATTAAAATCCTCACAACTTAAATTTGCACCGGTGTTCTCCAAGATGAATTTACTGCCAAAAATGCAACGATATGAACCAAAATATTGCGAACCAGCATTGCAATAAAATGTTTTAAAAAACTGGCAGCATAATAACTGTTTACCACTTCCAAACTGACGCTATGCTGTATCTTCTTGACGCGATATGCCTACATTTAAAGTTTTTAAGTGTGGCTGACCCCGGAAATTGAATTACATATTTTACTGCTGAAGTTCATTCTCTTCTGTAATAATAAATTGTAAATATCTGTTTTAAACATCATTTACCATAAAAAGCAAACATTTGGCAGATTTAGATGTGTTACGTAAGTTTTTTACAGCGAGAAAATGCCTAGTTTATTTTCGGCAAACGTTTAATCTCTGTGACGAAAGTTTGTAATATGTTAGCGCATCGAATATTCGAGCCCAATTAAGCATCAAGTAACCAATACCTTAAAAGCCCAGCAAAATCCGCTCATCATAAATATATAATACGAAGAACGATTTTTCTCTTAGAGAGAAAAAAATATTTTTATGAATTGTTTGGAAACGCACCCAGACAGAAAATATTAACCACCGTAGCCTAGAGAGTAAAGTTATAATAACTTAAGGCTGTGAATTATATGCTCATCCTTATATTCGAAGTCCGCCAAAAGCGCAAAGGGTTAGTTCCATTAACCTTAAAGGACGCGCTAATCTAAATTTCACTCCATGAATTAACATTTACCTTCTTTTATGCTATAACTAGGATAATAATTTTGAGATTAGCTCTTGAACATGCGTTCTTGGATCAAAACGTGATGCTGTTTAAATAAACGTTTGACAAAGAGTTATATTCGTAAGCGTTAAAAAAACCGATCTATTACATCCAGTTGCATTACCTTCTTCAAGTAGAAATTTGAATGTTAAATAGATAATAAAAAAAGCTCGGGTAGGGTCAAAATTGACGTTGATGTCAAATTCAGCTATTTTTACGGTTCGAAACCGATACTTTTAAAGACAGGGAGACCCATGTTTAGGGGTTGATCAAAGGACAAGTATAACTTTCTTTCACAAATGAGTGATCAATAACCGAAAACCCTTAAACCAAATGCAGTCTTGCTGACCAATTCATTGCATATTGGAAGATTCGCCAGAAACGAATTATTGCACTCATCAGACTGTGCCATTAATTTAGGCTATGGTAATCCATAGGCCCTAGCAGCTTCTCTTCATCGGAGAGGCTGATAAGTAACTGCGAATAAACACAAAGATGGGCACCGTAGCAATACGAAGGATGAGCAAAAGAAGAATGACACCTGCACTCTCCATATTTATGCAGGCGTTTTGAATCGTTCCAAAATGTTTAAAGGAATTTAAGCCACACGTAATATTGCACTAACTTTAAGGCAAATTAATCAGAAGTTTAGCATGTTCTTAGCCCGATATTGTTTCGTTTACAGCAAGGATGTAGCTGCAAACTTGCTTATTCACCATGTTGAGTACTGTTGTGTCTACATTACCCGTCACTTTTAGGAACACGCACAAACGGAATAATCCCTTGCATGTTTTTTTCATTTTTGTTCTGAGAGTAGTTACAAATGGCAAACTGTCCCCTGGTTTAGAGGCCTCCTAGTTAGGACACATTTCAATAAATTTGATCCAAATTATCTTCACTTCTACAAACACAATTACGCAATAATGCATGAAAAACTGATTTCTTGGAAGTATTTTACTACAGTGTCATATCAAAGCGTAGTTCATCATGCATTCCGTCGGAGGCTTTAGGTCTATTTTAGCGTGAAATGAGGTGTGAAGTTTACCAGAGATGCATACCCTAGTCTCTGTTGACTGATCCTGGTAAGTTTAGTGAGAAACCGTTATGGCTGAATTGCCAAGCAAATGGAAGATTTTCCTTTCCCGGCCACCTAGGAACATTCATAGGCTTCTACAGCAAACGGTTGGCCCCTCTATGCTTTTGGGGATGACCTCTTTGCAAAGTATAAAGATGTAAAATGATTTCAAAGATGCAGTATGTTCAAGGAAACATGGATTCGTTTATATAACCAATTTATTGGCGTACAATATAAGTCCTTGTGGAGCCTAAGCACATTTTAAACCTATCATAAAATTAAGCACCATCAGATATATTACCTTGTACGACGAAAATTACTGCTGCAGAATCGTTGTCAAGCTTATTGAACGCAGTACAACGATAGAATCCAGTGTCATGTGGCTGCAGATTTTGCAAGGTAATTGTGGATTCAATTTTACTTTGGCCTAATTTTCGTCTTGACGTTTCTAATATTTCCACCGGAAGGCCATATGCCTCACAGAACTTTTCATCATATAACATCTCCGACTGTATTCGTAATGCAGCCATGCAGTCCGTGCTTATCCTGTGCCTGAAACCAAAATGCAGACACTCGTTTCCGGAAAAGAAATACATCACATATTTTCTATATTGAAATGTAAGGAATTTTACATGCCAAACATCTTTACCGTCAACCAACAATAATTTCAAAATCAGCATTTTAAATGTCATTTTACAAATGCCAATTCTGAAGTTGGGCTAGAGCTGCAAAAAAATGACAAACGAATAAAAGTTCATGTTCCAGCGATCGCGTCTACTTCTTTTCACGGTCTTTTATTTTTTCCTCGGTCATCACTTTACGATTTAAGCCTGACTTTTGGTTCTTATGCATGCTTTCCGACGCATGGCTTAGTTTGGACTTCATCGACGATACTCTATATTCAGCATTCGATTTCAACTCGCATATCTTTGTTTTTATCAAACAGATTCCACGAGTGCGATATTCGCTTTCTTTTATCAAAAGCTGATAACTATGGCAACATAAATAGTAGCAAAGAAGCGAATTCTAAGAGATTGCACGAGCGAAAGAGAAATCTGTTCGCGTTCCTGAACAATTTCCTATTATTCTGAGCTTTCAAACTCCTGCAGGAGTTTATCCTCAGAAATAGCTGCAGCAACAAAATGGATACGCTTATAGGGGGTAAAAACCAATAAATGACCACTGATGCAAGTCTGGAGGTAACGGCATAGGGCTTTGTACGCTGGCGCCAAATTGATAAATAGATTTATAGAGATTCCATCCGTGGACCCAGCTTGAAACAATTCCCGAATCATCTTGTTTCCGGCGTGGGCGATTATCTTGATGGCTGCTAAGTTAAACACATGCACTTATACGTTACCTCGTCTCATAGCTAACTTAGGTTTTTGTATGCACGATTCCGGCTTGCGTTCAGTTTTTACTGTGTAGTTAAAAGGACATTTTAGGCATAAGATGCGATAAATGACCCCAATCGCTATTCGACTTTAAATTTTCTTTGATTTTCTTCATCTTCTCTGCACTGCAACATTTTGCCGGTGTGCAATGTCGACACATATCCCTGTGGGCAGAAAATGCAGGCGAGAAGAATTTTCAAGTTTATTCAGTTGGGTATTCTAAAGGATGCGGATTGCTTCGTTGCACAGCAAACCAGCTTTCACGTGTAAATTTGCATTTTCTATTGCAACACCAGCTACGTATTTATTCTAAATTTCTTAATAGATTAACTTGCTTGGTTTGTCGGCTTTATAGATTAAGGGGGCAAACGGATAATCTAGGCAGTCTTTGGTGGAAAAATATAGGTTTTTATATTCATTCCTGCATAAAACTATACGATAGCTACGTAACTCAAAAATACTTTTATATTAAGTGGGTGCGTAACCGTCGGTGTTGTCATTGGACTGTTAATCGATCCCAATCTGTCAATCTCTAGCTTGTTTCTGGCGATACTTACCGTTATCTAAGAGAAGACTTACCACAGCTAGTACTTATAGAGAGATCCTTACGGTAATATCGTGTCAGAGTCAGCATGCCATTTAATGGTCATGACAGATTGACCGTATGGCACTAAATTTTGTTTTTCGTGTCACTTAGAAAAGCATGGAGATTCCAATGATTTAAATAAGTATCGATGAAAATCTTTTGGACTGATCAAGTGAAGAGCTACGTCATTATTTTCTTCCACCTACGGATTATATTAAGTAACCTGCTAGGCACGTGAGCAAGCGCCTGGTTCTTTAAATATAAATGGTGTAAGGCAATAGTTTGTACTTATTCCTAGCAGGGTGGGATATGTCCCATTTACGTTTCGTTTTTTAATAAACTGTGCTAGTCTTCAAACTCACTCGGTCATTTGAATATAAAAGCATTCTCCAATGACATCGTTTCTATCACATGATATCCAAAATGTGTGCATCGCCTGCAGTTAAGGTAAACACCTCCATCCGACCTTTATATTTGAATATCGCAAAATGTATGTTTGCTAGTTGGGGTAGTTGCATGAGTTTAAACTTCCTATTAAGGACAGTATCAAAACTTTCCTAATGAATTAACCATGACCTGATAAGCAATCACCGTAAAAATTGAATAAGGTGCCAACAATAGCTGAATATTTTGCTGTAGGGAAGGATCCAAGAGGTCGGACCAAAATTGAATTTTGTTTAAAAAACAAAGTGTCACGGAAGCACTGCAGTCGATCATTCGTGCATCTTGGAACAATTATGTCCAGATATATCCATGTCAATACGAATTGATCAACCAAATATACATATTTTTTCATTGGGTTCTTTGAAAAAAATATTACAGAAGGACATGACGAAGATTTAAATGGAATATCCATTCCAGTTCTGAAAATCCCATAGGTTGGTATTTTTAAATTGCTCACAATATAAAAGTTATTTGATTTTCTTACCGAGTCCACTTTATGGCTAATGAGTCGAAACTCCATTAGGTCCGTTTCTCCCCTACAGGTGAGAGAAACTGCATTGCCAGCGTCTACCCATGTGGTGTTTATCTTCCCATTTTTGTTCATCTTGAACTGGGATTTGGAGCCGGAAATGACTGGACCCTTCGTAATTCTGCTTTTTTGCCTCACCAAAACGTTACCACTGCCCGTGGTCTGTCCAAACATATTGCTTGCCACGCAGGTGTACGTTCCGGAGTCTGATAGTTCTACACGCTGCAAATGACGAAGCTACTTGAATGATTTAACTCCAGAGAATTAAAAGAAGGCTTAAACGAATGCATATGAATACCGCTAACTTAAGTTACTATGCTGAAAATGGAAGATGGTTCATAGGTTACCACGCAGTATGGGCTGAAATAAACTAAAGAATAAATCACTGAATGCATGCACGAGAATGCTCCTAACTGCAGAGTATTTTAATCCCTGACAAAAAGCTATAAGGTAACCTATCGTTATAACAAGTGAAGAACATCGAGACATAATCACCTAACATATGTTTCAGCCTACTATCCGTTATGGAAAAGAAACATTAGCAAGAAATTTTAGCATATAACAAATTCTCTTACGAAGAAGCGTCAAAAGCCCTGCTCAGTTAAAAAGTTAAACTCCATTTTCCAAAGGCTAGGTTTTCATAAAAAAGGCAAATATCGATAAAGACGGAGGAAAAATAAAAGAAAATTTTAATTTTATTTGTCTTCGTCACTCAGCCATGCCCGACACGGTGTCTGGCTAAACTTGAAGGTTTGAAATACATTCCTCTGCTCACCGAGTATTTACATAATCATCACACCAATTTGCTTGGGCCAATACCTCGTCATTTATATAAAAGACATAATAAATTAAAAGTTTGTTTTACGTGAATAAAATCTACAATTAGTCCATAAACCATCAAACTATTGCCTATTGGACGTCTGAATCTGATGAAATACAGAATAAAATTGAAAAAGACCGAATTTCTTCATTTGAGAAAAAATTTAAATAAAGTTTTCAACACGCTTAAACCAAACCCGTCTTCATGAAATACTGTGTCGTTCCAAATGCATTTATTTATTCCCTATATAATATAAATAAATGGCAAAGACTTCAGAACTGTTTTACACTCATGTCAAGGATGCGCATGCATTTGCACTAGAAATAATATTACACAAATAAACTAAAATGTGATGAATCTTCCATTTGAACTCGAAGGTGACAAATGAATGGTTGCCTGATATAAAAATGTGAATTAATTCAACTTCTGATAAATCTTTCATTTGGACTTAAATTTTGTCTTAATTTGGCTTAAATATCTAAAGAATATTGAACAAGCAATGCGTTTGTTTTCTTTCCGATTTGCTGTCCACGATTAAAGGTACTGTTCCACCTTCAACGACTAAACAATAGTCTGCAAAGTGGAACTGAGTAAGTCATGAGAGCACACAAAAAATGTTGCTCAAATAAATGGAAGAATAGTTTAGCCTCATATAAATTTGCTCTTTGCCGACTCAGCAAAAGAGATCGTTCTATTTGTTTGGATTACATTCATTTTTATTGCACTTGGTTTAACGTCCAGTTCACAAAAGCAATCAAATGTCATTCTTTGTAATTTAATTTTCGTTTGATGTTAATACCATCAATTTTGTTTCATAGGAAGAAGCTGTTTGATTAAGAACTGTAACATGTTTTGAAGGTATGTTGAAGGTAGCTTAGATGTAAAAACTCCTGTAATGACGAAAGACGGGTGTTTCAGCTTGAAAGCTTGTGTCTTCTAAAATCTGTAGCTATGGTAAGCGAGTAAAGAGAACATGTTCTTACTCTCACTTCTTACTAAATCGCAGAAGTTATTTTCTCCCAACGTTTAAGGATTTTCACTGGTATCACTGGTTGTACTTATGTTTGTTTCCCAAAAAAATATTGAGCTCTGTTTACACTGATAATTCTGGTTTGCGCTCGGTATTTGCATTACGTAAAGTTACTCAAAAAACAAAACTAATTAATATGGCAACCTCTGCTTACTGCAAAATAATCTGAAATTTTGGATATTATGAGGAAGCATCTATAGAGTAACCATATATCTCAGCCCCTCTGCTGAGAGGAAATGGCCCTAACTAACCGAAATAAACAGAGTTCCATCAGCTTCGATGATGAAACGACTGAACTTTCGGTCGGAGGTATTTTGGTTGCTTCCTAGTTGAAGATTGTCATCCCTGCTCCACAGAACAACAGCTTTGGGTGCTCCAACGGTGCGACAGTACAATCTCAGTGCCTGCTTTTCCACACAGACGGTCTGTTCTGGTGGCCCATCAATAATGGCGGGTGGTGAGTCCCAGACGTTGAGGTAGGCGTTGGCAAACGCAAAACCATTCCTATTACTTATATTGCACTGGAAGACAGCAGTATCACGTACAGTGAGGTGGGAAAACACGAGCGTCTAAAACGCAAAGCAGTCAGGTCTTCGAATGCATCAGTAGGGATTCAAACTTTGGTAGAAGAACGGAAAAAGTCACTTTCAAATAAATAACATACTGTTGACCTAAGCAGGAAACTTAAAGACGAAGTGCTTTTGTGAAAGCAAATCTCTTTTCATGCCAATTTAAAGTAGTCCAGAAACGTTAAAAAGAAACATAGAAACAAACGTGATAACCAACGCAATCATATGTCAGCTATCGAGTTTAAACGGAAAAGAATTAGTAATGTCCGGCTTTTAATGGGGTGCATGTTCTGACGAATATAATTGATGCATTTTCAGTCTATTGTGGATCATAATAAATGCAAACGTTTGTTTTCAATGTAACCAAGAGAGTTTGTGTACACAAGGGAAAAAAGATGTAGATAGTTTAAAGTTATTCTCTTAAGGTAAATGTTAAAATATTGGCAAAATATTTTTTACAGAGCTTGCCTATAAAAATCGTTTGGTTGGTGCTTAATCATTTTGTGCACTCGTGGATTGTGTCAGTGCTGATTGCATCAGTTGATTCATCATGAACTGTTCATTTTAAACTTTGAATGACAATATTCAAAATTGCAACAGGCCAGACAATAGAAACAGTTAGAGCTAGACTATAACATTATTTGATTAGGTTCTTTGTTCATGTTATTGGCTGAAATGATATTAATTTGAGTTATTAAGAGGAATACATTTAAGCGTGTTCCTTAAAGAAATAAAAGGTTTGTGTTTACGTGAAGGAATTCTACTTTAAAAAGAGTTAGTTTTACATCGCAATAACAAACTAACATAAAAGGATGTGTTGGAGCACAGTAAATGCGTAATAATACTGTTCCCTTATTTTTTAAAACTGTCATTAAATATTGTCGAAAATCACTCATATTTTTCATGGGTTTCCAGCCTAATTTGCTGATGATAGTGATGATGTATTTGATCATTTTTTGGGGACTAAAGGGTACCCTGTGAACAGATTCAACTAATTTACAAGTGATCCAGAGCAATTGTGGAAGTTGAGATGACCTGCAAGTTGTTTTAATTATACCAGACCCTTCCGTTGAAGTTTTTCCATCGGTGATTTACCTTACAGTTTTTACTACTTTCTGCATTCAATCTTAAACAGATGAAGTACCGCATGAAATGCGATAGCGAATAATTCTATGTTCAATCCAGCGCAGTTTTAATATCTTAAATTTTATTTAATAACCTAACAGGCTCTATGAAAATAATTTTTCCTTATTTTAATACATAATGACGTTTTTCGTTATTTTACTAGCAATACAAATGTACTTTTGAGCCGAACTGAATGTTGCATGATTTTCAGTCCATTCAGTTCTTTACCTGCTGTCATAGGTTAAATCAGCCGATTTTGCGTGCCTTTTCAGTAGACGACTTGGAAAAGTTGGCATGTGCTTAAACGAACTCTTTACAAATAGTAAAAGCGTTTATCAAGAACAAATACACGTTTTCGTCACCTTATCCAAATTATTCTTTACGGATAAAAACGTGGCCTATTTTGCGTGCAACAGCAGATTAAACCAAATTTTACTCTTTTTTCAAATTGTATGAGCACGTTCTTTGAGGCGTCATTAAAAGAAGGAATGCTTTTTAATGGTTTGAGCCACTATAAAAGACTAAATGGCTAATTCTACGCAAAATGGATAAATTGATAGATAGGGATTTTCAACTAGACACAAAATTACTAAGATACCGCTTGTGACCTCCTCGCAATAGGCCTTCGTTTTAAACTGGAAGCAAGTTGTGTGTATTTACGGTTTACAATATTTGCGTGTAGCCTGAATATGTGAAGTATATCAACTTGTTTCGGATCTATGTATCTGTATCTCAAATGAATTATAAAATACCTTCTTTATTCGAAATTAAAATTAAAAGCACAGAGTTTGACTCATATATTGGCCAAAAACATGTTTGCAGAGCAGTATGTGAGAGAAAATCGCTTGAAGTGCAGGTTTCTTTTCATTAATAATATAAAATTCACGCTTAAAATTTTCAAAACTTGTCTCCTTCTTATTAAGTAATTAAAATAATTTATTTTGCTAAGCACAATTTTTTAATGTGGATCGTTGATAGAAGCGAACAGATAAGATCGAAAAAGCAATTCATGAGGAGAAGATGCGATCTCTCGATCAAGAATTTCTTTGGTCGGACGTTTCAGATTCTCTTTCGAACACATCATCAGAAGCAGAAGCAGAGAAAAGCGATAAGTGCACAACGTGCACAGGAACCATGCATTCCGAAGCCTTCTACAATTAACAGCTTTCACAATTACCGTTTGCGGTCGTAATTGATGGGATGATGGCTTTGCCGTCCACGTTCAAGTCGTTAAGTACTTTTTGGTACTTTAGTACTTCGTACCTTGTGCCTCTATCATACATGTCTGCAACTGCCGTTTATTATGGGTCCACGTGAGAATCCAACACGTCAGACCAATACACTTCTCGTTACAGCTATCGCATCTTCTCCTCCTGGAGTTAAGAGTGTTTTAAAAATACTTAGTCCCTGGGTCAAGGAAAATGGACAAATGATACCTCATCATGACGTACATATGAAGGCTTTCCCGATATCTGTTTCGTGCGTCGTTCTATTTTTTTTCTCTAACAAACCATACGTTGCCGTCAATCAAGTGAAACAGTCGGTATCAAGACCAACTGAATGAATTACTTTGGGGCACGACCTTGACCGTCATCTCCGTCTTCAGAATTAGGCGAACGTACAAACATGCGTCTTGTAGATATTTTTAATCACGCAATTGCTTGATCATCAGCAACGTCTCCAGAAAGGTAAGAGAGAGTATGAAACAGCTTCCTGTTCAGATTCAAAAAACGGAGGAAATTGGTATGCAATTTACTACTGAAGTAAGTCCACAGTTCGAGCTTTACCACGAGCCCTGTCAAAGAAACCGAATTCTCACTTTCGCCGAATTGATGTTGTGACATGCTAAGATAGTCTCAGCGTTCTTTAATGCCATGCTTAAACACACAGCACCTGCAGACACAGTTGATGGCTCAACTGTCGATACCGACGGTGTTCATCGTGTGTCCCACTGCAGAGTGGACGCAAGGAAGTTGCCTTGCACATGAGGTAGTTTCGAATTAATGTAAACTTGCTGTATTTAACGCAGAAACTTTCTGTTTCTCAAAGGGATCCGGCGTTTGGACATAGTTTGATAAAACGGGCTTGCAAGAAGGCCAGGTGGCTGGAGTGGCGTTAAATCATACCTTCGCGTGCCAACCAACCCACTGGTCAGCGTGTATTCAACCAGGATTTCAGTCAGCAAGAAAGATAGGCCAGCCGCGATAATGCCTTTTTGACAGGACTGCGCAACTTGTGGTTTTTAAAGGTTACTTAAGCAATTATCTTCTTGTTGTGCATAGGAATTATTTATACGCCTTCTAAAGATTTGTGGATAAGGATTGAATCTTCACTCAACAGCCGGTATAAGTAATCATTAACGAAACCTGTAACGAAGTGTAAAATATAGAGATGTGCCTAATGCCTATTATGCTGAGTAGCATTTTTGTCTATAAAACATCCAACTTTCAATTATTACGCTTTGCTAATGTCAGTTTAGTAAATTAAGCAGTATGGAAATATCTCTAGAACGTTGGATGAATCTTATCAAACTGACATTCGAAAATAGGAATTATTTGCTGTCTTTATGTTCATACTTTGTGACCTGTCCCAGATCTTTCTGCTTGACTTTGACGTCCAAAACGGCTTTACTAAACTTTGTCAAGCTTGCTTACCGATGGATTTTACATACCGATGTTCAATTTTAATGACAACTCGCACCAGGAAATCAATCTTGAAAGTACGAATTTTGAAAATATACACTCCTTCAGTTTACTTAGGGAAAGATAGGCTTGTCGGGGAAGTTGGCAATAAATGAAATTATGACGACACAAAAGGGACAAATGTAACCTACATTTCCAGAGAGCCTTTTGCGCTTTCCATCCAAAATCTTTTCGATTCGGTCTCCATTTGCGTACCATAATACGTCTGGTTTGGGAACGACAAGCCTGCTAGGAAAGCAATTTAGCCGCCCAGTTCCACCAATAGGAACAGTGAGGTCAGTTGGTTTTTCGTCAAAAATGGCTCTGCTATTGAAAGATTAAAACAAATGTTCGAAAATTGTGGCTCATTTTTAATTATTCAAATAAAATGAAATATGTTTACTGAAATTGAAAAATGGTGACTAACAACTACTGAGTTGTAGCCCATATTGGACAATTATTTTACTCAACCAGATGTTTTGCATGACACATCATTTATTTTTTTCTCGAATCTGCATTTTCTGTGTGACAGATGCAACATCTTACATTTTCAGAAACAAATTCTCATTAATAAACAGCAAATTAATGTGTACATTCAATGCGCAGTTCAATAATAACAATAATAACAGCGCAATTATAAGATGCATATAAAAGTAAAATACGACCACTGATAATGTTTCAAAGTATTTTGATGAAAGCTCGAAAATTCAAAATGTTCATCTACATAGATAGGACAAACAGAATAAAATTTCCATAGTGTAACTTGTTATAAGGCAGCCATACTCCAACGCATAACTCTGAACCTGATTTATTTGATACTCCAGTCACGCTTCCAAGACTGCACCAGCCGCTGTTCTCATGTCCACCCAGATCGGGGATACTCAAACACATAACGGTGGTGCGCACCCATCTAACCGGATTAATGGATGGGGGCTAGAAATTATATTTTGCATGAGAGCTGAGGATGTGATAATATGCATGTTCCATTGTGCCCTGGAGCTCAGACTAGAGCCCTCACCGGCGGTCGCATAGCGATGTGTAGCATATGATGGAATGGAACCGACAAAGACAAGGGAGACCGGAATGGCCATTTCTGGCTTATTAGCCGTCATCAGCCAGTCATACCCAATCCCAAGTGTGGCACACCTGGGATTCGAACCCGCGACCTTTGGTATTTCAGTCGAATGCTCTACCATTGAGCCACGGGCTCGTTGTTTTGTCAGTTGTGATCGGGAATATGATAATAGTGTGGGGCTCACCGATCTGCTTGAGGAACATGCATGTTCCGTTATGCCCTGGAGCTCAGAATAGAGCCCTCGCATGCGGTTGTATAGCGACGTGTAGCATTTGATGGAATGGAATCGACAAAGACAAGGGAGACCGGAATGGCCATTTCTGGCTTATTAGGCGTCATCAGCCAGTCATACCCATTCCCAAGTGTGGCACTCCTGGGATTCGAACCCGCGACCTTTGGTATTTGATTCGAACGCTCTACCATTGAGCAACGGGCTCGTTTTTTTGTCGGTTGTGATCGGGAAAATGATGATAGTGTGGGGCACACCAATCTGCTTAAGAAACATGCATGTACCGTTGTGCTCTGGAGCTCAAACTAGAAACCTCGCAGGCGGTCGCATAGCGACGTGTAGCATATGATGGAATTGAACCGACAAAGACAAGGGAGACAGAAATGACCATTTATGGCTTATTAGCCGTCATCAGCGGGTTTGAATCCGTGATGTTCAACACTTGGGATTGGGTATGACTGGCTGAGCTCCAGGGCACAATGGAACATGCATGTTTATTAAGCATATCGGTGAGCCCCACACTATCATCATATTACCGATCACATCCGACAAAACAACGAGCCCGTGGCTCAATGGTAGAGCGTTCGACTCAAATACCAAAGGTCGCGTGTTCGAATCCCAGGTGTGACACACTTGGGATTGGGTATGACTGGCTGATGACGGCTAATAAGCCATAAATGGCCATTCCGGTTTCCCTTGTCTTTGTCGGTTCCATTCCATCATATGCTACACGTCGCTATGCGACCGCCGGTGAGGGCTCTAGTCTGAGCCGATGGTTCTGCTGCTGCGTGACATAGCAACGACGGGTTCGGCTCCTAAGTGGGACCCAAGCGTTCTCTTTGCGGTTTCTTGTATATGGACTCCAAAGGATACTCAACGAAAATATTTATGAAATAATAATGTGCAGGACATGGAGTCAGATGATTCGGACATGACGTTTTAGGGTCAGACCCGAAATTTCATTGAGCATTTGTGTCGAAGAAAATCACCCACTCTGGAATAACCACGTATTGCCTTCACTGCAAACAAGTAGTACTACAAGTATTTTAAATCTTATATGGCACATATATTATCACGTACCTCCTACTTAAGTACAAGCTTAAAGCGCAGACACGTGTTTCACCGACGATTCTGCTGCTGCGTGACACAGCAACGAGGGGTTCTGCTCCTCATTGTGTCCCTCAGCGTTCTCTATGCGGTTTCTATTATACAATCTCCAGAAAATTAAATCAGAAAATAAGTTCTGACTATTTATTTCAGGACAGGGAGGCAGATGATTAAGAAATAACTTTTTTAGGTCAGATCCGAAATTTCAATGAATATTTGGGTCGAAGACAATGATATACTGTAAAATAACCACGTAATGCCCATTCTACAAACAAGTAGTACTACAAGTAGTATTAATTTAATTCGCACATGTATTATACCGTACTTCCGACATAGGTACTAGCTTAAAGCCCAGACACGCGTTTCGCCGATGTTTCTGCTGCTGCGTAACACAGCAGCGATGGGTTCGGCTCCTAAGTGGGTCCCTTAGCGATCTCTATGCGGTTTCTGGTATATGGACTCCCAGAGAAGAATCTAGGAAATAATTTCTGAAACTTTTAAGTGCAAGACATGGAGTCAGATGATTCGCACATGATATTTTTGGGGTCAGAGCCGAAATTTCAATGAACATTTTAGTCAAAGAAATTCACCCACTGTAGAATAAACCACGTTATGCCCATTCTACAAACAAATAGTACTACAAGTAGTATGAATTATATATGGCACATATATTATACCGCACTTCCCACATAGGTACTAGCTTAAAGTCCAGACAAGAGTTTCGCCGATATTTCTGCTGCTGCGTGACACAGCAACAATGGGTTCGGCTCCAAAGTGGGTCCGTTAGCGATCTCTATGCGGTTTCTGGTACATGGACTCCAGAGAAGAATCAAGGAAATAATTTCTGCAATAATTAAGTAAAGGACATGGATTTAGATGATTCGGACATAACCTTTTAGGGTAAGACCTGAAAGGTCGATGAATATTTGGGTCGAAGAAATTCACCCACTGTAGAAAAACCACGTTATGCCCATTCTACAAACCAGTAGTACTACAAATAGTATGAATCACATAGGGCACATATATTATACCGAACTTCCGACATACGTACTAGCTTAAAGCCCAGACACGTGTTTTGCCGATGTTTCTGCTGCTGCGTGACACAGCATCGAGGGTTTTGGCTCCTAAATGGGTTCGTTAGCGTTCTCTTTGCGGTTTCTGGTATATGGACTCCAGATAATAATTAAGGAAATAATTTCTGAAACTATTAAGTGCAGGACATGGAGTCAGTTGATTGGGACATGACTTTCTATGGTCAGCCTCGATATTTCAATGAACCTCTTGGTCGAAGACAAACTACCACTGTGGAATAACCACGCTAAGCTCATTCTACGAACAAGTAGTACTACAAGTTGTATGAATCTTATATGGCACATATATTATAGCGTTCTTCCGACATAGCTTACTGCAAAAATCCCAGACACGTGTTTCGCCGATGTTTCTGCTGCTGCGTGACACAGCAACGAAGGGTTAGGCTTATCAGTGTGTCCCCCAGCGTTCTCTATGTGTTTCTGTTAAAAGGACTCCAGATAATAATTAAGGAAATAATTTTTAAATTATTAATAGCAGGACATGGAGTCAAATGATTCAGACATGACTTTTTATGGTCAGACCCGAAATTTCAATGATTATTTTAAGTCGACGAAATTTACCCACTGTAGAATAACCACGTTATGCCCATTCTACAAAGTAATAGTACTACAAGTATTTTGAGTAATAAATGGCACATATATTATACAGCACGTCCAACATAGGAACTAGCTAAAAGTCCAGTCAAGAGTTTCGACGATATTTCTGCTGCTGCGTGACACAGCAACGATTGGTTCGGCTCCTAAGTGGGTCCGTTAGCGATCTCTTTGCGGTTTTTTGGTATATTGACCCCAGAGAAGAATCAAGGAAATAAATTCTGACCCAAAAAAGTGTCTGGGCTTTAAGATAGAACCTATGTCAGAAGTACGGTATAAAATATGTGCCATATGAGATTCATACTACTTGTAGTACTTTTTGTTTGTAGAATGGGCATAACGTGGTTATTTCACCATGGGTGAATTTCTTCAACCAAAATTATGCATTAAACATTTCGGGTCTGAACACAAAACATCATGTTCGAATCATCTGAATCCATGACCTGCGCATAATTATTTCAGAAATTAATTCCTTGATTATTCACTGGAGTCCATATACCAGAAAACGCATAGAGATCACTAAGGGACCCAATTAGGAGCCGAACCCCTCGTTGCTGTGTCACGCAGCAGCAGAAACTTCGGCGAAACACGTCTGGGCTTTAAGCTAGTGCCTATGTCGGACGTACGGTATAATATATGTGCCCTATGTGATTCATACTACTTGTAGTACAACTTGCTTGTAGAATGGGCATAACGGGGTTATTCCACAGTGGTTGATTGTCTTCGACCCAAATGTTTATTAAAATTTCAGGTCTGACACTAAAAATACTTGATCGAATCATCTGACTCAATGTCCTGCACTTAAAAGATTCAGACTTTATATCCTAAATTATTATCTGGAGTCCATATACCAGAAACCGCATAGAGAACGCTGCGGGACCAACTGAGTAGCCGAACCCTTCGATGCTGTGTCAAGCAGCAGCATAAAACATCGATTAATCACGTGTCTGGGCTTTAAGCTAGTACCTATGTCGGAAGTACGGTATAATATATCTGCCATATGTGATTCATTCTACTTGTAGTACTACTTGTTTGTAGAATGGGCATAACGTTGTTCTTTCACAGTGGTTGATTGTATTCGATCCAAATGTTCATTGACATTTCGGGTCTGACACTAAAACATCATGTCCGAATCATCTGAATACATGATCGCACTTAATAATTTTAGAAATTATTTCGTTAATTATTCTCTGGAGTCCATATACCGAAAACCGCATAGAGAACGCTGGGGGACCCACTTAGGAGCCGAAGCCATCGTTGCTGTGTCACGCAGCAGCAGCAATATCGGCGAAATTCTTGTCTGGACTTTTAGCTAGTACCTATGTCGGACGTGCGGTATAATATATGTGCCATATATAATTCATACTACTTGTAGTACTATTTGTTTGTAGAATAGGCATAACGTGATTTTTCTACAGTGGGTGAATTTCTTTGACTAAAATGTTCATTGAAATTTAGGGTCTGACCCCAAAAAGTCATGGCTGAATCATCTGACTCCATGTCCTGCACTTTATAATTTCAGAAATTATTTCCTTAATTATTCTCTGGAGTCCATATACTAGAAACCAAATAGAGGACGCTGGGGGACCCATTGAGGTGCCGAAATCGTCGTTGCTGTGTCACGCAGCAGCAAAAACATAGGCGAAACACGTGTCTGGGATTTTAGCGATTAGCTATGTAGGAAGAACGGTATAATATATGAACCATATAAGATTCATACTACTTGTAGTACTTCTTGTTCGTAGAATGGGCATAACGTGGTTATTTCACAGTGAATGTTTGTCTTCGAACCAAATGTTCATTGAAATTTCGGATCTGACCCTAAAAAGCCATTTCTTAATCATCTGCCTGCCTGTCCTGAAATTAATAATGTCAGAAATTATTTTCTGGAGTTTGTATAATAGAAACCGCAAAGAGAACGCTGAGGGACACAATGAGGAGCAGAACCCCTCGTTGTTGTGTCACGCAGCTGCAGAATCATCGGTGAAACACGTGTCTGCGCTTTAAGCTTGTACCGAAGTAGGAGGTACGTAATAATATATGTGCCATAAAAAATTTAAAATACTTGTCGTACTACTTGTTTGCAGTATAGGCAATACGTGGTTATTCCAGAGTGGGTGATTTTCTTCGACCCAAATGCTCAATGAAATTTCGGGTCTGACCCTAAAACGTCATGTCCGAATCATCTGACTCCATGTCCTGCACATTATTATTTCATAAATATTTTCGTTGAGTATCCTTTGGAGTCCATATACAAGAAACCGCAAAGAGAACGCTTGGGTCCCACTGAGGAGCCGAACCCCTCGTTGCTGTGTCACGCAGCAGCAGAACCATCGGCAAAAAAAGTGTCTGGGCTTTTAGATAGTACCTATGTCAGAAGTACGGTATAAAATAAGTGCCATATAAGATTCATAATAGTTGTAGTAATTCTGGTTTGTAGAATGGGCATAACGTGGTTATTCTACAGTGATTGTTTGTCTTTGACACAATGGTTCATTAAAATTTCGGGTCTGGCCATAAAAAGTCATGTCTGAATCATTTGACTCCATGTCCTGCAATTAATAATTTAAGAAATTATTTCCTTGATTATTATCTGGAGTCCTTTTAACAGAAACCGCATAGAGAACGCTGGGGAACACACTGAGGAGCCTAACCCTTCGTTGCTGTGTCACACAGAAGCAGAAACATCGGCGAAACACGTGTCTGGGATTTTAGCGATAAGCTATGTCGGAAGAACACTATAATATATGTGCCATATAAGATTCATACAACTTGTATTACTACTTGTTCGTAGAATGAGCTTAGCGTGGTTTTTCCACAGTGGTTGTTTGTCTTCGACCAAAATGTTCATTGAAATTTCGGTGCTGACCATAGAAAGTCATGTCTGAATCATCTGACTCCATGTCCTTAACTTAATAGTTTCAGAAATTATTTCCTTAATTATAATCTGGAATCCATAAAACAGAAACCGCATAGAGAACGCTGAGAGACACACTGAGTAGCCGAAACCCTCGATGCTGTTTCACTCAGCAGCAGAAACATCGGCAAAACACGTGCCTGGGCTTTAAGCTAGTACCTTATGTCGGAAGTACGGTATAATATATGTGCCCTATTTGATTCATCCTACTTGTAGTACTACTTCTTTGTAGAATGGGCATAACGTGGTTATTTTACAGTAATTGATTATCTTCGGCCCAAATATTCATTGACATTTCAGGTCTTACCCTAAAAGGTCATGTCCGAATCATCTGACTCCATGTCCTTCACTTAATTATTTCAGAAATAATTTCCCTGATCATTGTCTGGAGTCCATATACTAGAAACCGCATAGAGAACGCTGGGGGACCACACTGAGTAGCTGAAACCCTCGATGCTGTGTCACGCAGCAGCAAAAATATCGGCGAAAATCGTGTCTGGGCTTTAAGCTAGTACCTATTTCGGAAGTACCGTATAATATATGTGCCATTTTAGATTCAAAATACTACTTGTAGTACTACTTTTTTGTAGAATGAAAATACGTGGTTATTCCACATTGGTTGATTGTAGTCGACCCAAATGTTCATTGAAATTTCACATCTGACCCTATATACTCATGTAAGAATAATCGAAATCTATGAGCTGCACTTAATTATTTCAGAATTTCATTTCCTTGGTTATTCTCTGGAGTCCATATACCAGAAACCACATAGAAAACGCTGGGGGACCCCATGAGGAGCCGAACCTTTCGTTGATGTGTCACGCGTCAGCAGAAATATCGGAGAAACACGTGTCTGGGCTTTTAGTTAGTACCTATGTCGGATGTACGGTATACTATATATGCCATATAATATTCATACAACTTGTAGAACTACTCATTTTTAGAATGGGCATAACGTGGATATTACAAAGTTGTTGATTGTCTTCAACCAAAATGTTCATTGACATTTCGGGTCTGACCCTAAAACGTCATTTCCGATTAATCTGACTCCATTTCCTGCACTTAATAATTTCAGAAATATTTTCCTTGATTATTATCTGTAGTCCATATACCAGAAACCGCATTTAGAACGCTAGGGGACGCAATGAGGAGCCGAACCCCTTGTTGCTTGTGTTACGCAGCAGCAAAAAACATCGGTGAGACCCATGTCTGGTTTTTTATCTAGTACCTTTTTCGGAAGCACGGTATAATATATGTGCCGTATAACATTCATACGACTTGTAGTACTACCTTTTTGTAGAAATAGGCATTACTTGTTTATTACCCAGTGGTTGATTGTCTTCGACCCAAATGTTCATTGACATTTTGGGTCTGACCCTAAAACGTCATGTCCGAATCATCTGACTCCATGCCCTGCAATTAATAATTTCATAAATTATTTCCTTTTTTATTATCTGGAGTCCATATAAAAGAAACCGCATAGAGAACGCTGAGCGACCCACTGAGGAACTGAAACCCTCGTTGCTGTTTCTAGCAGCAGCAGAAACATCGGCGAAACACGTGTCTAGGCTTTTAGCTTCTACTTTTTTCGGAAGTACGGTATAATATATGTGCCATATAAGATTCATACTACTTGTAGTACTACTTGTTTTAGATTGAGCATTTCGCGGTTATTTCTCAGTGGTTGATTGTCTTCGAAGCAAATGTTCATTCAAATTTCGTGTTTGGCCCTAAAAAGTCATGTCCGAATCATCTGACTCCATGTCCTGCACTTAATTATTTCAGAAATTATTTCCTTTTTTATTATCTGGAGTACATATAAAAGAAACCGCATAGAGAATGCTGAGCGACCCACTGAGTAGCTGAAACCCTCGTTGCTGTTTCTAGCAGCAGCAGAAACATCGGCGAAACACGTGTCTAGGCTTTTAGCTTCTACTTTTTTCGGAAGTACGGTATAATATATGTGCCATATAAGATTCATACTACTTGTAGTACTACTTGTTTTAGATTGAGCATTTCGCGGTTATTCCTCAGTGGTTGATTGTCTTCGAACCAAATGTTCATTCAAATTTCGTGTCTGGCCCTAAAAAGTCATGTCCGAATCATCTGACTCCATGTCCTGCACTTAATTATTTCATAAATTATTTCCTTTTTTATTATCTGGAGTTCATATATCAGAAACTGCAGAGACAACGCTGGGGGACACAATGAAAAGCTTAAACCCTCCTTCCTGGGTCACACAGCAGCAGAAAAATCGGCGAAACACGTGTCTGGGTTTTATCTAGTACCTTTATCGGACGTACGGTATAATGTCTTTGCCATAAAAGATGCATACTTCTTGTAGTACTACTTGTTTTTAGAATGGGCATTATATGGTTATTCCATAGTGGTTGATTTTCTTTGACCCGAATGTTCATTGAACTTTCGGGTCTGATAATAAAAAGTCATGTCCGAATCATCTGACTCCATGTCCTGCACTTTATAATTTCAGAAATTATTTCCTTGATTATTCTCTGGAGTCCATATTCCAGAAACTGCACAGAGAACGCTGAGAGACCCACTGAGGAGCCGAACCCCTCGTTGCTGCGCCACGCAGAAGCAGAAACATCGGTTAAACACGTGTCTAGGCTTTTAACTTGTACCTTTGTCGGCAGTACGGTAGAATATGTGTGCGATATATATATTTATATATATATATATATATATATATATATATATATATATATATGCAGAATAGCATGACTGCAAAGACAAATTAGACTGGAATGGCCCTTTCTGGCTTATAAGCCGTCATTAAAAAACATACACAACTTTCTGGTGCTATGGCACCTGAGGCTCTATATCGCGATCTGTGGGTTAGAAGTCAACTGCTCTTCCAACTGTGCATCAAACTTTTTGCCTTGCCGGTTTCGATCGGTAATATTAACAATGGTACGTACGCGCTCACCGATCGGTTGCAAGATTCACTCATCCCGTTGTGCATTTGGGCTCACTCTCGATCCCTGCCAGCAGCCGCAATGTGGCTAAGGATCTAGGCAGAAAAACATGATTGCAAAGACCAGGGAGACTGGAATGGCAATTTCTGTCTTATTAGCCATACGGCTGGCTAATGTCGGCTAAAAAGCCAAAAATACCCATTTCAATCTCCCTTGTCTTTGCAGTCATATTATTCTGCCTATATCCGTATGTGCTATAGAACATCAGCTGAACAGCGAAAGTGCTCACCAACTTTCCATAATTAAGATAATTAAATCATACTATTTTTCATGAATAATGGGCAGTTTTAAGTCAGTCCTGCTGACGAACGACACTAAAATAACACCGTCTTTTAAGTATATTGCAAGTTTTGACCACCTCTGCCATTTTACATGTTTTCAGAGAGGGAAAGTTTCTCAAAATGTGGATAACTATCAGAGGTATGCATCATGTTTCTGAAAATAAAAACTTGGTTATAGCAGTGGTTTTTATTTAAACAACTGTTTTTTATCAGTATTTGTAATAAAATGCACATCACGTAGCTAACGCCTAGAATTTAAAAAAAATAGATGCACTCACATTCGACTAGTAATTTGAAGTCAGCCGAAATTGGCGTAGTACTGAAAGACGCTGAACTTTGCAGCTGGCAGGTATATGTCCCGGAATAATCAAATGTGACTCTTGGAATGAACAAAATTGTATTTTCAGCACGCAGATGAATCTGAACCTTTGGCCCAAGCTGTCATTAAAAAGAAAAATTACTTTAAAATATTGAATCGTGTGAAATAAACTGTGAATTAAAGCCGAGTTTCAAAACAATATACCCTTATTTAATGAACATACGAAAGATGGTGCAATAATAAAAGGTCTAGTATAGTGACGCAGCTGTTAATGCAAGTGTAATGATTCCCTAATGTATCTCTAGTGCACTCCACAGCTTGCCATTTCCAAGTAAATTTAGGTTCAATTATGCCATAAATTACAAATTTCAAGAATGGATTCTCATCAATTATACTTGAGCTATCTCTATAGGTGAGTTAGTATTCCACCAATTTATATTATTTCTTAATGCAGGAATTTTCATTTGAAATCGGTTAAGTTGATTTGATAGTGCAATTTAATAACCTCAAATTATTATCTATTCACCCATCTGCTGAATGTTTATGTGTCCTTCTGAAAAGAACGATTCAAAGCTTACAGCCTTTGAATCACTTCTAATCTTAATTGTAGTACACAGAATATACATGTTTGATTTCCGATCAGTTTTAATATTAGTTGCGCTGTTTCCATATATAAATAAAGCAATGTAACCAGTTAAAATTGCAGTTTGTCATGAGGCGTTGCCTCTCCAAAATCTGCAACTCTAAGTTACTTGCTATTTTAAAGATAGGCAATATTAAAGTATCTTCCAGGCAAGGAAATTCAGAAGATTTGCAGGCCTAATAGGATTGATTCCATCATTCATCCGATGGATTAATTGATCACAAGCACATTGAGGCTTTTGATTTGAATACACTTAGCGACAACTTCATCCAGCAACGGTATATTACGTGGCTGTACTGATCAAACGGGAGACATAAACGCCTCTAATATTTAAACCTATCGCTAAAACATTGGCACTAACCCTTCTTCTAACCAAAATCTTAAAACCTAACCCAAACTCTCAATTGCGTTAAAGCTTAACCTTCAATTTATCTTTGACCTAAGACTAAGCGTTAACCCATACTTATATAGTAAGACTAGCAAAATACTGTAGAGTTATAAGTAAGCTTTTTGTGAGACTTAAGGAAAAGTTCATTTTAGCTCGAATATTTCTATGTGTTATTTTCCCCTTGCCACATAACCTTTTTCAGAACCTGTTACTAAACAATCCGTAACAAAATATACGTTGGCAGATTTAGTAGAAAACTTTTGATATCAAGCGAACGTGGGGTCATATACGATAACATCATGTTTTTTTCGGAATTTTGAGTTGCATATTCCCCATAACTTAACTTACAATAGTTAAGCTTACACAAATATGGTTAAATAGCAATTTACCTGACACGTAATAGGCTGTCTGTCTATTGACTAAAAAAGAAACGAGCAGCATAATAAGGAAAGGATTTTCTTTCATTCTTTTTTGAGGGCTTGAATGTATGTCTGTGACCATGCTGCTCCTCGTTGATTTAACTGGACTAGAATTTAATGACTTGTGCTATCCTTTGTTATTTGGACCGCGCAATTTCTTTTTTTACCCACAAGCTAAGACTAAAATTCAATGTGTAAGAAAACGTTTTTAAATTCAAAAACAGACTCTTTTTCTTGCCATTATGCTACCTTTCAGGATACTTAATACATCGTTTCTCAAACGTAAGTTTTGATAAAACGCCGCTTATAAGCCACAAATGCTCTCCTTGTTACATACATTTTGTGAAGTCGGAGATTGCATGCTTGAACTAAGCACAAAATGAGCTGTATACCTCAACCTCATACGAAGTCCTTGTGTGCAATACAATGCTATGAAAGCAAGTGGGCAGTAAAGATTCACATTAATTAAATAGGTAAGAATAATTTATATGGGCTTCCTTAGTGGGGCAGGGAAATCAGAGGAAGGATTATGGTTTTGGTTACGTTGAGGTTACGATTATCTTTAAAGGTTCAGGTTTAGGGTGAATGTAAAGTTTCTTACACGGATACATATACTTGTCCTTGCATTTTTCACCTAGGAGTGTTAAGGTTCTAAGGTAATGCCGGGAGACCTATACGCTATGTTCACCAATAAATATTACTACAGTTATTGGACTTCAACTCCTTCTATGTAAAATAGCATCCGATCTAAAGTTGGTTACGTTAATTCTGGCCAAAACGTTTTAAGTTAACAGATAAAAGTGGTAAAATCCTTAAATTACATTCTACCTAGAAACCCCTTCTGTGATTTTACCTGTGCACAGAACCACTGGTTTTCTATGTCTTAAATAAACATTTGATAATGCTGAATCGTATGTAACATCAATTCGCAAAACAGGTATCCAATTTGCTAAATGGACAGAAAGTTCAAAATCTGTCCTAACTACGCTCATACCGGTCTGCCGTCTTTTGAGACCCACTTTCCTTCCTTGTGAATAAAGACGGTAGAATGTACATCTGAACTCCAGCTCCATGCGATGATGGTATCCTTCCTGGCTGATATCAAACAACGCAGTTCAACGGTACTGTTGAAAAGTGCAACTCTTATTGACTCTGACTTGAACATTAGAATCGGGGACGAAAATGTAATTGAAGATGTTGTGCTTGGTAACCGAATATCACAGCCTGTTTCGCATGGTGTGCAGAATTTCGTTGTTTATCGAACAAAAGACGGTCAAAACAGACGTCGTTGGCAGGCTGTTGGCTGACACATACAAGTTGCCTGGATAAAAGAATTGCACCGATTACCTTTAGACGTTGACTAAAATTTGGGCAATAAATACTGTTTAAAAATCTGTTTTCGCAACGTTTGTATCGTTTTTATTTATAAATTTGAGGAAAGAGTGGATTGATTTGACAGCCAACTACAACCAAAAATGACTGGTCTCAAACTCAGGAAGATGTTAAAATTAAAGCTTTTTTTGAAAAGGTGAGTTCAAACTTTTAGTAACTTAGACAATTAAGAGCTAGCAACTCTGTTAGCCTTAAAAGTTGATTTCGCTTCGCCAACTAAAGCAATACACCATGTTCATATTGTGCCAATCATACTCAGACAAACATGAACGGTGCGTCGTTCGTCCATCGCACTGCTGGCTTGCGTTATCAAGGGTAATCTAATGCTAGAAAGGTTGAATAGCTGGCAGTGCTCACTTTGAAACAAGCCCTTCATTGCCTGTCCGTTACGGTTAAAAAATCAAGACTTCAGGTAGAGAAGGAAGGTATGGTTAAATTGTACGACCCGCATATATTCCGCTTCATGCAGTACGCTAAGATATACAGTGAAATTTTTATCCCGTGGAATTTCACCCAAAAATTCTGAAATGCGTTTTCGATTCTAACAAATTATATAAGTAAGGTTTGAGATCTTAATTAATTACACCTACAGATATTCCACTCACGTCAAAATTCTGGTTATAGAGTGAAAAAGCTTTAGGATGGAGTGTAAAAAGGGTCATTTATGTAGCATGGATATTCCTCGTGTATTCTCCATGTCCATATCAATTCAAATGTTTTTTATAGAAAACTGGCAATAAAATATTATTTCTTGTTTTCCTTTATTAGCACCTCATACCTTCTTCAAATTGTTACTTGCCGAAATTGCATCTGTCGGTTGTAAAACGTGCATGAGGATAAAAATTTAAAATTCCATGAAGTTAAACTACGCGTCAATTTGTTTAAGTTGCCTGAAATGTGTACAAATTGATCCAAATCTATTAAAATATGCTGTGAGGACTATGCAATTTTTTTGCTTATAATGTAGAACCCTGTGTGGTTTTTCTAACATAACTTTTATATGCCATGTAGTTTTAAAACCTGGAATATGTAACAGAGGTACATGTTAAAATTAATCGACTTTAGAAACCGTAAGCTGCCATTTGTTTAGGTTCAAAATTTAGGATTAACGAAATTATTTACAAAATGGGTACAAGAAAAATATTCGTAATAATGTTTTCACTAAATTATATTTAAATTTTCAAGTGCAATGCAAATCAAAAATACAAATGAATACTAACTCAGTATAAAGTTTTACAAAGCATACATTTTTGTGCCATCATGAAGCAGTTCTTTCAAAAACCGACATTTTGAAGTAACTAGAAGATCTTGATAATAAGTTGCATGATAATAAATATAACAACCCTACTTAGATACTTTTTTCAAATGAAAAACTTTTTCAACATTTCGGTTGACATTTCACGTGATAGAAAAGCAACTCTTTATTAATGTTTGACCGTTTAAATGGAGGCGGGAGAAGATCAGTTTTGTCAAACCCGTACGAACAACTGATGCTAAATGAGGGCTTTTCGTGCTTTTTTTATTTATGGAATAGTTTACTAATCAGGTTTTTATTAGTTTGTTGTAATGTTTAGCAATTTACTCGAACTTTTAATTTTAATCAGTCACATAAATTTGCCTTACAATTTCTTGAAGGGGCAACCTACTGACTTTTAACTCTAGGGTTGAAGTTAAGGTTAACAAAATATCTTTAAGGATGCCAAGTTATATTCGAAAATTTTTATTAATTTGTAGCCACAAGCCAGTCGATAGGTCACAGCCCTACAGCCGCATATTTGGCATTTTAGGAAACGTCGGTTTTACTTTTCGCCGAAAAGACTCAAAAAGAAGTTTTTTATGTCACGTAGTAAAGTTTTGTGTCTTAATTGACCGATGTCTTCTTCGTCTGCGACGGTTGAATTCCCATTTTTGGACAGAATGAAACCCGAGGATCAACTATGTACCTTATTTTGGATTGGAAAACCATTATTGGAACAGTTTGTAGTCGGCATCTTACGCAAACATTTTGGTTTCCTAGAGCTTGGTTTAACCTAATAACGTCAAGTAGGGCATCAAAGCTAATCCGTTGCACTATCAAAAGTAAATATGCATGCAAAGACAACAAAATCTTTAAGCAATCGTATTTTCTAACGCAAAAACTTTGTGCGAAACCGTTAAGTACAGTCAACAATGTATCACAAAGACATATGCTTCTAGTCAATATGTAGCCTTCTGGTCTGAATCGTGCTGGTATGCGATTCAGACCTAAACTCCTGCGAGAAGGTAAAATGTTTCATATCAAACGCCTTTAAGTAGGAAATTTGGGAAGATTCTGACAAAATTCGTATTGACGTGCAGCCAAAATCTTTTTAATTATCGCTAAATTCAGCATTTTTGTCCTCCGATTCACTGTTGCATGTCACAAATACTAAAATTAAAATATTTATTTATTATCATTCAAAGTTCGGCAGTCCCATTTTTTTGCACAGCCATAAGCGTTAGTTATAATCAATTGCGTTTAAGGAAACCAAAATCATCAAAAATGTTACACCGGAAATTTAACAGTAGTTCAGTTGACCGATTTGTGAAAAACTTGGCAGTCTACGTGGGATTCAAAACCTTTGACAGCACGGACAAATTAAAGTACAATCAACTTCCTTAGTTAATAGGCTTTCAATGGAGCCATTAATTTAATCACAGTTGTGTCACGTTACACGCTTTAACCTGCAGATACGTATGGAATAGCCAAAAGCCGCTTCAGTACGTTGACTGGATAAACAAAATTCCCAAAAGAATAAATGAAGAATCTCACGAAGACCATCGAGGCTTTTCAATTGGGTCGAACGTATTATTAAACTCTACCAAAAATAACAATAAATTAAGTTATCCTAATATTCCTCGGGTGGATTCTAGATTGATTGGCTAGGAAATCCTGATTGTCCAGCAACTTTATCAGAATTCGGGGAAACCATATGCTGCTGTGATTAAGCTTATGGCTCTGGTGGTCTCCTAGTTAAGGTGGTGGGCAATACTAACGCATTTAGTCCAAATCTCACCAAGGCTATTGATGTTTTCAGAGTTGGATCATATTAATATAAAAAAACTGAAAAAAACTATTTATTAAAAATTAATTCAAGGTAACCTACATTCAAAAGTCAATTTGGCGAGCATACGTAAGCTTTCAATAAATTTTCATCAGGTCTCAGCTCAGTGAAACTAAGTCAAATATGCGGATGAGTAGAACAAATCGTATGGTTGTCAAGGTGGGGGAGGGAAGGTGAAAAAAACATAATTGCGGTCGGCTTTCTGATTATCGTCAGAGGCATGGTGGCCACTGCAACAGGTAATTAGATTTGGGCAGCTATATTAGTGGCTTTTGCTCATGGTAATTGCGGCGCGTATATAAAGTTCTTTTCAGCGCACGTGAATGGTTTGTGTAACCTGATTGCAGCCGCTATTGCTGTATCCAATAGACACTACCCAAGTGATTTTGAATAGGTTGAGGTGACCTTGTAAATTACCCGAAAGGCCCCTTTCGCATCTACACGATGGTCTGTGTCTACCACATGCGCAAGGACAGAGGTGTTTAAGTTCTTTATTTACGCCTTTCCTAACCACGCTGGAAGGTATTCTCGTACTCATTTGGACAAACGCTGGTTCGTGCGACCAATAAATTCTGCCCCACAGGAGCAGTTGAAGGAATAAATGCACACTGAGGTGGCCTGGGCTGGCAGTTTGTACTTGGCCCCTCCATATAGGATGGGAGAAGTCGAGAATACTACATGGGCATCAGCGGCTGGAAAGGTTCTTGACACAACTTGCCTTAAACGCCTTCGTAAGAGTTCACTTGCTGCGTCCCCTTTAAATGGGAACCTGATGAATAATTGTTTCTTGCTTGCCGTTAGTACCAACGAATTTGGTGGGGTTTCGGTCATCTTCTTAGTAATAAATTGAGCAGGATATGCATTCTGTCGAAAAGTGCTTTCTTCAACTTTTAGCTCTTCGTAATTGCTATCGGCAAATCAGATCCTATTCGCCCTTTTGTCTCAGACAGTGCACTAAATCAAATTTAAAGTTCAGCAGTACAATACTCCCTAAATTCGGTTCATTGCCCAGACTATGTCTTCGTACGATAGACAATACGTTGAATAATACCATCAGGCCTTCTACTCAGAAGCACGTCCAGGAACGGGAGCTATCCGGATTGTTCCTCTTCCATTGTGTATGTGATTGATGGGTGCGCCTCATTTATGGTATCCAATATTGATGAACTGTCCGTTTGTTCAGATTTAACTGCCAGATATCTTTAATTACGCCATGTGCGACTTTGTTTGCAATCCTCGGCATTTCTGACCACTGTTCAAATACTACAAATAACCGTTACCTAACGCAGACTTAAGGTCTTGTTCGCTGTCTCTCGAAGCTGGCTGTAGCTCGTGTGTTTTATTAAGGAGGTTTTCAAGCTGTTTTACTACCTCTCGTTGGCTGATATTCTGACGGGGCAGCTTAACTTAGGACCAAGTGATAAGGCTTCGATCGACGTTTTACCAACAGATCCAGACGAAACAGTGTTGGGTTTTCAGGTAACTTCGAACAGGAATTCAAACAGAAGGTCTGATAAACGAACATGACCTAGAGCGCCTCCGCCCCGCCGGCATGTATGTTCTTCAATTTTATGGCTTTCCAAATGATCCACGAAGATGGCACACCCGTTCGTTCCATCCTATATATGAGAAACTCACCGTACCATGCGATAGCAAAATGGTTGGTGGACAAACTTAAGTCAATACAGGATCAGCTAGGACCACATAGCTACCGAGATACCTTTGAGTTTGTTGAAGGCATGGAAAACCTCGAACTGCATGGCATGCCGATGGTTTCACTGGATTTTTTGTCTCTTTTAACGAATGTTCCAGTCACGGAGACAGTCAACTGAATCTGTGAATTTATTATTTCCAATCAACAAGACATAGGAATACCAGAGAATACGCTCAAGGAACTGTTATTAAAATGTACCTTGAACATGCAGTTCCTATTTACCTACAACTTGTAGAGACAGATAGACGTAATAGCTATGGACTTACCCCTTGGCCCACATTTGAGGAATGATTTCATGGGCAAGCTGGCAGCTTTACAGCTTCATCCACGGATAAACTCTCTATAATATTATGGGGATGATATCTTTGAGGTTGTATCTTAACAAACGGACAGTTCATCAATATTGGATACCATAAATTAGGCGCACCCATCAATCACATTTACACTGGAAGAGGAACAATCCAGAAAACCTACTTTCCTGGGCACGCTTCTGAGTAGAAGGCCTGATGGTAGTATTCAACTGATTGTCTATCGTGCGAGGACATGGTCTGGATAATAAACAGAATTTGAAAGTAATGTACTGCTGAACTTTAAATTTAATTTAGTGCACTATCTGAGACAAAAGGGCGAAAAGAATCTGCTCGGCCGATAGCATTGACGAAGGGCTTAAAGTTGAAAAAAGCACTTTTCGACAGAATGGATATCCTGCTCAATTTATTACTAAGAAGATGACCGAAAGCCCACGAAAGTCGTTGGTGTTAACGGCAAGCAAGAAACAACTTTTAATCAGGGTCACATTTCAAGGGGACGCAGCAAGTGAACTCTTACGAAGGCGTCTTAGTCAAGCTTTGTCCAGAACCTTTCCAGCCGCCAATGCCCATGTAGTGTTCTCGACTACTCTCATCCTATAGGGAGGGAGCAATGACAAACTGCCAGTCCAAGCCACCTCAATGTGAATTTATGCTTTCAACTGTTCCTGTGGGGCAGAATATATTGGTCGCATGAACCAGCGTTTGTCAAAAGAGTACGAGAACACCTTCCAGCATGGTTAGGAAAGGCACAGATAAAGAACCTATACATCTCTGTCCTTGCGCATGTGGTAGACACAGACCATCGTGTAGATACCAAAGAGGTCTTTCGGGTAATTTACAAGGTCACCTCAACCTTTTCAAAATTCTTTGGACAGCGTCTTTTGGCTACGGCAGTAGCGGCTGCAATCAGGCTACGCAAACCGGTCCTGTGCGCTTAAAAGTACTTTATACAGGTGCCACAGTAACCATGACCAAAAGCCATCAATATAGCTGCCCACATCTAATTACCTGTCCCAGCGTCCACCATGCATCCGACGATGATCAGAAAGCCAACCGCAATTTTGTTTCTTTTGACCCTCCCTTCCCCACACTGACAACCGTAAGATTTGTTCTACTCACCCGCATATTGGACTTAGCTACACAGTGCTATACATGTAAAGGCCTGACGAAAATTTATTGAAAGTTTGCGTATGCTCACCAACTATTATTTTGAATTTTTCCATGGAAATGTTTGCTTCCCTAAAATGTCCTACATATGCTTAATACGTCACTCGTATAATATCTTCAAAATGAGAGCTGATAGCTGAAGGACAACCTGAGGGTAGACTGATTGCCAAAGTTTCATCTTTAAACACACCCTTTGAAAGAGAGCACACAGAACATGACTGAGTTGGTCGCTTTCTCTCTATGGACCTCTGTTCTCTCTCTTGAAAATAAATTACAACTAGCTTTCCGACGGACTCCATTTTCGGTGTCTTTAGCCAACCTGGAGCGGTCTATATGTTGCCCTCTAAAATCCTTTGCATAAATGTGTTCGCCGCCACCCAGCTCGTCCATCTATTTTGTACCTGGGTGAACGAAAAGTCTGATAATGATAAACGGGGTAGAGAGATCAAAGCACCGGTGAACCGGAAGCGCTAATGTACACACGCAACCACCGACTTGACATTATCTTTCAGTCACGCGGCTTCTACTTTTGCCTACCACAGTTCACTGACCCCACCCCAGCTCTCGGTTTCAGGTATGTGTGACTAACAGTCGACTGCTATCCTTTGACTTAAAAGCACGGATGCCTTTGCAAAGCAACTTTTTGTCGCACGCTATTTTTGATAATTTCAAAGCGTAATCAGGTGGCATGGGTCCAAAATAACATATTCTGTTTAGCTTTGCGTTTCATTCGTGAGCAGCAACAAAATTAAAACTCAATATACTGCATGCTTTCAATGAATTTCTTTTACGTTTTTCATGTCTGAATTTGTATGCATGAAAGTCTGACTCAAATAGCCGTTAGAACAGGATTTTGCCGTTACCGTTTCGAAATTTACAATAAGAGCTTAACAGCTTTCATGAAAATAAAAATACGTTGGTTTAAATTTTTAGAACTCAGCACCATTCCCGATCTTTTTGTCGAAATCTCAAAAAATAAGAGAGTATATAACTTTTTAATCATACATTTCAATCCTTTATTGCTTTACTATAAAGCCACACAATTAATTTCTAAAGTAAGTTGGAACCTAGATCAAATCTTCTTTGATTTAAACATACAATACATCTGTATATTTTCTTGCTCTTAGTTGAGGAAAGCGTAATCTTGGTTGAGGTTTCGAAAAATCGTATAGTGACCAAAAGATTCTCTTCCAAGAGGGCAAACTAGCACTGACAGCTTTGGTTAAATAAGTGGCATGCTT
Organism: Schistocephalus solidus; assembly: GCA_017591395.1. Taxonomy (NCBI): domain Eukaryota; kingdom Metazoa; phylum Platyhelminthes; class Cestoda; order Diphyllobothriidea; family Diphyllobothriidae; genus Schistocephalus; species Schistocephalus solidus. The sequence continues at coordinate 79,734 of WEDG01002934.1, read as the reverse complement.
GGTGGTGGACTTAATCAAGGAGGAACTGCAAATCTTTTTTCTATTGTAAGACAGGTACGCACATTCATTCGGTGCACTACATTGGCCATAAATCCAGACACTGCGCACAGCCATGCGTTAGACGTTCCTGTGGAATGCGCAGCAGTAATTGTAAAATAAAACAGTAATAATCGGTTTGTCCTCCAGCTATAGCAACTGCGGTGTCAGCATTTTGACTTGCGTTCAATCAGACCCTTAACTGTGACCTGATTTAGAACTTTTTTAGGTTTTCCGTAAAATTTTGATAAAGTGCTTCAATTTATCTTGCCATACTGTGCGGCCAAAGGCCTTCGATTAAATCCCTCTTCTCTGATTGGTTGGGGACACTCTAGCCTCGGTTGCTGTTTAAATTGTTTGGGAGTGATACGGTATATGGGTGGTACATTTCCCTCCTCAAAGTTGCATCACAGTGAATCCTTTGTCAGCTGCAACATCTTTCCGCTACTATTATCCTGTACGCCCCGCCACTTACACTCTGATGACTACTCCGTCTGTTAGTCTATTTCACTCCAGATATAAAAATGTGAAATGCATACCATTCAGTCAAATGTACAGACCATTTTAAAGCTTTTCGTGCGTTGTAACTCTCACTACACAACCTCTGTAATCTCAAACTTCCAATTAAAAAGAGGTTCATTTTCTCAATTTGTGTCCTCGGGCTATGATTAGCATCAAGTATACCACTTGATTTTCCGCATCTAAACGTTTTGTTTTTCTGGTCATATCAGGTTATATCCTAGGGTATACCTAAATACTAAAAAAGGGTCCGCAGAACGGTACCTTCTGCATTTTTGTCCACTCTTTAGCACGATTTACAGTACAAATGACCCGCAAAATTCGGGAAAAGGGAATAATTTGCGCCGCTTTTATGAAAGAAGATTAATTTTGTTTAGAATTAACTACTGACTGAGCCAATAAAGCTTCATTTTGATGTACTTATTCCAACTTAGTGTTTAATTTCTGATGAGCGTAAAAGCAGCAAACTTAATTGCACTGTATTTGGTTCATCGAATTATCTCTTTCCAGCGATAGCATTTTTTAACTATCATATAGCAACTAGATTTCGCGGGAGTAGAGCCACTTATCTTTTCAACCAATAAGGTTATCAAGCCAATATTTGACTTTTTACTAAGAAGTTAAGTGTTGCGCAGCACAGCCCTGTTGCATTGATTAAAACCAATGATAAGCTGACGGAGAAATGTCTCATGAATAGGGCCGGAGGGTAGGCCTTTCGAACGAAGTGCTCAAAGTTACCTTCACTTGGTGTGTAACACTTCTCAAGTGTTGAAACATCGCGTTCTGATGTCATAGATTATATTTTAGTCTTTTCATGTACAGCACTTGAAGTTAATTAATAAATAGTTGTTTATATCGCTTATTAGTAACGGTTGAAGGCTGCTTCAAAAATTCAATGAATACCAATCCTTTTTGTTTTATCAGATACAGAGCATAACACTGCCTTTGAGAATATTCTTATTTGGCCTTAATATTTATAATTTGTTAGGCCACATATAGGGTTTTTAACATTTGAGTTTATCGAAAATTTTTATTTTCCGACACGATTCACGATTATATTCAAAACTTCGTGGCTGAAAATCAATATTTCACACGTCCTTCCTGTTGTCTTCAATAATTTTATGTATCAGTTCATTTCTTGCTTCTACACTATCACTATGCAGCTTTAAAGTCCTAATACGCCTTAAATTGCTCTAGGCGTTTGACATAACAGTTCCAATTTTTGATCTTAAAAATATCCTTGTCATCCTAATCGTTTCATATTTTCTACGTTATTTATCCCCTTTAAACGATTCCTTACGTACCCTCGCAGAAAGTAAAATTATCCGATTACTTTCAGCAGCATATTTCCAAGCTAAACAATAAGCAATGCTTCCCGTAATTGTTTTTTTAGCACAAATTTCCCAATCGTTTTTACAATAAAAATCTTTACTGCGAAAAATCAGTGTGATAAATTTGTGCAAACATGTAATAATACATGTGCTCTCCTTTTTGTTAGCTGAAGAAAGTATCTGCTCTACGATTTAAAGCAAAATGTAAAAATTAATTCCCGTAATCAATATAGTCTAACTATCTTATATCCGGAACTATTTTTCCCCAAAATCGACCTAGCCTGCACCTCAAAATATGGGAAAACACGATCGATAAAAACACGTAAAACAATAGATATATACGCCTTCCGTGCCATCTCTATTCCGAAGAAGAGACATTTTATCCTTACTAAAACCCCATGCTTTTCTGTGCTCAAACATTCTGTAAATTGTGTGATTAGTCGTGTAAAACAGCATTAGGTGCAAATTCTAAAATAAAGAACAATTAATCAAACTATCCATTAATCCATACTGTGGTCAAATAATATTTTTACAAGGATCCCTTGCTCTCTTTAAACACACAAGCTGCCCATAGGTGTTAGAGTTTACAAATAGGAAATTAATCAAGAATTTGAATTTGACCAAGATTATGACTTTGGTCTCATTACTTCTTGAAAATACAGAACGTCCATTACGTGCAAACAAGTAGTTTTTAGAATGAACAAAAACATAAATCATATTTAGGTTGCTGTCCCATCATCTGAACGGTTCTCGGAGGTTGCACTGGTATTTGGTGCTGAGGCAGCCTTCAGTGAAACGGGAGCCTCTGTCTTGTGCCAATATTATTGCTGTGACAAAGCTTACAATTTCGTTCATCTCCCCTAAACCCCACCGGACACTTTGAGGAGGCTAGCATTCTCCTTCAAATATGAGATATAGCATGCTGGAACAAAACGTTTATCTGCCTCGGCAACAGTTCTCTAAAGGATGGCCACAGGTTCTTTCTACAGATTCTCCTCCCCCATGGGAAGTCAGCACACTTCGAAAGTCTGTAAGTGCTAATGGGTAGCATCAGGTAGACTTGAAGTTCGCGAATACGTTTCAGGAAGTGGTCGTCGTTCAGACATTAGTTTTATTGTTGTCTGAATAAGTGTTTACTTGCCAAGAATTGCCCGTGAACAGGTTCAGCGGAAATTTCGCCTATTTCGGTTTTTAGTTTGTTTCTTAACTTCAGGAGCACTCAGCAGTGGATTTTGAGTCCAACTCAGCTTCCCCACAAATGTTTTTGACTGTTTGAGAGTCTTTAATTTTCGGATGTAGTAAGTAGATTCCAGTGTTTGCAGTTACTTCACTCAAACGCACGTATTAAGGCGCTTTCCTGTGGCTCTTAATTTCGTGCATTTCAAGAAAACATATTTAAATCTCCTCCCAAACGCTCTTACTGAAATATTTCTCTCAAAGCCCGATGGACCTTTGGCTCATAGCTGAGGTTATAACTGCTCGTTTAGTGCAACTAAATTAACTTCAATTGGAATTCTTGCATGCCCTTGACGCATGCAAGGGGGCATTTGTGTCATAAAACAAAATGGATATTCGGCATGCGTTTTCTGCGTCTGTTACTTCTAAATGACAAAACCCTCTGCGAGTCTACAAAAAAAGTACAATAAGGAGGAATAGGTCGCCAAGAAATGATTAAGTGCGTCACTGACTTCGGGAAGCATGGTCGGGTTACCATTTTCCTAGCAGTAAAGGTGCAAACTCCAGTACTTATTCAAATAAATTGCCGAGCATTTAGCTGCTGAACTAAACCGATTTTGCCTCTCTCGTGAGCTTGAACTTTTGGCGGACGCTCGCAAATTTCGACAACTGGTTGCATCGTTAATCACCTACTTGATGTGTGGCAGTTCGGCATTCGTTAGGGCTGGTCGTTACCCTTCGTTCCCATCCGGTTCAAAGTGGTGTTCCGGTCTTTTTTCGTTGATGATGCAGAAATTCACAAGTCAAAGGAACTTTGAGAATTTAGTCAACATCAAAACCTATGGCCAAAGTGTGACTGGCTATGACGTTTAGCAGCTCGGGTCTGTGGTGATTACTCCTTGAGGGTCAGAAGTATTGCCGGTTTGTCCAGTGTGCAAGGCCAGCCTTCGAGTTGCATATTTGCGTTCTAAAACAGATTCTAAAAATTTCGTTCTAAATTTCCTTTCTAAATTTCGTTCTAAATTTCGTTCTAAATTTCGTTCTAAATCTCGTTCTAAATTGCGTTCGAAAACAGATTCTAAAAATTTCGTTCAATTTCCCCATGGCAGTTACTGGCAACAGTGTCGTAATGAATATTCCAGACAATCACTTTGGCTCCAGTAAGTGCCAGCATATTCTCATTTTGCAAAGTGGCCTATTCGGCCTAGGATCCACGATTCTGTCCAATAAGAGAAGGGACCACGCAGCAGATGCACTGGGCCAACACTCGCTTTAAAAGGAAACATGGCAGGGGCCCTTGGGGATGCGCACCCATACAAAATGCGCACAAATGGGGTGCGGTGGCACGTCAAGGTGCAGGCGCATGCTGCACCAGTCACCTGCGCCCGATTTTCCCTCCGGTCTTTTTGATTCTGTCGTGAGACCGGCCCAGGTGGCTATCGCAGGAGAGATTACAGTAGATGCTGCACATGCCTACTATCAGTTAGAACCAAAACATGCACAAGCCCTCGTTCCGGTGCCTAGGGCAGATGGTGGACCTCATCTGCAATGATGGTAAAACTGTCGAAATCCTCGCTGCATAAAACCCGCCCGCTAAATACACCTGTTTGCTTTGTCTTTGTCGGGACAAACTGTTTTCCACGATATTGCCTTTACTTCCCCACATATTTCTTCCTGGGGCAGATACTTGTCAGGTCAAAGTCTCTTAAAACTTACTTGATGACGTCTTTTGTGCGAATTTTTGCCTTGTCATGATGCTATATGAGACTGGTTACTTTTTAATTCCCATAGTCTTGCCCCTTGCTGCATGGCATTAATATCGGCTGGTAACCTTAAATAACCTAATGTCAAACACATTTTAAGCTGCGTAGGATGACATGCCTAGCAGTGCACCCGCGTTGACCGCTTATACTGTCCAATGTCATTCAGTCATCATATGGACCTACTTGGTCATATAGATCTCCATCTGCATCTGCGGTAAAGCACTGCAGTTCAAACTCCATCCTCATGATTCCCCCTACCAGCCAATAAATCCTTGGATCACATGTAGACACACTTCCTACCACACGCCAACCTGATCCCCTTCGTAATATCCTACTGCTTTCCGACAGAAGCACGCGCTCCGCTTCTTTGGCGTCAGCATGACAGGCACAACATCGAATGTCAAAACATGCACATCCATTCAGCTAACTGAAGTGGTGGTAAGCTCATATGTGGCATAAACAGACGCGCTGTCCATCTCAATCAGTCACTGAGTCCCATTTCCTTACCAACCAATTTTCAGCTTCGGGCAGTTTTAAAGGGCATGTAAGAGGCTGGCCATCGCTGGGTGCCACAGTGTATTCCCTACTAGCGCGTGCTTTAAGCTCTCATGAGGCGCCATAAGCCGTTGCAAGATAACCCCGTTTCCAGGGTTTATTCTGAAGTGATTAGAGGACTAAGGTGCAGGCTGTTATGGCTCGTTTTTATATGGACTCAGCCATACAAGATTCTATTTATGCTCATTTTGGTCAAATAGATGCCCTGAGGACCAGGTGGGGTTTTGATAAGTGGGCAGGGGCTATTTAGCATTCGTAGCCACTGAGAAGGAGCTCTCCCCTGTAGTTTTATTTCTATTTTTATGTTAGCGACGTCTTTTGGATATGAGGGAGAAGAGGATGCATTTGATGCTGTGCAACTCAGACTCAAAATAAACAAACATGGTGGACCTCATATTTGGCAACTATCGATCTCTTGTCTACGGCTGGTCTCCGTGCCAACAATGCCAATGTTAGAGTAGGCAAGAAATAAATGTGATTTACCTATTTGTGAAGGGGCCTCGTGAAAACCGAGACCAGTAACACCTCTGTTACTGTGAAACCTCTACTGGGAGGACTATAGCCAGAAATAGCCATTCCGGTCTCCCTTGTCTTTGTCAGTTCCATTCCATCATATGCTACACGTCGCTATGCGACCGCCTGCGAGGGCTGTAGTCTGAGCTCCAGGGCACAACGGAACATGCGTGTTCCTTAAGCAGATCGGTGAGCCCCACACTATCATAAATATATATATATATATATATACGTTACAATATTTGTGACAAAAAGATTCATACTACTTGTAATACTACTTGTTTTAAGAATAGGCATTTTTTGTTTTAACACAGTGGTTGATTGTCTTTGACCTAAATGTTCAGTGAAATTTCGGATCTGAACCTACTACATCGTGTCCGAATCATCTGACTCCATGTCATGCACTTATTAATTTCAGATATAATTTCCTCGATTATTCTCTGGAGTCCATATACCAAAAACCGCATAGAGAACGCTGGGGGACCAACTGAGTAGCTGAAACCCTCGATGCTGTGTCACGCAGCAGCAGAAACATCGGTGAAACACGAGTCTGGGCTTTAAACTAGTACCTATGTCAGAAGTACCGTATAATATATGTGCCATTTTAGATTCAAACTACTTGTAGTACTACTTTTTTGTAGAATGGGAATTACGTGGTTATTCCAAAGTTATTGATTGAAATTGACCCAAATGTTCATTGAAATTTCACGTCTGACCCTAAATACTCATGTACGAATAATCTAAATCTATGAGCTGCAATTAATAATTTCAGAATTTATTTCCTTGATTATTATCTGGAGTCCATATACCAGAAACCGCATAGAAAACACTGGGGGACCCAATGAGGAGCCGAACCTTTCGTTGATGTGTCACGCGTTAGCATAAATATCGGAGAAACACGTGTCTGGGCTTTTAGCTAGTACCTATGTCGGTAGTACGTTACAATATTTGTGACAAAAAAGATTCATACTACTTGTAATACTACTTGTTTTTAGAATGGGCATTTTGTTGTTATGACACAGTGGTTGATTGTCTTTGACTCAAATGTTCATTGAAATTTCCCGTCGGACCCTAAATACTTATGTACGAATAATCTAAATCTATGAGCTGCACTTAATTATTTCAGAATTTATTTCTTTAGTTATTCTCTGGAGTCCATATACCAAAAACCGCATAGGTTATATGGGGGGACCCACTGAGGAGCAGAACCCCTCGTCGCTTTGTCACGCAGCAGCAGAAACATCGGCGAAACACGTGTCTGGGCTTTTAGCTAGTACCTATTTCGGAAGAAAGGTATAATGTTTTTGTCGTATATATATATATATATATATATAGATATATATATATATATATGGGATATATTCTAGTTATTGTCATCGCAAAAATGTTCATGAAATTTCGGTGTGACCCTAAAAAATTATGCCTGAGTCACTTTGGCAACTAAATAAGTTTTGTGTATATTTTCGAATCTGGTGCGCCAGTTCGTCGTCAGACAAATAGGAATGTACGGAAAACAGTTAACCTTAAACAATGTCTAACATAAGATTATATGTATGTCTAAAGTTTGAACCATTAGACGTCCAGAGTTTTAATTTATCCGGGCGATAGTGGCTATCTTAGCCACTCAAAAACAACAAACTGGCGAGCCATCCCGTATGTAACGAATGTATTTGAGCTCGTTGAAAGACAGCTCAAGAAACACCATATACAAATAGTGCACAAATTTACAACAACTTTGCGCACGCAGCTTGTACACCCTAAGGGTAGGGTTGGCTCTTTCAATAGCAAAGCCGTCGTCTACAAAATAGCGTTACCAGTTGTGATGCCGTTTATTGTGGCCATACCGAGAGATCTCTATCCACCCGTTTACATGAACATCAGTTAGTTGTGAGAAGACGAAACACCTTATATCAGATAATCATGCACACACTGGAGACAGGACACCTATTTGCATGGGAGGATATCAAAATCGCTGGCGCCTGCCCAACAAGGAAGGGCCGCGAATTCATGGAGGCAATGCACTCAGACGAGGCATGCATTATATGGCATATCGATTCAGATACCAATTATAAATTTATCAAGGTCAAGTGGAGGCGAAAACAGCCATTATCGACAGGATAATTTAAAACTCTGGACGTCTACTGGCTCAAACTTACGCCAACGTGCTGTGTCACATAGCGCGAAACATCGGCGAAACACTGTCTGGGCTTTTAGCTAGTATCTGTGTCGGAAGTACGGTATAACTGCTTTGCCATATAAGATTCATACTACTGTAGTACTTGTTTGATGAATGGGCATACGTGGGTTATTCCACAGTGGTTGATTGTCTTCGACCCAAATACAGTGATTTCGGTCTGACTCCAAAAAGCTGCCCAGCACTTTGACTCATGTCCCTACATATTTACCCGATTATTCTCTGGGAGTGCCGATATACTCAGTACCCATAGAGAACGCTCGACCCACTGAGGAGCTGAACTCATGTTGCTGTGTCACACAGCAGCAGAAACATCGGCGAAACACGTACTGGGCTTTATAGCTAGTATATATATCGAGTATGTATATACGTCTATGCCATATATATATATATGATAAAGTGGAACCGACAAAGACAAGGGAGACCGGAAATGGCCATTTCTGGATAATTAGCCGTCATCAGCCAGTCAAACACAATCCCAAATGTTGAACACCTGGGATTCGAACCCGCGACCTTTGGTAATTGAGTCGAGCGCTCTACCATTGAGCCACGGTCTCGTTGCTTGGTCGGTTGCGATCGGGAATATGATGGTAGTGTGTGGCTCACCGATCTGCTTAAGGAACATTTATGTTCCGTTGGGCCCTGGAACTCAGACTAGAGCCCTCACAGGCGGTTGCATAGCGACGTGTAGCATATTATGATAAAGTGGAACCGACAAAGACAAGGGAGACCGGAATGGCCATTTCTGGATAATTAGCCGTCATCAGCCAGTCAAACACAATCCCAAATGTTGAACACCTGGGATTCGAACCCGCGACCTTTGGTAATTGAGTGAAGCGCTCTACCATTGAGCCACGGTCTCGTTGCTTTTGGTCGGTTGCGATCGGGAATATGATGGTAGTGTGTGGCTAACCTGTCTGCTTAAGGAACATTTATGTTCCGTTGGGCCCTGGAACTCAGACTAGAGCCCTCACAGGCGGTCGCATGGCGACGTGTAGCATATTATGATGATGTGGAACCGACAAAGACAAGGGAGACCGCAATGGCCATTTCTGGCTTATTAGTCGTCATCGGTCAGTCATACCCCATCCCAAATGTGAAGCACCTGGGATTTGAACCCGCGACCTTTGGTAATTTAGTCGAACGTTCTACCATTGAGCCACGGTCTCGTTGCTTGGTCGGTTGTGATCGGGAATTTGATGGTAGTGTGTGGCTCACCGATCTGCTTAAGGAACATTTATGTTCCGTTGGGCCCTGGAACTCAAACTAAAGCACTCACAGGCGGTCACATAGCGACATGTACCACATTTTGATAATGTGGAACTGACAAAGACAAGGGAGACCGGAATGGCCATTTCTAGCTTATTAGCCGTCATCGGTCAGTCATACCCCATCGCAAATGTAGAACATCTGGGATTCGAACCCGCGACATTTGGTAATTGAGTCGAAGGCTCTGCCATTGAGCCACGGGCTCGTTGCTTGGTCGGTTGCGATCGGGAATATGATGTTAGTGTGTGGCTCACTGATCTGCTTAAGGAACATATATGTTCCGTTGTGCACTGGAACTCAGACTAGAGCCCTTACAGGCGGTCGCATAGCGACGTGTAGCATATTTTGATAATGTGGAACCGCCAAATACAAGGGAATCCCAGGTGTTCCACATTTGTAATTGGGTATGACTGGCTGATCACGGCTAATAAGCTAGAAATAGCCATTCTGGTCTCCCTTGTCTTTGTCGGTTCCACATTATCAAGATATGCTACACGTCGCTATGTGACCGCCTGTGAAGGCTCTAGTCTGAGTTCCAGGGCACAACGGACCATAAATGTTTTTTTAAGAGGATCGGTGTGCCACACACTACCATATATATATATATATATATATAAACATCAGAAAAAAGAAACGGCAGTCTGTCTCCATACAGCCAGTAAGATTGACTAATATCATTAGTCGTTGCCTTCCGATCCTGAGCCTTTAGCACACCCTGATAGTTTAAAAGCACGTTAGATAGTTAATAGGCAGGAAGATGCTCTGAGTGCTCAGGAGACGCAGTTCCAGTGGTCGACCTCACTCTCTGTTCCATCACGCAAACACCGATCTGCTTTCCACTCCTGTCAACTAGCTGATGCACGGATAAAGCACACGTGACTGGCGTGGTTTAAGCCTTGGTCTATGCGTGCTACTTTACCTCCATGTATGGCATTGGTTACGGTATTACACCAAAATAGCACGTACCATTCTTCTGTAAGTCCAATGTACCACCCACTTGGCAAATTGTATCGACAAACACATTAGCAAAGAAAATTATCGATAGACAGATCAGAACGATATAGAAATAACCATGCAGAATGGGTCTTTTGTTTGTAGTTTTCTTCAGCCTTCACGGATGGTTGCTTCCAAGAAAGTAAATATCTTTCTTGGATGGATTTTCTATCACCGCAAAATATTATATACACGGAAATATTTTTAAACCACATTTTTTTCTTGATAAATTAAATTGTGCACTTAATGCAAATTATTTGACCATAAACTTTATAAGGTTGGTTCAAAATTTCATATGAAGTTATAAATTTACAAAGCTCTACTTCCTCCACCTGGGTTATTTGAGGATTATGAGATGCCATTTTCAATCTATGGTCATATGTTGTTAACATGCACAATCAAGTACACTGACAGAGGCGAGTTCAATTGCTTGTAAAACGATGAAAAAATAACTTGTCTGGCATTGCTGATTTTGTATCTTCTCGAAAAGCAATACGCTAGCCTTGAATAAATAATTCAGAACAAATTTTGCAGACTGAGATCGAAAGTTGATGTTAATTTTTGACCATAATGTAGAACATCGCCTTCTGAAGAGATTAAAAAATGACACTTAAAGGTTTGGATTATAAGCCAGAACGCGCATAGGGAAGGCCTGATAACCGATTTATACGATAAAGTATTTTATATTGCGTTCCGAAGCGGCATAAAATTGATGGTACACGCATATGGGATTTTTGGTTTTCGTGATCTGCTTGTGGTAATTGAATCTATATTTGTGTTATGAGGATAGAATAGTACTGTTAGGCTTGCATGTTGAGTACAAGAGCAAGGATTACCTGATGGGAAACCAGTTATGAGTTTTCTCTAAGTAAGCGAAACTGTTGTAAATAATATAGTCTGCATCATACAATGTGAAAGGTTATTTGGATACTGCATAACAAATACTCACCACTGTCGTCCATTGAAAATGTTCGATTTTCACTAATAAATCCAATATGTCCATCATCACTTCGGAACATCCAACGAATTTTCGCAGGAGGCGTACTTCGTGGAACGGAGCAGTTCAGCATGAAGAATTTCTCGTTCCGATGAGTTAACGTTTGTGGTTCACAGAAGGTGAAACCACCGAGTTCTATATGTTCATCAAAAAATGGTCAATTAGAACTTTGAAACAGCATAAATCAGTTGTAACTGAGTCAAAACAAGAAACGTAGTTTCGTTATCTGAAATGTCATTTATATTTAAAAGATGCTATGAATAAGACAAAAGGAATCATGCCAAGAAAAACATACGTTTTCGGCTGATAACTGTATTAACTGTCTCGTTTGATCACTAACCCACTACACAATTTATGACACAGTAACGGAATAGTCTTTTAATAACGATGTCTGATGGTGTCGTCTTACGGTTCAGTTGGTTGCTGTAGCAAGGCAAGGACGAATCTTTGGGGTAAAATTGCGATTTTCAAAAGCCATTAAGTATGGATGCGATATTGTCTTAGTATGATTGAAAACACGGGAAAATAGTTGCATCGCAAATAACCAAATGATATGCCTATTCTTTACATCGTTTTATAATTCACCGTATGGGCTGAACTGACTGCTTTCATTGCTTCAGATGGAAACCGGTGTTAAACTGATAAAAACTTGAAAAGTCACATAATACTTAGGAAATATTATCACTCAATTTCTTCACTGATTTATTTGAAAAGCTTGATATTTTTTTGAAATAGGCCTCATGAATTAAACTAAAATATTTGCCTCTAGTATTTAAGCACATGTTCTCTCTCAATAGAAATATCCGCGTAAAGATTTCACAGTCCCCATCAAGAATTAATAAAATAATATTTTAAAGGAAGTTTTGAATGAAAGTTTCATAAAGCGGTGAGAATGCAGTTCCCCCATGAACCTCACATTGCAACATGCAGTGGTTTTATGACAGAAAATCAAACGCATTTTGCGTTTTTTTGGTCGTACTTTTGACTTAAATAACGTACTGTAGTAAACTTTCCTGGCATTGCAGTTTTCTCACATAATTTTCAAATCGGTAAGATTAAAAAGCATGTAGACGTGTACAGAGAAAAACTGTGCTAATTGGCATACTTCGAACAAATTTTTTTGGTGAAGGCCCTATCTGCATTTTCTGATGAAGTGCTAATCAAAATATTGAAATTGGTGCTTAATTTGAAAATTTCACTTAATTAGTTGCCAGGCTAATTATCTTGCAAAGTTACCTGAAAATATTCTAATCAGAGGGGGACAACGGAATTTAATAAAGCTTATTTTCGAACTTCTGCTGGAATCTCTCTGAAAAATGCTGCTTATTCAGTATGAAATGTCCTCATTAATTTTTTGGAGCCCTTATGAATCATATTATATTTTCAACAAGCATAAACATGCTATATCTTACACTCAGTGAGTTTTAAACTGTATAATTAAAGAAATGACATTATCCTGTTTTAAAAACGTTTACATTCCTGAAAGATCGTGAACATGGCCCGCTGGTTTACCTTTCTTCGGGGTATCACCTTTACAAGGTGTATGTTTTTTTGTATATAAAGAAATATACATTTCCAGAAATTCCTACGAAATAGTCATTTAGGCCTCATTAATGTTTTTAGTGGAAGGAAATGACGTTTGTAACTTTAAAAGCAGAATAATGCAATTTTAAAATACACTTTTTTATGAATGGGTACTTGAAAATCTTGAAAAATCCCATAAATAAAAAGTTTTTAAGCCCAAAAGATATTCTTTCTATAAGTATCAAATTTTACGAGGACATAACTTACTACCCAGTAAGTATTAAGTATAATATTACTATGCATAGTTTCTACAAAATGCATGTGAAATTATAAGGGCTTTGAACATTAATTGGAAAAGATTAGATCCCTTTAGAAGGCAGTCTCGTTTTCGGAGGAAGCCATCAGACGTGAGTGTAGGATTGCGCTGCACTAATCTATTAGAATAAGAAACGCATCAGCGAATTTTAACTAAAAATATGACGCATTCGCGCATCTAGTATAAGTGCAGTCAGTATCCGCTAATTCCTGAACATGATTTCGAACCGACGATGAAATGCTTAAAAATACCTTTTGCATTATTTAAGAAGTCACATTTCCTGCTCCAACCTCTCAGCGTTCCATGTGAAGCAATTTATTTTTCAGTTAAGGCCTTCTGAGTAAGTCATTCATGTTAATGTCGAATAAACTGAATTGATACTATGTTTTCAATCAGCTACCAGGTTGTTTGAAAATGAGCGCTTGAATACCTGAATAAGGTTATATGAATGTTTTGGTTTTGGATGTTGGTCATCTTTTTAAAAACCGATTATGTTTGCACAGATTGAATGATGGGATAAGCATGGTGAGTGTGAATTTATTTTGTGCATGTAGTTTACTTTGTCAGTATGTTTTCGAATTCTTGAGGTGAAAAACACCTTCAAATTTGAAATGGATTTTCTGGATCAGAAGAGATTCATTGAGTCATACCTAATGTTTTTCCAATGTTTAAGAATTTATGCAACGGTTGAGAATGGGTGTGTACGCTTTCAGCTTAATCCTGAGCTCGGAGTTATGGAATATAGCACGCTGAAATTTTAAAAAAGATATCATTTTAATTTTTATGTTTGCGGTGTTGCTAACGACTTTTCAGTTCCCTAAAACAGGTTCTATGTAAAAACAGTGCTTGCCTTTAAAATTGGTATATTTTGATTAGAAACAATATCTTTCGTTTTTAAAGAGAACAGGAAATAAGCCGTAAATGTGCACAATTTGTATACAGATTCTTAAAAAAAGACCGAATCACCTATCGTTTTACTACAAAACTAGAATGCAGTTTTAATGTTCACTGACTGCATGTGTTGCAATTTAACTTGTATTTTCGTAGCGCGAGCATAAGGGCCAATTATTGCAGGTCACGTCGCATATGAATGTCGAATAATTTACATTTAATGTGTTAAAATGTATTTTTGAAGCAAACATGCGTAAATTCGATAATATCGAGTCTTCTTTTTCCTAGATAATCACATTTAATATCACGCAACCATGGAGGTAACGCAGTTTTAACGTAGAAAACCGATAACACTATAGAAAAAGGAATATTTGCTTTGCTGCTTTGTGTTAGGCATGGGTTCACCACCTTTATCAAAATCAAACCTAAGATATAAACTGCTCAGTTCAAAAGCTAAATAAAACTTTTTTCGCTTGAATCAGATTTTGCTTTTAAAGATGGTCCAACAGAAATCTCTTTCGTGACCGAAATAAAAGCATATTTTTGCTCTCTGTTCATAATCCAGTAAACTGTTATTTGATTGCTTTTGCTTCAAAACATTTTTTAAAAGTTTCGAGGAAATTGTGAGTGCAGAAAATATCGCACAGTCCTTCACAGTATTTCCTTTTGCCTTCTTATGACCATATGAATAAAACGAATTTTCCTTGCTCACTTCATAGATACGATTACATTTTTAGTGGTTCTTCGGTCAAGGTAATACAGAAGCTACACGTGTACTAGCTGAGGTATTAAAATTCCATGACCGATCCCAAGAAGGATTAAATAAAATTCTGCAATGCTACAGCGCTTAAGAAGGATTCCTTACGTTTGGTTGCAATACTGCTTATCACGCAGCATAATTTCATAGGATTTCAGAAGCTCTATTATGTTGGGTTAAGAATACACTTTTTTTCGTCCACCAGCCAAAAACCACTTAGTTAATGTGAATGGCTTAATTGGACGATTCGTCATTGAGTTACAATGCTGTTATCAATGTAGAGATCTTTTCTAGAGAAAATACACAGACTTATTGCTTTTATAGCTAGTTGTTAGCAAATAGCTTCCTTTTCGACTTTCATTGCTAAAAAATGTGCATTTTAGCTTTTACAAAAACTTCAATTATTTAGTAGCTTGGATCTCCATCTGCCATTATATTTGCGTTATGTATCTGAATTTTAAAGCTTTCTACTTTCCATTTAGAAAACGTCATACATACCTCCATGGTTTTCCGATTGTACCATAGAAACTTTCGAGTGTTTTGCATTCGAGTTGACGTATCTCTTCTGCTTTATAACGAGCATCAATAAACATATAGCTACGCTGCTAGTTGAATTTATATGGCACAAACCTTAAAACCTACAATAACAACATTTTAAACCAAAATATAGCTTTTCTTTGATTATAAAAATTTAAAATGATGCAAATTGCTGCCAAATAGACACCATTTTGCATATGTTTACTATAAAAATATCTGAACCTGTAATGTGTCATTGATAAATGAAAAATACATAGTAGTTAAATAGGCATTCTTCGCTTAATGCGATTTGTTGTTGGAGGTCAAATGAACCCAGCATTCTAAAGCTGGCTACTTAGCGGAACTGTAAATAGCTAGGGTGTATTCTAGATGATAATTATTTTTTGCGATCCCACTCAGGAAATCCTTCTAAATCGACAACGCATTTCAAAATGTTGTTTAACATTTCATAATATTGATCATATGAAGCATAGTCAATTATGGTTGAGGGATCATACTAATATCGGGACACTAAGTCTATTTAGGATAACAGATTCCAGTGCCCGTAGATACATATGAAAGTTTTAGGCGCCAGAAATAATGGGCATTCTATTTTTGTGTTAAAGTGATCCCAAGCAAAAAGCAAAAGGCATGTGGATCCAAAATTTACCATTGGAAGAACACAGAACTTTTAAGATCTTTTGTCTATTTGTACCGAAAAAATGACGCATATTTCAGTTTCTTAAGTAATTGTGAAGCCAACTTGCTAGTTTGGAGTAAATCCTTTGGAATGAAGATTTATAATGGCCTTCAAAACGTTGATTTAAATTTTTGAGCCAAAATCCATCAACTTCGGTGGGATAGCCCAGGAAAAATTCGTAGACCATCAGCAGATAGCCCATAACACATGTATGAGTTTCCCTAAGGACAGAATAAACACTGACTAAAAGCCCAGATATTATTTATTTCAATGTTCTGCCGCTGCATTTCAGATACGCAAGGGCTCGGCTCACCAGTTGCTCCTCCAGCATTTCAATTTGCTTTCAGATAGATATCCTTGATTCGAAATTTAAACTTTAATTTCTTTAGTAAGTAATGCGCGAACCGTGGTTGCAATTGAAAGTTGCCCTTTCTGTTGCAGAATTGAATCTCTGTAATATTGCCGAGTTTTTCACTTATCAATAGCAACATAACTAGTTTGATATCAGTGAAGATTAAATCCAACAATTGCTTCTTGAAAGGAACCAGTTTCGGGCGATTTAATTATATTATTTAATAAAACTTATCTTTGGGTGTAGCTCAGGATGGGTTTATGTGAGAATCCGAAGCTGAAGACAATCAAAATTCTTCTTCTAGTGCTCGCATACGCTGTTTCTCCTAAGTGCATTTTTCCAAGGCCAAAACTTAGTAAAGCAGGTGTTAAGAGAGATGCAAATTCTTTTGCCTGCAAGACACATGAAATCCAAGAAAACATGGCCCTCACGGAAATAGAAACAGTACGCTTAAATCACTCATTTTACTACGGCAGGTACCTGTCTAGAAATACGCTTGTGTTCAGCATTTAAAGAATGACCCTTTTTACAGAAACATCACCAACTTGAAATGCCTGGACTCAAATTATTGAGGAACTGCCACCTACAGTATCCAAAAAATTCATCAACAGATTCTCTAAATGGAAATCAATGCAGAATTCCGTCGTCTACTATTCCTGCGAGACACCAACCAAGCTGTGCGATTGTGTTCTAGCAGCAGGTTACCAACCGCCGAGTCAAATCAGTTTAAAGTATGTTAATACAGCAGCTTTTGACTCATTTACAAACTCGTCTAACTTTTCTAGTGGAAGTTTAGAAAAGCAGAATTTCTACGCCTTAAAGGGCATCATCCTCGGCTTCTTATACAAAATATGAAGGGAACATTAAATGTGAGACGAGCGCTGGAAAAATACTTGTACATATTATTGAGAAAACCACTTTCGCCCAAATTCTACTCAATTGCTTAAATTTAAGAGCAGAAGTGATAATTTTTTCCTAACTTCAATGGACATTCCGAAGGAATCGTACAGCCAACAGTGTGATCTCCTCCTGCTTACTGCAATATAAACATGAATAAATATGGTCATACCTTTGCACCGTCATCGTACAGCCGACAGAGATGTCTCCCACACTCAAACTATAGAATCAAGAAAAGCATGGTGAAGGTTTTCTAGCCGGGACTATGTTCAAAGGCAAGGAGATGGCTCTACACGAATGGATCCCGACACGTGTCAGTAACAGTCGGGAGTCTTGTAGGCATTCGTGAAAACTGACTGAATGAAAATAGTTTGTTGCTACGTCCATCCTCATTTGTGTCAGGTTTTACGCCCTGTTTCTGGACACCCACCGCAAGAAGAGGTTTGCAATCGCCATCTATCACTCATAACTTCTCAGCATTAGACGCAAGCAGGCAAATATAAGACACTCTAAGGCCAGTGTCTACGACATCTTGTTCGCAGATAACTGCACACTATACACGACGACAATGCCTTGACCTCCTTGTCTTCAGTTCTACAAACTCCGGCTAAGAGAGCGATAATGTAGTAACTGGTGCCATGGCACGTTTCCACTGAGCCCTCATACTGTTTCTCCTGAATTCCCCTGACATGAGGGACTGGAAACACCAGTTCAATCAATTTAACCTTTGACGAAGAACTCCCCAAACGACTCGCCAAGGCCAAACAGGACATAGACAGGCAAAACTCTCAATGTCAAACTGCCGCGTCATCCTTCTCCATGCGAAGTAAAGATTAAAAAGTTGCCATTGTGTACCGTATGAAGACTGGAAGAGTACAAAAATGTCTGGCAAAGTAATACAACCTTCAGCTCACCTGCCTGATAAGTAAATCAAAGGTGAAATTGGAAGAAAGGGGCATAATGCTGATGTCCTGGAAAGAATCGACGTTTTAGAACTCTACGTATGTTAAGAACCATACAACGGGTCAGAGCGTCAACGTCCCAGGAAGGATGACGAGTGCATTTTTAAGTTTTATTCTACAGTGAGGTCCTGGGTTGTGAAACTAAGCCAACATGTTTTTTGTGCTCTATTCACACGGTTATTTTTTATATGTACGTCAGTTGGCTATTTTTCTCAACATATACTAATGCGTAGCCATTTTCCACATTTGAACTACAATAATGTAATCTGGGCACGAAGTTGGCATGGTTTTAAAACAAGTCAAATCTGGCCTAACTTGTGCGACTTATTAACTGCTGCTTCTTCATGATGTTAACCTATGCAGTTTTTAGTCATTCTTTATCGTTTGGCATCTTTAGATTTTAATTTTTTGTGTAACCACTTTTATCTCTAATAAACGGAGGACTTTTCGCTGAAAATTTTGGAATTGCTTCAAAATAAAGCCTACCTCACTCTCTACTTGATGAGGTGCCTGCGGTCAAAGTGAAGAAGCTCAACTTTTACTGCCTCTCATACATTTCAAACCCTATTAACTTGTATGAAAACTTTATAAAAGATAGATAGGCCTTGCACATTACCGAAAACTGTGAGGTATCAACTTGCAAAAGTACTGAACTACAAAAAGCCAGGGTAGAAATGGAGTTTAGTTAAAGCTCTTAGGCATGAGCTTACATCTCCAAGGCTTTATACCTGTCAAATTTACCACATGACTATCTAGTGCTTAAAACAAGCGTTTAAATTTTCAAATATCTCATCGTCCACCGTCATTCAAGCAGGTTCCACCCAAATCCAACGACAGAAAACGTGGCCATCGTCATTGCTACAATTCGGGAAAACAAAGTTCAAACTTATAGTTAGATGAAGATTGTCGTTAACGACAAGGGATACCAGATTGGCAATTTCTGACGCAGCAACTGTCACTGGCCAGTCATATTCAACCTCAAGTTTTTGAACCCATGGCGCACGAACTCATGACCTGTTGGTTAGAACTCCAACGACATAGGGGCCATAGGCTCGCTGTCCTGACGGTTGCGATCGGATATGTAAGCAGTTGTATGAGGACGATCACCGAGCGCGTTCTAGGACCTAATCTTCGCGTTATGCCTTGCAGCTCACTCTCGAGCCCCGCCAGTGGTCGCACAGGGACTAGTATTATAAGCAACAGGTCGCTAATCGAACCTTAGTGTTTGAAAACCCAGGGGTTGTGTGAGGCTGCCTCATACAGGTTAATAAGCTAAAATTTGTCCGTCTAGCTCCCTGCTCGTCGTCGATAATGTTTATCAGCCTTTAATACTAGCTGCTGTGTGGTGGCTAGCCTGGTTCAAGAGTGGACCCCATGATACAGCCAGTACGAGCAGATCGGTGAGCACGCCTTATCCACAGTTTGGACTTTTCAACACTAAATTCGTTCACTGTAACTGCGTATTGTCCTGGTCCTTCATCTGTATATCCATCCGATTTCCACCGGATGAACTGTACCTCCAGCCCTGGTGGGCACTTGGTAGTTAATTACTGTCTACGGACTTTCAGACACTGCATGGTTTTATCCTGTGGTATACGACAGTTCGACCGTCGTATCCGAGGAGGCTTACCGTGTGCTTCACGGCATGGTGACGCAGTAACGGTGACTTGTGCGTAAATTAATCTGAAGTACATCTACCGTTCTCTCTCTCCTCCATCACCGGCCTGGGCCCAATGTCAAGACATGGCCAAGTAGACCGTAGATGGGATCGGCTGCATGTTGCTGGAGCAGTTTGCCTATGCACCCAATCACCAGTTCAACTGTCTGTTTCGACGAAGTCCACTGTGTGCGCCACTGCACAGTGGGGCAGGAACGGTGACTTACACGTAAATTAGATCATAGGGATAGTAAACTTGCGCTGCCTCTACCGCACTCTCTTCACCTTCCCCACGTGGGCCCGATTTCATAATCAAATCATGGTTAATAAAGGCGAGAGAAACCTGCACCCTCTGCGTCCCAGCACTCCCACCATGTTTGGCATATGTCATGGAAGCGCATCCCAAATAATGTACGCCGTTCCCTGATCTAGCCCACGTGTTTTTCCAGTTCATCAAGAAGTCAGTCCCTCTAAAGGGTACGTACGTGATTACTCAAACTGAAATACCATAGCTACGACATCCATTGAACCAACATGGTACAAGGACACACAAAAGCACTTCCTCCAAGCAGGTGAAACTGCAAGTGCGCTAGATGGAAATTGAGGTTATTTTTAGAAACAGTCAGCACTTTTCGTTCTACGTCGGTTCTAGGCGATTTGTGCATACATGTGGCGTAACTTAAATTCTGGCACTCACGTCGCGTCAACCACTGGATAATGTCTCATGACCAGGCAGATCAATTCGGACAGAGCACAAGTGAGTGAGTTTGGTATTGGGAAATCCACCTTCAT
The DNA here is from genome assembly GCA_017591395.1 of Schistocephalus solidus. Classification (NCBI taxonomy): domain Eukaryota; kingdom Metazoa; phylum Platyhelminthes; class Cestoda; order Diphyllobothriidea; family Diphyllobothriidae; genus Schistocephalus; species Schistocephalus solidus. The sequence continues at coordinate 59,024 of WEDG01002934.1, read as the reverse complement.
ACCTGCCGCCTCATAATGGTAGATATGTAGCCCTAACATTTATCGGTAGGAAGGTTGCAAATTTTGTGTAATACGATTATTTGTACGGCTGTGCGTCACGTTGTAATTGAACATTCTCATTATGGACCTTAGGGCACCACCCACCATTTCAAATACTATGCCGGTTGAAGATCAACACGAGGGCGGGCGGCTTAGCATGTGTAGCCGGAAAAAGGGCGTGAGGAAGATGCAACACACGTTTTTCCTGCCATGACAAAATTCAGAATTGATATGCTGCTGAAAGCGAATCATCATGTAACGGTTCAAAGACAGCCAAACGGTCATAGCTTATGTATTTCAAAATGAAATTAGGAAGGGCTTTTGATTGGCTCCTCGTGGAAATGGTATTTTTTGCTTTAATCAATCAGCTATTGAGCTGTGCCGATCTAAGTGCTCACTCGGTGTAATTGAACAAGCAGATGAAACTTAAATCCAGACGATCTGGATTTTTTTCGGCGTTGTTAATTTTACTCATTCCCTTATGGGGGCCCGCAAATGACATTTACTTAAAAAGGATACGTTATTGGCTTATGATATTAACGAAGGGTGTTTATTTTGGGTGCAAACTAACCTCAACTTTATCCAAGTAGTTTCCTGTATTAGTAATGACAGCAAACGACATATGCATACTGGTACTTGCTGCCCAAATGAACTTATGAAATAACCCCTTTCGATTTAAAACTAAGCTTTTCATTTTCGGTAGATCATGGTAGCGATGATATAAGCAACGCATTATTTTTAATAAACCAAACTCCTTTGTTGTTACAACTTTCGGATTTGATATTCCATGCCATTTTTTGTTCAACAGATAAATTTTCGAGGTGAAACCTCAGCCATCACCGCAAAAGACAGCGCCTATATCGTAAGTCAGTGCCTACCCAAATGAATGAGGGAACATCTCACACCATGGCTGAGAAAAGGCAAATGCAAGAGCATAAACAGTGGTTTTGTGTGCACAAAAGAACCTTCTGCAAGGCCAACCCTCGTTTAAATGCAGGAAGTTTTCTGCATCCTGTCCTTCCGCCCCTTTCCCTCTTTGGAACGACTCCACCCAACCCTCACTGTCGCTTACTTAACTGGCTCTTATTACCTTTTCACCCCCTCCTATTCTACTCTATTTTAACCTTTACTGCATCTTCATAAATTTATTGGCTCTACGAGAATTTATAGAAAGCACAAGCATGCTCGAAAACTGGTCTTCTGAATTTCTCGAGGGGAATTTTCCCAGGCCTATGACATAAGTCAACACAATTATATCACTTCCTAAATAATAATGAATATTTTGTGGACTGAAAGGAGACTTTTGTGCGTATACGTGCAAATAACACGAGAAAAAGCAACAAGGGACTCGCTCACGCTGTTTTTACCCATTTCAGTATTTATATAGCAATCTTAGTGCACCTATAGGCCTAGAACGCAGACCAAAAATTAGCAACGTAATCACAAATAGGTCAAAAAACAGAGTTTAACTCTGGTGGCTGCACAAGTGTCACAATCAGCTAAGAGCGTTCATAAACAGACAAAGTGATTAATTTTCTCCCTGATTGCTCCACAAAGGGATAGAGTTGCGATTGGTTATCTTCGCATGACCTTAGCAGAGCTCTTTTCAAATGACTTATTCTAGAGTCTTTTTTGTGATTAAGGCCTATGAATCGCCCGTTTTATTTGTAGATGTTTGCTTTCCGTGTTGGTCAACATTTGCATGTGTTGGAACCTCCACATAGGACCAAGTCTATAATCCGCAGAAGGCTAAACGTCTGTGAACACAGTGCCTGCATAAAAAATTCTAATATGCGTCTTATTTGGGAATTTTAACAACAATAAATTATAAAATCCCCCCTTTGGCAACTGATTGAAACACTGAAATCGCAAAGTATTCTCTGATATTTAATGATTACCTTGTACCCAAGACGAAATATTTGTAATCTAAAAGCAAATAGTAACTATAGAGAATAAGACATTTTTTGTGTAAAATGAAAACGAAACTTTCGGGGATTTTGATGGATTTGAACAATTCATCTGACCAAGCTGTAAGCAAATGCCAAAATGCCTTCCAATCAACTGAGCCTAGTAGTCATCTGGTGGATTTTACATAGAATACCTTGAAAATCTCACTCGAGAAATTCAGCTAACTGCTTCTTAGTTTGTGAATTTTATGTGTTAAAGTAGACCAAGAGGGTAACTATACCTAATTCAAGTTAAACTTACTGCTCCCGCTGAACATTGTATCGAGATGGTTTGAGCGGTAGATGTACTTAAGCCTTGCTGCTCCTATCGAGAGTTCACGTCGCATCGAAAGTGTGAAGCTTTTTACAATCAAGTCAAAATTTGACGCTTTACCCTTGCTTGCATTCCTTACGTATATTTCAGTTATCCTGGTGTGTGCGTTAAGGGGGGCATGTCGTGCTGTGGCGTGCGAAGACGGGTACGCTGACCCGTCAGACAATGCACCTACTCCCACATCAGACAACTGACTGGCTCGGATGGTGGTCTGATTGTGGGGGTGGGAGAGAGTGAGGTCGACAGCTCAGCGCATTTTCCTCACTATAAACAATCTGACAAACTTGAAACTATCACGGTGCGCTAAAAGCCGTGACATGGAAGGTTGCCGACTGACGGGATAACTCGGACCGCGTGGTTAGCCCAATTGTGTGTTTTGCGTGTAGTGGCTGACTGGCGGACTAAGAGTCAGGCTGCAATGGCTCCTTCTTAATGTGGCCTTCATGGCACGCTTTCTCTATGGGATCCGTGCCAGGTGTGGTGGAACGTCCAGGAGCGGCTCCAGCCGCGCCAGCCACCTGCACCCTCTCCCATCTCCGGTCTTCTTGACTCTGTCTTGACAGCGGGCTCAGGTGGGGTAGGAGGAGATAATTCGATAGCAGCAGCGCAAGGCTACTATTACTTAAAAGTAGTTCACGCGCAAGTCACCGTCCCTGCACCACCCTTCCGTGGAGCATACAGTGGACCTCGTCAAAATCGACGGTCGAACTGTCAATACTCCAGTTTTCTAGTCACTGTCCATCACCTCAACGCATCACCTTACGACAATTTTATTCATCTTATATCCTTACCCATATGATCAAACGAGATCATCCTCTTCCTGATTGATTGCGTTTTAGTCAAAGCAAAAATAATTGACTTAATCAAACTCTTTTTTTACGCTTTTGATTAATTTACTTCACCGCAAGACAGTTGACACACTGTCATACAACATTCAGCACTGATTTATGAAAAATCGTGTTTCAGAGGTTTATCCAAAGGTGTTTTATTAAAGTTTTTGCTGTTTTGCTGTTTCAGTTACTTCATAGCTTGAATGTACATGAATCATATATAATCTTATTGTTTCTCAGTTAAAACGAATTTTTGCGTCTGTGGTGCTGACGCTGTCATTAAGAAAATAGACAGTTCTAGCCATGTTGTCATGATTTTCAAGGCTTCGTTTTGTATTTCCACTTAATTTTATTCACTCGTTATTTATTATATAAGCCGATGCATTTGCACTGGTTTTAGACTAAACGAGAACTGATCATGTTTTTGCACACCTCGTTTGGTGTTCAGTACTATCTCTCTTTCTCTCTCTCTCTTTTGGCGTCCAGGCTTATCATTCAAAAGATGGTAGATTTTATGCTTCTTAAATAGGTCCTAGTGCGTATCAAAAATACTGTAATCGACATCGTAAATTAACCTATGGTATGTCCTGTTTTGTTTCTCTTACTTTAAAAAGGATTTGAGATCCTTAGAGAGTTGAAAAGAATGGTTTTTATGAGTTCTTTCTTATATTTACGTCTGAACTTAGTAGGACCTTAGACACCAATAAAAATGAGTTTGAACTCTGTCTTCTCTCTGTAGAATACTGTTTTTTTTTCGGGAATGATGCCCCTCCGAAATTCAGCTCCTGTTTTTTATTGTTCCTATTGGAGTGTTAGATAACTTCATTTGCTCTCGGGCCGAATGCGACATGAAAGTTTCTAACTACCTTTAGATATGCGCCCTTAATGCTGCTTTTCGTGATGGTTTTATAATCATTAATAAGGTATAGTTATTTTAAAAACGAAGTTGTAATAATATCTAACAGTACTTATCTAATTAACCGTAAAAATAGCTTAGTATATTTGAACTTCAAAGCAGTTACAACATGCGGAATGTAATAGAAGTCTATTGTGAGCGTTCAGATCCAGTTAAGCTAACGATAAAACTTTTTTTTAGAAGAGAGGGAAAGAATCATCGTACCAGCAATCCGAAGCTGAGTAGGGGGTGACAGGGCTTTTCCTTTAGGATTGGCAGCCACACAATTGATCCAGCCGGGTTTCAAACGACCGGAATGGAGCAGTCTGGAGAAGTCCCACAGGAGTGTTTTGGATGACTGAGACACCTCGGGACGTAATTTAGAGTATTTCTCTGTTTCTGATCTTGGCACGTAAAATTCTGCATCTGCATATGTTCCAATCGATAACAGTTGACCATTGTTGTACCACTCATACCTGAAAGCAATGCAAAACGCGTTTTTGAAAGTGGTCGTTTTACTTGTTAGGCACCCTTTAGACATAGTCCATCCACCGATTTAAACCGAAAGAGGAATTAGTTTTCCATTCAATAAACTGCCGAAATTATATATTTTTATAGCCTGTGAACGTTCTATCTGGTACAGACATGAATCATCCTCCTCCTGAAATCTGGTCGAGTTTACTGCTACTGAATGAGTCATGAGGCTATTTTCGGCTTCGTTAATCCGAATTCTTCCTTATTTATGACATGCATGCGGAGCCCAAAGCAACCCAAAATATTATATCTGCTTCAATGCAAAGAAGACCTCACACATGTCAAAAGACTCACAATTTCGCAAGTAAACATTTTTAAATAGCGTAATTGCATAAGGTAAAATTATTTTTGGATGCTGAGCATGGTAACGTCAACATGTACCGCAAAAAAATCGTTTTGTGATTTCGCTAGAGCAAAACGTTTCGCATGCCTGAGTTTCAATCTCATTGTTTATTTCACAAAAAAACGCTGGGGTTGTTGAGTATCACGCGTTTTATTTGTGATTCCCTAGAGAAAACATTTAAAAATTATAATTGGGCAGTGCATTCACAAGCATATTATTGAAAATGTTTTTTACTGCTGGAAAGGTAAGAAATTACCCATCATTCCCCTTACACTGTTTTTCAAGTGGTAGCAAGAACTTGTGCTTCCTATAGTTTTCTGAATGACGCTTTTTATAAAGTGAGTTCTACAAAGAACAATGAATTAATCGCAACGCGTTGTTGGCCAATTCCTATGAAGTTGGTAATAACCTGGAATAAAACCTAATTCAGATGTTTCGAAATCACATTCATATTTATTAGTTGAGGTTATAGCTGAGAAGAGGAGGAATGGATTAATCAGAACACATAATTCTCAAATTATAAAAGGATTGGTGGTGGCTCTGATGAAATAGGTGCAAGTGCGTATATAACAAAGACTTAAATAATACATCGCGTAGTCTGGTGGTCGTTAAAGCCCAAGGACAAATAAAGAGGGTTTTAATTTGTTTCCATTACACTTTTCAGATTATTATCTAGTCTCTGTTGTGCAATTAACAGAATAAAATCCATTCAGAAGATGACCCTTATTAATTTAATCTCGAGACAGCAAGCGAAACTGAATTAAAGCCACCGAAATAATTAATTTCCAGTTTGTTTCCAATTTTGGAAGTCATCTTATTAGAACCCTGTTATTCCCAGCGAACTAGCTTATAGATATTCTCTTTTTATATTGCAGTTTAACTGAAACACCTGCTTATTTTCCTAAGCCATGATGAATTTTGCTGCCTATGTCGAAATTGCAATACGTTATATGATTTTTATTGCTCAAAATATATGTATGCTCAATTGTTGTCAACTGTTTCGAATTCCATCCTTTTATGTAGCCTCTCTTGACAACGATCAGGCTAGCAGGCAAGGAAGTAGCATCTAGCATTTCACAGATATTCGAAGTCATCTGTACTTGCAAATAAAGTTTACTAATCCTGAGGTTCTACATCTAGGCCATTCGATGTTAAAATGGACATCCGTGGACATGATGCATAATGTCTTTCATTCTTCAAAAGGCGAATGCTTTCAGAAAATGGAGGTTAAAATAGAAGTATGGCAGCGTTTGTTTGATACCATTCCTAGGCCTCCGGAGCATAAAACACAACTTTAATCACTAAGATAATCCCCGATTAATAAACCGGAGCATAATGAAGTTCTCACGCAACTACTTAACAAATGAAACGAAAAGTATAAATGTTGCTGGTCATCTGACGAATAATAACCAAAATAAAATGAAGTACATCTAGAGAACAGTATTTTGTGGAAAAACATTTTTTGACAAAATCTGAACAAAAAATGCAATTTTTCATGATTTGTTTACTGAGTTGAGGCGGATAAAATAGAGCAGTTCATATTGCGTGTCATGCCCAGTTAGTAGGAGTATGTGTTAGCAAATCCCAACAAAAGATTCGTACGTTTCACCAGTTTAAAGAAACTCCTAAAATTGGCCCTTCTACTGCACGCAACGGACAACCTATCTGTGCTGCTGCTTTTTTGCTTCTACACTTATTTGGTTGCTTGAACATATAAATACCGCACAGTTTAACTTTTATTTTAATCTGAACACCACGCACATCTTACCCTGCTTCATATTTTGTTGTGTACTGGTCGGTGTAGAAGTAACTATCCTCTGAATTCCTGCCAGACCTTCTATTCACCATTGAGGTATAACTGCAATGTACTCCTGAATGTTTCGAAATGGGGTGGTGTGTGTCCAACAAGTACGCAGAAAAGCCCACCACATGATAGAGAATGGGTAACTTACGTACGTTAAGGACTTACGTAGGTTTCGTCTCGTTATCTCCTCATTCGCTATAGTTTACTAGCTGGGCTAGTTTGCGGTGAAATAGGGAAAATAGCGTGTGACGAAGCCCCACCTTCCCCTTCTCGCGCGCGTCATCCCAGTTCTTGGTCATCAGTTAGCATGAAACAGACTTCTCCTATACTCCCTGCTCGTCCATTTTTTAATTAATCAGACTGTAAAGTTAAAGGGTCGTTTAATTGTTGTGCAAGTATGCTTCGGCTGGATCGTAGCAAACTACATTAGTGCAGGATGTGTTTCACGTGCTCCGTTTGATCTGTAGTCAGGTCCCAGGCTTGGACACCAAAAGAAGCCGGACCTTTTAACCATTTCCACCTGCCGCATATTTAGAAGGCTTCAGTCAATGGCGATAGTGAGTGAATTTATGGTGCGGAATAGGAACCAGGGAGCCCTTTTCTGATGTCTTCCCTGGTGGCTTTCAAGTTCAACAAATTCTCAACTGACACGGACTATACATTCGACACAAAAAAGGCAAGCCAGTCGATAATGAGAGACACCTGTAGTAACTAGGTTTTGCTTAGGTTACTGACGCACCACTTATCCCACTTGAGAGGCCATCAGATAAAAAAAAGAATGTTTCCTTTTTTTTCGATGATGTAAGAAATTTTCTACCGTCTACGTGTATTTTTTTAATTTCATGCGGTAAGATCTGCTGGCATTTTGAAGAACATGTCCACAATGGGTGGAATTCTTAACTCAACTTGTTTCACTCCTTCTGTCAGCTCTAAATCTATTCCACCCTCTTTATATCAAAACATAATTCAGTGTTTAATCTAGAACATTCTTATAACTAAAAAATGGAAGATGCTACTAAATCGACTTTATGTTAAATAGAATGTTAACAAGACGTATTTCGTTTGAATAAATAACAGATCAGAAAGATCACAAAAAATTATGTCGATTAACTTCATACTTATTTCATTTTCACTTCGATGGAAAAATGCATAATGATATTGAATAGTTCTGCAATAACACTTTATCACTAGCACGCACAGTGTACAGTTTAACAATTTTCTATGAGAACTAAAATATTTTATGATTGACTTTTTGCTGTATTCTACTTTCATTATGAATTTATGCTCGAAATCAACATCGGAACCGAAAATAAATAAAGTAAGTGGATAAAGTGTGCAAAATGTGGATTTGCTATGCCACTATGAATACCTATTTAATTAGACACAACAACCATATATATATATATATATATATATATATATATATATATATATATATATATATATATATTTATCACTTGCCGCTCTGCGGCTGCTGGCAGGGCTGTAGAGTAAGCCCCAAAGCACAGCGCCCAACTACCGCGTCTCAGCATGATTACTTGCCACAATTTCATTATCAGCATTAGTTCTAAGCGTGATGAGCGCTTTATCTTCCCAGGAAGATTAAGCACTGAGTATGTACCGGGGAAGACATTGCGCAAGGTAATATACTAGGTGTCGACGGAGCACAAAACAAGCCGCTCACGAGCTAAGCGGTTGTCAAATCTCAAGATAATTTTAGTATTGCAGACGAGTTAGCCAGGATCCGTAGAGTGAGCAGCAAATCGGGCACCAGCTTTACTGCTCTTCATCGCTGTTGTTTTGGGGTTTGGTCATTCAAATCCTAAATAATCTCTAGATGTATCCAACGTTGGTTTTTTACCCGCAGCCGATCCTGATGTGGTAAAAGACTCTTTACCTGTCATAACAGTGAGAAACATTTTTATTACCTGGTGCTTGATGATTGACTCCAGTCAGGATGCATCTCCAATCAAAGTATCATAAGCCGGCAGATGATGGCTTCCGAAACGTTTTTGACGTAGGGCAACCTCGCCAATATATTGAATAGGCGCTGTTGTCGCGTTTGCACTGTGAAAGGCATGTTACCTCGACATTCCTATCTATTCGTTGACTACCGTTTGCAATCATCAATAAAGGTATGACTATCTGTGATAAATACGGTGGTTTATAATTTTAGTAGGTATTTACAGTGGCATAGTAACTGAATCTCTTGAATGCTTTAGTTACGTATGTATCCACTTTGCCTATCTTTTGGCACGTCTGATGATGTACGTGGGAATAAATCTGAAACCTAAGAGGAATTCAACCTCTCCTTACAGTAACCAAGTCTCCATCCACTTAACTGTTTACATGGATGACACTTTTAAAAAATTTTTCTCACGTTCGATTTTAATAATTAAAAGTTAACCTTGTGGTTTTTGTTTTTTTTGTGGCATTAAAACCCAAACTTCCTTGGCATTTATTTATACTAATTATGAAACTGTGAAAAAAGAAACAATTGGCCTGGTTTCGAGTGATGTGGGATGAAAAATTGCCAGGCGATGTTTTTTGCGGCTTGAATAAACCACTCTCTCGAATGTTCACTGGTTGTTCCACGTTTGGGCCATAAACTGTCCATTTTCAGTTATGTATTCATTGAGCAGTCTCCTATCTGTACATTTACAGGACAGAGTAAATGCCATCTCATTTTCTGACATCAAAAAAAGTTTAATTTATCTTCCAAGAAGGGCTTTATGTTAGCTATGGACAGACGGTCCCCTAGCGAATCCTCCACAGTTGTCTTCTAAATATGTTGCAATGACGGTGACTGTAACTTCGTCGGGGAACCTATACAAAAATTGCAGGGCAGCCTATATTAGAACAAACAGGTGGCTCGGAGGTTAGATCTAAACTAACAGCTTGCAGCCTATATTGGAGAGAGTGACCACATTTTTAACATTTAAGAAGCAATCATCATAGCCCGAGAAACGTCAAAAGCCGAACAAATAATGATTGAGGCATGACATTCAGATGCCAACTCTTTCAACAGGCATTAAGAGCTTTCAACGACCTGCAACGTCCTGTTTATTGCATGCATAAAGGCCAGGACAAGATGGCTACACCGGAACTAAGACATATAAGAAAAGAGGCACCACGACAAACACATCGGAAGACGAGGCAAGATTAAAATGCGATTCGTCCGAAGAGAAGTTGCCCAACACCAGCGGCCGTCAAGCTGTACAAACTTTCACGCAGTGGCCGAAGCAAGGAACGAGAGAAAAATCCATCAGTCCAAGGCTGACAAGTTCAGCCTGTAATTAATAATGCTGATCGATATTAGCAGGAGACGTTTTGACAATGGAGAGCCGGCACACCTCTGCGAAACATCAGAATACAAACCAGTTTCGGTGACTCTTTCAAATTTCTCTGTATACCAGCTTCTTCAGAATTTTCATGCACACTAAACGGAAAGACTTATCTAAGAAGCATTCATAAAATTACCAATTTCATGGTTGAAATCGAGGCCATTTTTACAGATTCTTCATACCATAAAGTGATCACTTTTCTAGCGTCCAAGTACGAGAAATTAAAAATGCAGCCTAGTGAAGCTTCTATTCGTTCAGTCCGATTTTTGGGAAATTTTGAACAATTCTTACTGCATATTGAGAGTTATAATTCATCAGGGAGCTTTGCTGCCTTAAGGCAATTTACCTTCTATGCTTCTTCGCCTGACATCACTTTTTTACGGCAGGCTTTTTGCAAAAAAACACTGGCACACTCGGTGAGCAGCAACGCCTAGCAAATATATCACCTACTTACCGATCACCAGTGATGTTCGAGGGTTCGAAGAAAAATAATTCAGATACGGAATGCTGATAGCAGTCTTATAAAAACATAATGTAGACTATTTACCTAGAAAATGGTTTAACTCGTCAGAGATATTAATGTCAAGCGCCACGTAAAAGGGAGTCCAAAGTACGGCCATGAATTTCTGCGTGTGAACATAAATAAATTCAAAATGTAAACAAGACACATCGGCCCGTAATCTCACTAAAAAACTATGTTTGGAAACAAAATTAGCAGTACTCGCCCGATTGAACTAACAAGTAAAAGTTGTAAAGCCCCAGAAACCACTCTCTTAAGTCTCCCTAGCACGCCCTATAAATTCGAAATTTTTTTTTTATATTAGGCATTGGGGTCAAGGTCAGAAACTTTTAGTTATTTAAATTTATAGTATCCCATTTTTGTCCTCTTCAAAATACACAACGTGGCTGCAAAAAGCCTAAGATAAGCGACAACACAGCCGCGTACTCACTCAGAGGGTAGAGAAATGAACATATCTCAACGAGGGATGCAAAATCATTCCCTTGCAGAAACATCCACACGAACGTACAGAATCTAAAGGTGGGATCAACTCAGCTCTTAAAAAAATATCAGTGCTAGCAATTGCTTATCAGGAAAACACCAAAGTTTACCGGTATCACTAGTTAGTGATTTCTGCATATGCATTGCTTTCCATCAAACCACACAACCAATATGGTGTTCATGTGGTTGAACATCGTGCAACTTCTTCCATCCCTATTTAAATGGTCAGAAACTTAATAGCACACTCATAGCACTCTGTTGAAAGTGGTAACTATACAGGGGTTTGTAAATCATGGAAATTAAATGATAGATGGCGTTTTTTACATGTGATGCACTAATAAAAGCCACCAGTTGCACGCTCAAAAATTATGGATAAATAAGCCTGACATTTTGGTGTGAAACTTGATAAATTATTATAGAATAGCTCTGAAACATTACTATATAAAAGCAAACTCTAGCCTAATAACATGCTTTAAAGAATTTTTTCATGTTCCACCAGTATTATTTTCATTATTTCTTTGCATCCTAAAAAATATTTTTTTGCTTACCGCAGTGGAAGGCAATTGCCTAGAACGATCGAAATCATAAGTATTTAAGGTTTTAATGAAGGATCTCTTTGTGTTAAAACCCACCCACATTATTGCTTGTTATTGATTTTTGAAGCTGTTGCTAATTAAGCTTTAGTACAACAATAAGAGCTGATAAAAAATAAAAACAGCTCATCAATTGTTCGTATAAGTTGTTAAGGATGCAAAAAAGTGTAAATCCAGCTTTGGTAAATGAAAGGACAATTCAATTACAGAAACGGACAGTCTTCGAACTGCGACAATCATGAAAATTGCTTTCTTTGCATTGGTTTTAATGGGCAAGTAACTCATTTTAGTATTATCAAAGCAGAAACGACCGGAAGAATGTAATCATATTTTTTACAAAAAATGAATATGCATGCATTTCATCTGCCAAAATGTCCAAAAGAGGATGTTTGTGGTATTCTACGAGCAGTGAAAATGAAAATCCATTCCAAAGATGCTACAGTCTTAATCACGTCAGTAACTATTCCAGTAATACTGCCAATATTTTTCCGGAACTAGATTACGGGAGTGCAAGTCTATCCCGAGAAGATGACATCGACGGACTTGGTAAACTTCAAAGCGAAGTGCCGCTGGGAGATAATCAATTTGTCATTTGACAGAGCAGTGCAAATTCTGGAACTTATTTTAGGACATTGAGACGCATTTTGCCTTGGAGTTCCTGGATAGCACTTCCACATACGACTTCATGTTACCGAAACATCAGAGAGGAAACTTGTAACGGAAAAGACGGAGAGAACTTAGCAAGTCATTTCACACTTTGGTATCCTCTTCAGTCAACCAGAAAATGTTCAGATTTTTGCTTGTGTTGGCCCCGAGAAATACGAAGCTGTTTATTTTTTCCCCTCCATTGACCCCTTGTTAAGGACCACCTGCGTGTCAAATAAGCTGTATTAAATCTGGCTTTCAGCGTTTCCCAAACGTTTAGTCAAGAATTGGCGACCTCGGAAAATCAGTCAGCAATGCCTATTTTTGCCTTAACTAAGTGTCCTTTACTCACCATGATGCAGTGCCTCATTGATACTTTATTTTTCTTAGATAACAATCATAACGAGATTAAATGCGGTGGGGGAGGTGGACTAATTGTCACAAATTCATCACAATTTCAGAAAACGTACAAAAATTAGACCGGTACGTGACATTCCTGACAGAAGGGACATCACATATGGTCAACGAGGACCTTTATGCCTGGTTATCGGACGAATAACTCAGTCGCAGGCTATCACAGACTAGACTGATCTACAGCTACGTGACGAATAACAGGCTGACAATGGGCCAATTTTTATAATATGGCAGCCGTTTAAGACGATTATGTCATAGTAATCTGACTATTAACGTTATATCCTTAAGCATAGAATGATGGCATATTTCAGGTCCCGAATTATTATGAATAGTGAAAAATATTTTTTGCTCTATCAAATTCGCCTGCCTGTATGTAATACTTTACTTTTAGTGCAAGCCTTTGTTGTCACTTGTTTACGTTTCCACACAGTACTACAAATAAGAAAACCCACGTAAATACAATTTATTAATGTTGAAATTTGTCGTTGGACTTGCAACGAGGCATTCAAATTTTAAATCATTGATACTTTTAATGAAACAGTAAGTTCAGAAAACATTATTCGGTTAAAATGAACTCCCTCCTTAACCTTACTGTTTTCTATTTTTATAAGAAGAAGCGGAGAACGTATCATCGGTGATGTATACTGATAGTTTAGGAAAGTCTCTGTATAGATTTCGATGATTCCTTGTTTGGTTGTTTGTTTTATACGAATGACATTTCAGGGGGTTTTTTGAATGTCTGTTTTTAATCGTTTAACTTGGGTGGTTTTCCTTCACCGAAACTAAAGAACAAGTACCTACACGGGAGAGGTTTTGGTTAAATAAGGAGGTTGCAAATGGTAACATGAACCTCTTTGCACTTACGTGGCATGATCATAGTGAACTAATGAAAAACGTTTTAATTTTGACTTTATCCAGGTTAGGATGATGAACTTTCTATTTTAATGAATCTATGCAATTCTCCTCTTGCAGGGGCACGTTTCATAAATTTTATAGGGAAAATTAGCCTGGTATGCTAACACATATTATTAATTTGATCAAATTATGAAAATTAAACAAGAATAACATTAAAGTGTACTGCGTAACAGTTCGATTCAAATAGAAAGTTGTCCTTTATTGAAGTTGCTGCGAATATTTAAAAGGATTGCTTACAGACTTTACTCTTGTAATAATTTTTTGGTGCTTCACCTAAAGCAGAGGGCATCAGGCTCTACAGATGCAAGGTGCCTTTGTCTTGTTTTGCGCCTCAGAATATAAGTTAGGAAACATTATCTTTCAGGTTAAATCTGCATAGCTATTTTCTTACAAGATATGTTTGATCAACATATAAAAATTGAAACTGAACTATAAATAGTAGTTAAAAAGAGATTCCCTTGTGGTATGGCAAAAGAAGAAGAAGCGTTCATTGGAAGATTTTAAGTAGGTGTCTGACATCAACAGCTACATTAATTTTTCCGCCTGTATCAAGTTTTAAGAAACCTCTTCACAGGAGACCGCCTGGCCATAGAACAATTGGGGTGGCCAATCATCTCCGCAACCAAGGAGGATGAGGGTAAAACAAGCCGTGGTGAAAGGCTGCCCAGCTCAGACTTAGCCTGTTAGTGGGGACGGCAATGATGAAACCGGCTACGGCGGGATGCTGGTCTGACACAGCCAGACAGCACCTTAGCACGCACAAGGCAAAAAGTGGCATAGAATGAAAGCAGTGAGCATGAACCCTCCAGGCTCTGAAGATGGGTAGACGAAACCATTGTCCAAAACGTCAGACGCCTAATAAATATCTCCAGGTAAACGCTTTTTTTTCCTTTGAAACAGAACAATACTATAAATTTAAGGTGCTAGCATTTTGAAGGAAGCATTAATGTAAAATTTCTGGACATCAAAACTTGGCTCAGAAAGACGAAATAGTGACCACTTATGTAATTGCGTTAGGTAACTACCTCGGTTCTGGAGATCCTATCGCTGTGCATGGAATGTGAAGAGGCCTGCCAGGAACATGTATTATTTCTTTGGGTGGCATTGTCAGGAAAGAAGGGGGTATTTCCACGTTATAGGCAAATCCAGGTGCAACGTGCGCTGCAAATATGAGAAAATTTCTTCTCAAACAATGACGTTAAGGCATAACCAACTCTCAATTAAATCCGTCCAATAACTGCCGTTCTCTTAATTGGTAACACCAGTAATTGAACTGAAATATTCCACATAGGTCAACAACCTGAACATCGTCAATTTACTTACGTAATTGACCTATAAAAAATCATTTAAACAAAACCTGTTTTGCCAGGAAATGTAACAATGATTTTTCTGGTGAGGCCATTATTCAATGAACCATCGTAATTAATCACCTACAAATTGGCCGTATTGTAGAGGCAAGAATTATTTTGACGCTTTCTTACACACTTGTTTAAGAGCGTCACTGCAAAAGGTAACATAAAAGAAGAAGATCGAAACATTTTTTTGTCTTTACTTATGGGAACGTTTCTAAAGTAAAAACGTAAAACAAATTTCTAATCTTGTTGTTGCATACCTTCAACATGGATGAGAAGTAGAAGAAAGAAAATCATCCTTAATTCGATGGGGAACATTTGGTCATAGTAAGCAAACGAGTTCATAAATCAATCACTCGTTGTTCATTGTTTTCCGGAAGACATGATCAATTAGCTATAGAAGAAATCGGAATTTTTTTCAGCATTGCTTTCAAAGAGGCATGCCAAATAGAGATATTCAGGTTATATCATGTCAAAACAACCAACAATTGCAAATTTTCCATCATAATTAAGCTAACATGTATGATAACTTTACACGTAAAAATTTACCATAAATGGTCACAAATAAAATAAGTACGAAAAATTAACAATTTTATATAAAATCTGTATAATATATGTAATTATATTATCTATGTAACTACATGTTTTATGTATAATTCAGTATTTATACATCGTTAGGTATATTCTCCTTCTCTGTTTACTAATAAACTTTCATTTTTTGCTTTTTATTTTGATCAGATTTACCTAGTGATCCGATAGAAATTTACCTTTTATGAAACGTTATGCAAATATTATCCCAAATCCATGTTTGCGAAGGATCACTACGTCGGTCATAACTCGTGGTTTACAGTCGCGCATATGTGGATCGTTTTGGCGGCGATCAGTTATAAATGTTTGTCTGATTGCTTAGAGCCGATTTTCCAACCACATTGGCTGTAGGGAAAAACTGTCTTTTCATTGGTTTAGAAAGTGCCAATCTGATGAAAGAAAATTGCTTTAAAACTTATTAAACGCTTCATTATAAAGGCCCTTTAAGCTACTGTGTAAATACTCATTTTGTATATTATGTTCAATTGATTGTATAAACGGTTAGCTATTAGATCACGTCATTGAATTTATTATAATTTTAGTAATCAGTCAGTAGATTTTAAGCTAGAACGCTTCAACATCTAGGCACCCATTTTCAATTTGACTATTTTTATAGTGAAACAGAAGACATTTCATCTGTATTTAAGCAGCTTTTGCATCCTATTTCATTGAATGAAATAAGTATAGAAGATAAAAATAAACAAACTAGACCACTCGGGTGACCATGATTTGAACTCCATTTCACGTCAACCTTCCATTTGATATTTCGGCGTATTTCTTTTAATTTTTCCTAAGTGCTTGGCTATTATGATAATAATACAATGCTTAATAATCAGACACTGGGTATTTGAAAACCATATTTTTTTCATTATTAGTTGTACGATTGTTATTTTGGAGTTTTGGTAAACATGAACATGTGGAGAAAAGATAAGAACATTAATGAAGTGCAAAGAGCAAAAGATAGAAATTTATTAGAAGTGCCTCTCGTATTTCTTTTTTATTGTATAATGTTTTATAACCAATACTCAAATACATTTTCCACGCGAGCCGTAACTGCCGCTGCCCGCATCTAATTACCTGCCCCGGTGGCCATCATTCCTCTTTTAATGACCAAAAAACGGACAGCAATTTTGTTTCTTTCCCCCTCCTTCACTCTGAAAACCGTACAATTTGTTCTACTTACCCGCATATCTCACTTAGTTACACAGTGATATGAATGTAAAAGCCTGATGGGAATTTATCGATAGCTAATATATGCTCACCAAAGTGTCTTTTAATTTTTTAATGGGAATTTTCGCTAGTTCAAAAGGTTTCTGTTGAATTTGGTGGTGCCTTTTTAAACGTCAAATAATTCCTTTTACGATATGACAAGGCAAACATGAACGTCCTCTAAATGATTTCATTTCACAATCTATGGTGCAAAGGAAATTATACTAACTTAGTTTCCTTCGTGGCCTGTTTCATTATGCCCCCTTTTTGAGGGCTTTTTGTGCATTTTAAGTTCTGATGTAACTAAAACCAAAAAATAAGGTCTAAATAGGCATTCGCCATTTGTAAAAATAACGGTTTCTTTAAGAATTTTGAAGAACTAAAGACAAGGCTAGAGTTTTTAATTTTTTTATATTTTGCCTTGAACAACAGGGTAATATCAATGAGACCAAAATAATCACATTTCATCGAATTTTTCGCACATAATCTCGGTTATTTGGCATTTATCTGCTATATGTTGGGTGAAAAAGACAATGTGCAGTATCAAATGCATTTCATTAATCTTTTGAGAATAAATTGCTGTCCCGCTTATTGAAAATACCAAACATTTGAAAGATAGAAATGCAACTATGGACACACTTGTTGTAGCCATTTATTGTTAACTCAAGTGTATCATTATTAATTGAATCATGTTTCACCACATCAGTATGGATAATCACAACATTTATTTGAAGTCAAGTATTTCACTCTCTCTCTACATGAAAGATTAGGATGCTTTCGTTCGACAAACATGTAAACACTTGGCGGCCTTGGTGGGATTCAAATCCACGCCAGCAAGTGGGTCAAGTGAATTATTTGAATCTGCCAACATTCTCTACTTATGATATTTTCGTAGTTTTTATAAAAGGTGTTTTTTGATTTACCACTAAATATTTTAAAGTGCAAACATAACATGTTTCAGGGTAATTTTTCTCCAGAAGATTTCATCAATGGCTTACGTAAACTAGAATATGTGTATGATTGATTATGCCTGTTTCACCTACTCAACATCAAAACTATACATGTCGGTGATCGTTTCGTGAAAAAAGAAAACCTAGGGCAGATTTGATGGCAATAAATGTTTTATAGAATAATTATTCTACATCCACTTTAAAGGAATGGGGATTTCAAACGTGCATTCTCCGTCTGAGTGTTTTTTGTTTTTTTCTGCATTTTTAAGGAAACACAGTATTGAAGCTTAAAAACTATAACTGAAGAAGAAGAAGAAAGAAAAAGGATGTTCGTTCACCGGAAGTATGGCTTTATTCGTCTGAGCTTTCGAACTCTTACTGGAGTCCATCGTCAGAAATAAACCAGCAACAAAATCGAGTCACATTTATAGATGGGTAGCCAGGGGCCAATCAGAAATCAGCGGCGCCAGTCCGGAGTTGACTACACAGGGCCCTGCATGCCGGCGCCGATTCGATACATCGATTGACCGAGTTTTCATCAGAGGCCCAGGCTTTAATTAATTTTTGGCTTGTCTTGCATCTGACATGGGCTATGATTTTTGTGGCTTTTTTCGTAGTTAAATGAACAACCTTCTTCTTCTTCACCTGGAATGCTCACATTTGCCTCCATTCTTAAAAACTATAAAGCCCTGTGAAAAATAAATTTTGCGTTCAGCTCAAAAAAGTCACTTGTATAATGTTAGGTTTTAGCGGAAAGTCAATGATTTCGGAGAAGTCTGTTAGTAAACAAATTATGAACGTATATTTACCGTTGCTAGAAATCTACTGTATTGGGAATTTTAACTAGGTGGACCAGACTTTCAGTAAAACATTTGAGTCCGCATGGATGAACACGTAAATTAATCGCAGACTTGGTAAGTTACAGTTTCATGATGTATTTATTTCTGATATTTATTGATCTGTTTTTTGCATTTAGCCTTATAAAAGACATAGGCTGACACACTGAATCTCGCTTTAATATGTTTTCGTTTCATTCCCATTGCAGTCGCTCAGGCCAATATCCTTAAAAATTGAAGGAAATTTTATTTTTGTTTTTACAGTAAATCCTTGAATTGGGTGTCTAGAGCTGCATGTAGACAAGGAAAGGCCTGCCACTTATAAAAATCCGACAAACGATTTTGTATGCGTTAACACTGAACGTTTGAATTGTAAGATAGAAGCCTCATAAACAACTACTTGGTCTCTGTTATATCAATTATGCCATGAAATAATAAAGTTTTTTCATGTTAGATCTTTTAAATATATGAACAACGCAAATTATCTCCAAATATTCCATAAAACATTGTAAAACGGGCTTTGCAGCAACAATTTACCCAAGAAACTTTAATATTTTCAGTATAACATGTCACCAAATGATCATTTTGAGCTACGAAAACACAATTTCTCGTAATTATTTATATTCGTTGAGCCGTTTCTAATTATAAAGAGAATAAACCGTTTATAGTCTTTACAATTTATTTATTTCGAAAGGCTTTCTAACTACTTTTGAACCTCCAATGTTCATTTGCAATTCACTATGTTTTTTCAAAACTGCAATTTATCGCACTTTTAAGGTTCTAAATAGGGCAATAGGCTCTAGCACTATATGCATCTTCTGTTTACGCTGAAAATGACAAAAGGTCCTTAGAGGAGATTACAGAAATAGGAATACCTACTCTAGGTTATTCAATGGACCTTGCACACAATTTCACGAGGAGAAGAAATTATTGAGGCATGGATTTACTCCTAACTTGGTAGACCGTAAAATGGGATGCATAGTTTAATTTCAATTGAACATAGCATGGCTCAATTTGAATTAAGACTCGATTCGAGTGAAATTCGCGTTAAACTTCATTGTGAATTAAAATATGTTTCTCTTTCCCAACATTGTGTTTTCAGATACAACTAAAAGGTTTTTGATATTTAACGCGGACAAAATAAACGCCTTTCTGAGTTTGGGTTCGTTTCAAGTGTTGTCACACATTACTAAGATTAATAGGCCTTTGAAGATTTTAATTTTCATTTATTGACCCTGTTATTGAAGAGAATTATAAAGGTCTGGTGTTTCTTCAAACAACTAAAATTCAAATCATGAAATCAACATTATGTATTTTAAATACGTCCGCTGTATCCTAGCATAAATATACTCCTGTATATTTGAAACTTTTATCTACGCAGATTACCTTTAAACCACAAGTTTTAAACTCTATCGAGCTTATTGTTGATCAATTTTTCACTCTGTCAAACTTATTCAGAAATACCTATGGATATCGTACCTAAAAAACCGAATATGAACATTTTGGATGGATAATGCATTAAAGAATGCACTGCCATCAACTAGAATAGTGTATTTTATTTACAATTCTCATATTTTTTTCATAAAATACCATATCTTTAGCATTTATTAATGTTACTTATAAAGTATACAACGCGGTCCATTTACATTGCAAACTTTCGTGAGCATCATGGGACATCTTCCTCATAGCGTACAGAAATGCGTGGTTTTCCTTAGACATCATGTGCACAGCAAGCAGGTTGGAAACCCCGAATGCGAGTTTAACAGCAGGTAGGGTTCAAAAATATTCTAACTTATAAATGTGTTTTAATAATGAAAGATACTATTTCTTTACGCATCAATTTTTAAAGAGATGTAATTTGCCATTAAAGGAATACAAGAAGTTATCATAAGTGCGTATGTTTTATAAACTATTTTTCAATTTATAAGTGCATCTAATATTGAATAGAAAAATTCATACTATTTTTTTAGTTCTCTTTACAGGCATGAGTTTCTGTAGGTGGTCCAAAAGAAGCTTGTTTAAAAGTCGGCATCCAGAAGTAAGCAAAAATACTTTTGGATGATGCAGCAAATTATTTAATAACGCAACCCTACTAAATATTTTTTTCAAAATGAAAACACTTCGAATTCTAGTGAACATTTCTTCAAATAGCACACGAACCCTACGTCAGTGACTGAAAATCATTAGGGGAATATAATAAACTTTCACTGCTCAGGAGATTGGTATATGAACCGACAACTTAGTTGTAACAAATGAACATTCACAGTCAAACGCTCTAACCACCAATTCTTTTGACAAGAAGTACACTGACGAAGAAATAACCACCGAGTTTACTTCGTTACCGCGAAATTTCCCAGACTCATTTCGTTCCATTCGAAAATCGGCTCTGCATGCAGCTTCTGTCCATTGCTTTACTCCGCTAACTAGGCCGAGAAACAGTTCTGATGCATGCGAAGCCTTTTCCTACTGTAGACCTTCATAATTTCATCAGCAGGATTTTTAGATGGCGCATAAAGTCAGTAAATTTGTTGCATATTTTCTATCATGCCCTTTATCCATAATGCATGCAGTTAAATGCAACTTGATTACGGAAAGGAAGTTCCAAAACTGGTCAAATCCTCTTCTACAAGCCAAAGTATCGCACATTTAATGAAAACCCATCCAGGCCCTTTTGAAAAGTACCTGACAAGGATGCTCGAGCAATATAGAAGGAATTTCGGCAATTTCATTAGTCATCTACCAAGGTTAGATTCGGGCCTTCTTTGTGCAACATGACATGTGTTAATTGGAGAACAAGTGTGCAGCACCTACAGACGGGCTGCTGAGCTTCGTCTATCGCGGTGCTCGTGCCTATCGTCACTTTTTTTGCTATCCTAGCGTGGTTGACATTAGAGGGCAGAGTGAGGTAGATGCTGCCTATGTCCACTTAGGCATTAACACTTTCATGCGTGTGCTACAGCTTGGAGCAAACCATGATGGAGCGGTTCGCAGTACTCAAACTGTTATTTATGCAGTATTTTGCAATTAGCCAGGATAAATCGTTTTTGCTTCTTTTTTTCCGCCTGAATGCTTATTTATGTTTCAACCCACTAGTTATTAAGTTATTATAACTCTTATGTCTACTAAATATAGTTTACCAAACGAAGTGAACGCGGGAAATGAATTGCAGATGGTCTGGATTACCTCTGACGTTGCCCATTTGCCTGATTAACTTATTCTGTCACGCAAGAAGCTTTTTACATCTACTATGTTTTTCATTTATCTTATTAGCGAAAAGACGCATATTTTATGCCCAAATCGCTTCTTACTTCTATTAAAACGATTTGCTGTCACAAACCGCATTGGCATATTTGCATCTTTTTCTTGAGCAGAGTTAGTCTAGATTTGAAAAATTTACAAAGTGAACGTTTATGAACTTCACAATGTAAAGTTCCTGCCATGTAAATCAGGTGAGAAAATATGTGCAACCCGAAACACCACAGTAATAATGCAGACAGACAATTGTTGTGCCTAAATTATCCGCAAAATCAGGGCCTATGCAAATATTGATAATTTACCGTAAATATATTGCTGCCTAAATGACCATGCACCTGTTTAACATTAAAAGATGTTTTGTGTAGTTTACATGCATAATTTGGCATAACGCATAAGGCATAATCAGGCATAATTTGGAAACGGAATGCACGTCTTTTAGGCATTTTTAAAATATTACAAGTTAAACATAAATGCTATGTTCCGCATTTATAGTCACAGAATGGAGATCAAGCATATGCAACCATGCAAACAAATATAAAAAGGCAAACGAAGAAAAGGTTTTCGTTTCAGCATTAAAAGTTATCAGCTAAAGCTGTGTACAAAGAACTGCATAGGTGCCATTTAAGTTGTGACCCTTTTTTAAATAGGCTAGAAGTTTCAATCGTCCTCTTTCTAGATAGCCTTGCAGAGCACCCCTAAAAGTGGGTATCTTATCCCGTTTTCATTCGTTTAAGGGCGTATTCTTGACAATTTGGTTTTCTGTGTTACTGAGGTTTTACGTTAAGCTTCACATATAAATTTGAATGAATTGTCCCTAACTGTAAACGTAACGTCCAAAAACGCATTATAGGTGTACAAGCTTTTAAGACGCAACCTATTTTATGAGTTATCACAATCAATTGGAGTTGAAGATTGTAAACTACTTACCTGCGTTTTAAGAGATCCATAAAATGTAAGGTCTCTTAGTCATCACGTGAGGCGCATACAAAATTAGCAGGAAAGCAATTTATCAAATACACATAAAACAGTGTACTTATGAGTATATTATGCTTTCGTGGTCAGTGACCAGCATTTCGACACGTGAACTTACATCAATTTTCGTTTCGGTGGCATCTCCATTCGATAGTAGGAAGTGAATCATTATCGGGTCATGAAGAACAAATAACCCTTTGATTTATTATGGAACTTTAGCCTGATGCCTCTTTCATGTTAATTGCAGTCAGCGACCGATCTAAGGAAATGCCAGACATGATTATCAAATGCCTTTTCGAGTAGAAAGTAGTATTTTAGTCGGGTTGTAAGATTGATTATCGGGCAGACAAAATCCAAAGATATTTCATTCTTGGAAGAATGTCGGCGTTTGAATGCGCACTTCATCTGCATGCGAAAAGTACACTTGGTAAAAGAATTTTTAGTTAATTAGCTTTGATTTTCGATTCGTTCTTGATGGCTCTATGCATTCAATTATGTTTGTTTGAAGAAAAAGCATGCAAAATCAAAGTTTTCATGTACTGATTTGGTAGCAACATAATTATTTTTAAACTTACCGCTGGAGAAAATGATACTCTGCAGTGCAAAACAATCCTTTAATTCCCAATTAATTTAAGCCCGAGCTGCTTTGAGGGTGTACACTCTACAGGTTATATACTTTCCACGTAAGGATATTCACACGTTGTTTTAGGCCATTAAGAACATCTCATTTAGGAGGCACACAATTATGCCCTGAACGTCAACTAGGTTGTACACTTCAGGATTACCATTGTCAAATGGGCAGAATGACCGATTTTTGCATTGATGGTTCATTGTCATAACATTTTACTCAATGCAACCTTTTGAATTTTTCAATGACCGATGGTCAGTCGTCTTCAAATTAACGCTTTACCCAATGCATTTGTGTCGGTTACGATTAATTGGGAAGTATGTGAAGTTTTGAACATTGTGTGAGTTACATCAGCTACTGCAACAATCTACGGGATGTAATATCAACGAAATATTGATAAGTGACTCATTCATTGGCCAGGTTTTGGTAACCTGCGAAGAAGAAAGTTATACTCGATGGAATTCGTTCTGCGCTTCTGGCGCTTTTTGGAGCATTTATGCTTTTTATGTGTGTTTTTGTGTGTCCGCTGAAATAAAGTTTCTATGGCCAGTAGGAAACTCAAAATGCCGCTGTTATTAGGCCGGTAAATTATTTATCTTTTCAAAATCCCCCTTGTATACGTTTGTACAAGGATAAAGATTATAAATAATACTATTTTAAGCATAAATCCCAGTGAAGAATTCTGTATTGAAGTCATGTTTGGAATGTTCCCGTTAAAATGAGCATCGCCTTGAATTATAAACCCTGATGCGATGTCACATGATAGAGGTCACATGAGATGTCAAATGAGAGCACTTAAACGTTTGTAAATTTCTATTACACAAAAAATGTAGGCCTTGAGAAAACTTTTCGGAGTATTGCTCAAGCGGATGCCAGAAGCAGAAACTAAAAAGGGCATAAACGAATTTCACTTTCGTTTTATTCACATCCCCCTATATTTATGTGTCAAACGTAGGCAGTTGACTGTCATATATAGTCACAAAACGAGAAGAAGTCAATTCTGATTTCAGTTTTTCACGTAAATTTATTGTCACGATTAGAGTACTTGTCCTTTTTACAGAACACCTGTGCGCTTATACGGCATACATTTAACGCGCCCTTGCCTGGAGACTAGCTGCTGCATTTTTCCGCAGCCAAAGAAACGATAGATCTCTCCAGTGAGCTCTTTGATATTTTGCCTCAATGTTATTTTGTAATAATTGTCTTGAGGTCTTTCACCATCCCTTAAGGCAAACTCTCCGGAGATCATTCGAAATTATCTTCTTAAAGTGTCGATTTGCTTGTGGAAAAGTTTTCAAATCAGCAGGATATTAGGGAGCAGAATTTACGTCATAAAACACTGCTCCTCAGGAACAACATGTATTTTTGCATTCGAAGAAGCTGACGCAAGTTTACGGTTGGTTACATTGATATCTATAATCCTAATTTACTTGACGCTGGCATCTATGCACTAAAGGTTTTGACTTATATTTTTTTTTATCATCGCACGTGTTATCAGTATCAAACAGGATAAATGTCAAATAGTTTTCACGCACCTCCTCGACCTGAATACCAATATTATCCCGCCCACTTGCTATTAAGTTACTTTAACTGAACCGTTGAATTTCGCTCAGATTTTGCCTGCAACATAGAGGAATAGGGAACTCGTAACCTGCGCACAATTTTTCAGATACATGCAAAATAATTATGATTAATTGGTAGATCTTTCTAGAATTGCGAAAATTATTGTTTCAAAATTAAAAAGGTAGTTTGGAGAAATAATAAACAAAATTACGCTCAGTATATTCTGATCAGCGTCAAAGAGATGGTGGTCCTGGGAAAGGTAACTATATGGGTGGAGTTGAATAGGTCGATTTTGGCCATGGCAACTGCGGTGCCCATATGAAGTTATTCTACACGTACCAGACCGGTTTGCCTAACCTGATTGTAGCTGCCTCTGCCATAGCCAACGAACGATGAACTAGGGATTTTGAATAGCTTGTGGAACCTTGGAACTCACCCGGAAAGCATCTCTGGCATTTACGCAGTGATCTGTGTTTTCCATGTGCGCGAATATAGATCTGTTTATCTTCGTTTTTTGACCCTTTTTAACTATGCTGGAATGCGTTCTGTTATGCTTGTACACAAACGCCAGCTTGGATTAAAAATAAATTCTCTCCAACAGGAACAGGTAAAGGTCCTGATTGGAAGTTTGGCTTAGCCCTCTCTGCATAGGACGAGAGTAGTCGAGAACAGTTCGTGCGCTTTCGCTGCTGAAAGGGTGCTGGATGTGGCTCGCCTTATGTGCCTTCTTAACTGTTGCCTTTGTGCATCTCCTTGAGCTGGGATCCTGATAAAAAGTTGTTTCTTGTCTGTTAAAAACGGAGCTTTGGTGGCCTTTATGTCATGTTTTAAGGAATAAATCTATCCGGATGCCCGTTATGTCAGGTAAGTGTTTCCTACAACCCTAAGCACTCCTTCAGTGCTATCAGCTGAGACTCTTTTCGACCTTGGTGTCAAACAGTGCACCAGAGTACGCTTAAAGTTTAATGGTACGAAACTCCCAAAATTGGTGCATTGCTCGAACGACGACTTTTTATGATAGACACTACGCTAAATCCTCCCATCAGCCAGTATTCTCAGAAGCACGTCCAGAAAATGGGGCGATCTGAACTGTGCTTCCTTCAGTGTAAACTTGATTGACGGGTACACCTGGTTGATGGTATCCATCAGGGCTGAACTGTCAATTTTTTTCAGGTGCAACTGCGAATATAGCCACGTAGCGCCTATAATATTTCAGACTGTTTTTCTGGTGAATAAGCTTGTGTAGCTTCCTACTTACCCATGAAGATATTTGCCAGAAGTGCATCAAGGGGCGAGCCTATAGCCATTTCGTCCAACTGCCTATACCCATTGATGTCAAATAGAATGTACACGTTCAAGGAAAATCCTAGTAACAATTCCTTTACGGGATGCCTAGATCCTGCTGATTTGAAGCGAAGAATTCACAGATAAAGCGGACGGCTCCTATGACCGTTACGTTGATCTTCGTTCTTAACGCTAATTCTACTGAGTGTTGCAGAGGCAACGAACAATGCGTCGACAACTTATGTATGTGCATTTAAAATAAAAGTGCACGCACTTCAAGTTTCACACCAAAAAGAACACATTCTTGACTTTTGAAAAACATTTAGTTTCAAGATTCGCGAAAACGTTGCCTTGATAGGGCTTTGGTCATCTATTAATATCTTCAAAAAGTCAACGTCGATGAACGTATGTTTTTGATTATTTATAGGCATGCATGTGCATTAAAATAAAGGAGGTAAGAGTAGCAAGCGTTTAAACAGCCAATAAATATCAGTGTAGGGGAAGGAGTAGAGGGCGTTCAAGTATCTAGTTTTGTCAGCAGCTTAGGTGAGGAGGGGATGTGGAAGTAATGGGGAAAAGAGGACGGGGATGGATGCGTCTGACAATTACTCACGTCTGTCTCGTCGCTGTACTGTGACTAGTGAACATGTATGCCGGGTTCATTTTCGGCCGGGGAGCCTAAGGGCCTGTATAGACGCTTTATGCGAGCACAAGGTTGGGTTGGCTAGCCATATGGCTACTGCTTCTGCTGTCGCAGGAACTTAGAGTGTCTAGCCAGCACTTTATAGATGGCCCGGAATGACTGATTAACGTATACTCGGTGGTCGCTCTCAACCTAGTGGACAACAATTGCACTAGAGATTGACATTTCCATGCCCGGATTTACCCAGGCAGGATGGTGTTCTTGCGTCCGTTTGGATATGTGCCTAGTTGTTCAACCAATATCACCTGTCACAGTGCAGCAAGTGAAGGCGTAGATGCACATGTCTGAAAGGGCAGTCTTTTTTTACCTTCAAGGCGAAGAAGTGGGGTGCTTGAGAAGACAAGTCTTATCTTAGTGGCTGTCTTTGTGCGGGCGAGAACCGTATTTAAGTGCTGAGGTAGAAGTTTGCTTGCTGGATCCCGCCTCTCCCCCCCCCCTAAATGACAGTGCAGGAAATAACTCCTTCTTTCCAGCAGTCGTTTTGTCCGATTTGGGGGGTCGTTCCACCATATATTTGCCTTTGGAACAAGTAACACGTCGACTTCTTCGATGTTTACATGGGTATCATCGCTGAATATTCACACATTCATCAATGCCATTCAACAGTTCGTTCCTCGTGGGTGGTAAGGCTTGTCCCTGTTCTGTCAATGAGGCAGTAATGCTTTATGTGTGGACTTGCCTGCAACAACAGTTTGACCATCGCTGGTGATTATGTCCACCGCATGCCCCACAGACTCGTTGCGGCGGGGATTTGCGCGGGAAGCATTTTTATTAAGGTTATCGTCCGTAGCACTTATCACCTTCACTCTTTTCCCTCAATGACAATGTGCGAGGAAGTAAAAAGGACCGGATGTAAACGTGAACGCCACGCCTGACTCAGGCTGTACAATTCGTCTACGCGTGCCACACACGACCCTGATCACCACAACATGTGTCAAGCTTTATTAAAAGGCATCTCTCATAGTTAAATTATTTGTGCGTATTCAGACATGGGACATTTGACCCACCATAGCGCAGATGGCAAAGTTAAGCACCTGCACGCTACAGCATTAAAACACGCTTGTACGGAGGGGTGTCGCATATCCGCGTGTTGTGATAAAGCTGCGTATTTAACGAAGGATGAGTGTGCGGGTAGGACGAGATATAAACGGTTCTAGAACGTATTATTTTTCCAAAGATTTTAATAGAGGATAACGTGACTAAATAGGCTCATGCAACATTTGGAATGAGCCATTGCACTTTGATCCTCGGATTTGGGTAGGATCAAGTCATTCCTTCACTTTTAAACCGTCTATTCCGCTACTTTAACTAGACCCTGGTTACTTCAAGACGCAGCATTTTTCTGATAGTGGTGAAATTAAATGCCCCTTAAAGCTGAAATGACTTCACTCCCTGTTTTGCCAGTGCTAAATCCGACTTAAAAGAAACCAGCTGTGAGATTGCATGCAGAGGATAATTTGATGCGACACCTGCGTCTAACGCTCGTCTCATATAACCTCTTTACCTAACGTGCCTTTTGGTCATATTATAATGGAGCTATCGCAATCTGACTCTCGTTCCAAAAGCAGTCTTAGTTATCCCCAGCGAACAGCTTTCAGCACCTGATGATAATTTATATGATGACAAGCAGTTCTGGATTGGCATCACTCTCTTCCCCTCCCCCTGTTCCTCGGCCAAAACCAGAAACCTTGACTGGGCACAATGACTGACATGGCCTAGACCTCTGCCTATCTCATAAAGGTTAATATTTAGAGATAAACGCAGACTCAGTTCGTCAATTTGGGATATGGGATGCAATGCGCTAACAATTCAGATGAATCCACATCTATTGTAATCTGTCATGAGCATCGCAAAGACTCTTAACGAGGCATGCAGGGTAAGGTTACTTTACCTGAACGTTAAATATATGACAGTTTGACCGCTTGTTTTGATTTTGTACACTGTATTCTCCACACCATGTTGGTGCAGGGACGGGGACTTGCGCATGGATTAGTTTTCAGTGACCCTAGACATGCGCTGCAGCTACCACACTCTCTCGTCCCTCGCCCGTCTGTGGCCAGTATCAAACCAAACGGCCAGGAAGACCAGGAGCAGGGTCGGACGCAGGTGGCTGGCTGGCGCAGCGTGAGCCTGCAACTACGCATTTCACCATGTTCCCCATGTTCGGCATTTGTTACGGGAGCGCAACGCGAATAAAGCCTGCCCTGCCTAGATCCGGCACCCATGTTGGCCTAGCGCATTTACTACGCAGTCCATTTAGGGGGCAAAACTCGTAAAATACATGATATATCACGTGCGCATTCTGAAAACGGACGAGAATGCTACACTGCTATGTGCCGAGGTGTCAGATTACCTCACCTTCCGATAACTGCTCATAATTCGTTAACTGAATTGTTTGTTTTACAGAACGGGAAGAATTGACTAAGCCCTGACGCACGGAGCACGTGCCTGTTTGTTAGGCAGTTTGACTCTTAATCATTCCATCTTGCATAAACTCTGCAGTTCCTTATAGTAATGATTAGGGATTTGTTATATCGCCGTAACCGTCTTCACCATGCTCATCAATGTGCAGTCAGCAATTAATTTTTTCTAAAAAAAGCTCACTTGTGTTCCTCCAAATATAAAGCTTCAAAGGGATACTGGCTACGATTTTCCCCAGGATCAATTCTCAACAAAGGAAAAGAACGATGAACTGCTCCTTTTTCTCGATATCTAGGTATTTAGGAAGGAGAATGAAACCCTCTAAACCGGTGTGTTCCGAAAAACGACAATCACGAAAAAATATCTTCAGGTAAACATTAAACATCCCCTGTTGTACAAACTTAGTTTCGTCCGGGCGCTTTTCCGCCGCATCATGACTCACTGCAGTGCAGAGGCCGAAAAGATGTGAGAGCGAAAACCTTATGGCACCTCTTCATCGCTAATGGATATCCACGTAACTTCAGAGGCAAGTGCCTCTATCAAAGGCACACGAAGATTGACAATGAGCAAAAACAAAGACCTGAAAACTTTCGTATCTTGACTTACGTCAGGAACGTCTCCGAACCCACTGAGTGCGGACTAGGACCGCTAAGCGTGGGCGTTTGACATGGGTCGGAGGACACTATCTGCCGCTTACCCATGCAAACCAAGCGTCGGTTCTACCACCCACGGACATGTCAGGCGTCATGTACTGCGTCAGCACGCGCTGGCCTACTAATGCGGCATGACAGCAAAAATGACTGAGAACGCGCGTGAAAGAGCATAGTTTAGTTGTAAGGCGAAAGGGTGTACATATTGTCCATCGCCATGCATTGCCTGTAAAACAATCATCAGTTTTACATTGAAGGTCCATAAATGCTCAGTGGAGGCGAAAGCAAACTGGCGATAGAAAAAATCGAAGTCTGGAAATCAGGTGCCAACTTGATTAACTGCAGCACTGACCTACCAGCACCATATGAGGCCGACAGGCACAAATTACGCACGAGAGGAGATTCAATGAGAAGAGAGAGGGGTGAACCTATCAGAAGTGAGCAAGAAAGCCTTATTTAAAACATATAACTCTCCCCTGTTGTCTAACTTTGATTATGCGCTCGGCTATGACTGTGAAAAGTTAAATGAGTAAACATTCTTCCCACATGTAGCCTTATATTCTCCTTCCTTCTCATCAACTGAGCTCGGCATCTTTGCATATATCCAGGATAATTTTGGTCGCGAAGTAGGTTGTTGAACATACAAATGTTTTCTGGAGACAGACATCCACATTGGAAAAGTAGACTTTCTACACAACTGCCTGAGGTCGGACATTTTGTCGAGGAACGTCTTTGTAAGACCCCCATCTAGAACTGATTTTGGTCGGTAAGTTGCCAAGAGCTGTAGCCGACGCCTATCAAGAACGATCAGTAATGAATGTCACATTCGTCTACGAAGGTATGATAGGGAAAATTGACAGGGACAAAAACAGCATGTGCCTCATATCTGGAGATGGAAACTCTGCGAAACCTGCAGAGTATACATATACCAATGTCAATATACATGGCTAAATCCAACAAGAAAACGTGCCGGTGGTTTGAGCTTTTTACTTTTGAGCAGCAGGTCGGTGTTCGAGCCTGATGCGCTGCAACACCTGGGGGGTAATACGGCTGGCTACTGAGGTCTGATAGGCCAAAAGTGACCGTTCAGTCTCCCTTTTTGATGGTAATGTTATTCTGCTTATCACGGGCCACAGTTAGGCTCTTGGTGTGACGCGGGAGTGAACTTAAGGCCCAATGGGAGAAGTTAGTTCCGTGACCGATTGTTCAGCACACATTTACCATCGGTATATATCGATAAATATTGGAAGATGGGCATCCCAAGAAGTATAATTCGAAGTAAAGAAGTTCTTTGGGAAAAAATAAGTAACTTTATTATGTTTATTTTCGATGCTGGTTCCCCAGGTCGTCGTCAGACTTGTGGTAAGTGTGCAAAAAACAGCTAAAATTTAAACGTCGGAAAATAGATATTGCTGAATCAGTCCTGCCAATAGCTGTCATTGTGGCTGGACATCTCAATATGATTGGCTACCGCCTTGTTCAC
Organism: Schistocephalus solidus; assembly: GCA_017591395.1. Lineage (NCBI taxonomy): Eukaryota > Metazoa > Platyhelminthes > Cestoda > Diphyllobothriidea > Diphyllobothriidae > Schistocephalus > Schistocephalus solidus. The sequence continues at coordinate 27,494 of WEDG01002934.1, read as the reverse complement.
TTTTCTTGAGATTGTTGTACACGGCATCCAATTCGATGTGCCGATTAATGCACGAGTCATCAGAAGGAATGGCCTCTAAGAATTCCCGGCCTCTCTTCGATGGACAGAAGCCAACAATGCGCGTTTTGTCCCATGCAAATTTGTGCCCAGTTTCTATTGTACGCATAGCAACTTGAGACAGGTTGGCACGTCTCTTTACAGCCAACTGATGTTCGTGTAGGCGTGTAGAGACTGATTTTCCTGTTTGGCCGCAATACACAGCATTACAACTGTTCCAGGGGATTTTGTAAACCGCTTCTTTTTATCTAAATAGCCAACCCTATCCTTAGGGTGTACAAGCTGATTACGAAGTGTAGTCGTTGGTTTGTGCGCCCCGTAAATTTGGTGCTTCCGCAGGTGTCTTTTCAACGAGTTCAGACACGTTCTTAATGTATGGAAGTTTTAGCCAGTTTTTTATTGTGGGCACATGATCGGAACAATCTAGTTCCTTATCTTTTTCTTTTAATTCTTGATGACTCATGCATCTAGGTACAAAATCTCTAGGGTAACAGTTTCTGGAAAACCAGTTGGAATAGATAAGTAAGTTCAATTTTGGTAAAGTTTGCTGGTAGAACAGTGGTTTTTGCTCGGTTTGATGAGTGTGTTGACAGCGCTTCGTTTGTGGGTGACAGGGTGGTTGCTCTTATAATGTAGGATAACATCCGCATTAGCTTCTTTGCGGGAAAATTGATGTTTGAAAGGTCCCGTCAGTCTTTCGCTGTACGAGTACGTCAAGAAAAGGTAGTTGGTTGTCAATTTCTTTAACGAGCGTATGGGTTATTCCAGGTATCGTCGAATTAATAATATTTTGCAGTTTTTCCAGTCGGTCTCTTTTAACGATGACAAATGTGTCATCAACGTTGCTTACCAATAACTTGGAGCTAACCAATGGTAGGGCGGTAGGTTCTTCTTTGCATCGTTACATCCGCTAGGTAGCCAGAGATGGGTGAGCCCATAGGGGCTCCCTTTTTGCTTTGATAGAACTCTTGTGAGAATGAAAAATTCGTTTCTAGTCATAAGTCCATTTCATAAGCGTGGAGTTATTCTTCTGTGTATTGTCTTGCCAGATCTAATGGTAGGGATGTGAAGAGAGAAACAACATCGAAAGACACCGTTATTTCATCTGCTGTAATGTTGAGTCTTCGTAAATTGTCTTAAAACCCTAGAGAGTTGTCAATGGATGTTTCACAATTCTTTGTCAATGAGGTGTAATTAGCGGAAAAGCCACTTATAAATCGATTAATGATACTACCGGTCGCAGTGGCACCTCTGTTTTGTGAACCTTAGGTAGTCCATACATCTTAGCTATGATCGGTTCGGTTTGTCTGAAGGATTTGGCAATATCTCCTGATATTTGCTTCTTTCCTGTAAGACATTTAAGTACTTTTTCAATTGATTAATTCTGTGTTTTAGTGGGATCTGCGTCAAGAACTTTATAGGTTCCCCTATCTTGTAACAATGACAGCATTTTTTTTATCGGTGTCTTCTTTGTCCAAAATAGATTTGAACCTCCTTTGTCTGCAGGAACGAATACGATGTTTTTGTTAGTTTTGAGAGATTTTAGGGCTTTTCTTTCTTCGTTTGATAGTACCAAAAACGGATTTCGGTTTTTTAAAGCATGTAGTGTTATTTAAAATTTTAAAACGTTCATTTTCTGTAAGAGGTTCCGCTGATAAAATGGACTCAAAGTTCGCAAGTAAGTCCACGTATTTCAAGTCCGAAAGATTGCATTTTAATCCCTTCGAAAGTACATGTTCAGCTACACGTCGCTATGCGACCGCCTGCGAGAGCTCTAGACAAAGCTCCAGGGCACAACGGAACATACATGTTCCTTCAGCAGATCGTTGAGCCCCACACTACCATCATATTCCCGATTAAAACTGACAAAACAACGAGCCCGTGGCTCAATGGTAGAGCGTTCGAATCAAATACCAAAGGTCGCGGGTTCAAATCCCAGGTGTGCCACACTTGGGATTGGGTATGACTGGCTGATGACGGCTAATAAGCCAGAAATGGCCATTCCGGTCTCCCTTGTCTTTGTCGTTTCCACTTTAACATCAACTGCTACATGTCGCTATGCAACCGCCTGCGAGAGCTCTAGTCTGAGCTCCACGGCACAACGGAACATACATGTTACTAAGCAGATCGGTGAGCCCCACACTATCATCATATTCCCGATCGCAACCGACAAAGCAATGAGACCGTGGCTCAATAATAGAGCATTCGACTCAATTACCAAAGGTCGCGGGTTCGAATCCCAGGTGTGCCACACTTGGAATTGGATATGACTTGCTGATGACGGCTAATAAGCCAGAAATGGCCATTCCAGTCTCCCTTGACTTTGGCGATTCCACTCTCATCATATGCTACACGTCGCTATGCGACCGCCTGCGAGGGCTCTAATGTGAGCTCCAGGGCACTACGGAACATACATTTCCTTAAGCAGATTGGTGAGCCGCACACTTTCATCATATTCCCGATATCAACCGACAAACCACCGACCCTGTGGCTCAATGGTAGAGCGTTCGACTCAATTACCAAAGGTCGCGTGTTCAAATCCCAGGTGTGCCACACTCGGGATTGGGAATGACTGGCTGATGACGGCTTATAAGCCAGAAATGGCCATTCTGGTCTCCCTTGTCTTTGTCGTTTCCACTTTAACATCATATGCTACATGTCGCTATGCAACCGCCTGCGAGGGCTCTAGTCTGAGCTCCAGGGCACAACGGAACATACATGTTCCTTAAGGAGATCGGTGAGCCCCACACTATCATTATATTCCCGATCGCAACCGACAAAACAATGAGCCCGTGGCTCAGTGGTAGAGCGTTCGACTCAATTACCAAAGGTCGCGGGTTCGAATCCCAGGTGTTCCACACTTGGGATTGGGTATGACTGGCTGATGACGGCTAATAAGCCAGAAATGGCCATTCCGGTCTCCGTTGTCTTTGTCAGTTCCACTTTTACATCATATGCTACATGTTGCTATGGGACCGCCTGCGAGGGCTCTTATGTGAGCTCCAGGGCACTACGGAACATACATGTTCCTTAAGCAGATCGGTGAGCCCCACACTACCATCATATTCCCGAATACAACTGACAAAACAACGAGCCCGTGGCTCAATGGTAGAGCGTTCAACTCAATTACCAAAGGTCGCGGGTTCAAATCCCAGGTGTGCCACACTTGTAATAAGGTATGACTGGCTGATGATGGCTAATAAGGCAGAAATGGCCATTCCGGTCTCCCTTGTCTTTTTTTCAGGTCCACTTTAACATCATATGCTACATGTCGCTATGCGACAGCCTGCGAAGGCTCTAATCTGAGCCGCAGGGCACAACGTAACATACATGTTCCTTAAGCAGATCTGTGAGCCGCACACTTTCATCATATTCCCGATCGCAACCGACAAAGCAACGAGCACGTGGCTCAATGGTAGAGCGTTCGATTCAATTACCAAAGTTCACGGGTTCGAATCCCATGTTTGCCACACTTGGGATTGGGTATGACTGGCTGATGACGGCTAATAAGCCAGAAATGGCAATTCTTGTCTCTTTTTTCTTAGTCAGTTCCACTTTATCATATATAAATATGACTGGCTGGTGACGGCTAATAAGGTGTAAATGGCCATTCCGGTCTCCCTTGTCTTTGGTGATTCCACTCTATCATATGCTACACGTCGCTATGCGACCGCCTGCGAGGGCTCGTGTCTGAGCTCAAGGGTACAACAGAACATACATGTTCCTTAAGCTGATCGGTGAGCAACATACTGTTATCATATACGCGATCGCAACCGACAAAGCAACGAGCCCGTGGCTCAATGGTAGAGCGTTCGACTCAATTACCAAAGGTCGCGTGTTCAAATTCCAGGTGTGCCACACTCGGGATTGGGAATGACTGGCTTATGACGGCTTATAAGCCAGAAATGGCCATTCCGGTCTCCCTTGTCTTTGTTGTTTCCACTTTAACATCATATGCTACATGTTGCTATGCGACCGCCTGCGAGAGCTCTAATGTGAGCTCCAGGGCACAACAGGACAACATGTTCCTTAAGCAGATCTGTGAGCCGCACACTTTCATCATATTCCCGATCGCAACCGACAAAGCAATGAGACCGTGGCTCAATAATAGAGCATTCGACTCAATTACCAAAGGTCGCGGGTTCGAATCCCAGGTGTGCCACACTTGGAATTGGATATGACTTGCTGATGACGGCTAATAAGCCAGAAATGGCCATTCCAGTCTCCCTTGACTTTGGCGATTCCACTCTATCATATGCTACACGTCGCTATGCGACCGCCTGCGAGGGCTCTAATGTGAGCTCCAGGGCACTACGGAACATACATTTTCCTTAAGCAGATTGGTGAGCCACACACTTTCATCATATTCCCGATATCAACCGACAAACCACCGACCCTGTGGCTCAATGGTAGAGCGTTCGACTCAATTACCAAAGGTCGCGGGTACGAATCCCAGGTGTGCCACACTTGGGATTGGGTATGACTGACTGATGACGGCTAATAAGACAAAAATGGCCATTCCGGTCTCCCATGTCTTTGTCGGTTCCAAACTGTCATATGCTTCATGTCGCTATGCGACCGCCTGCGAGGGCTCTAATGTGAGCTCCAGGGCACAACGGAACATACATGTTCTTTAAGCAGATCGCTGAGCCACACACTTTCATCATATTCTCGATCGCAACCGACAAAGCAACGAGCCCGTTGCTCAATGGTTGAGCATTCGACTCAATTACCAAAGGTCACGGGTTCGAATCCCAGATGTGCCACATTTCGGATTAGTAATGACTGGCTGATGACGGCTAATAAGCCACGAATGGCCATTCCGGTCTCCATTGTCTTTGTTGGTTCCACTCTATCATATGCTTCACGTCGCTATGCGACCGCCTCCTAGGGCTCTAATGTGCGCTCCAGGGAACAACGGAACATACATGTTCCTTAAGCAGATCGCTGAGCCACACACTTTCATCATATTCTCGATCGCAACCGACAAAGCAACGAGCCCGTTGCTCAATGGTTGAGCATTCGACTCAATTACCAAAGTTCGCGGGTTCGAATCCCAGGTGTGCCACACTTGTAATAAGGTATGACTGGCTGATGACGGCTAATAAGCCAGAAATGGCCATTCCGGTCTCCCTTGTCTTTGTCGGTTCCACTTTATCATATGCTACACGTCACTATGCGACCGCCTGCGAGGGCTCTAATGTGACCTCCAGAGCACAACGGAACATACATGTTCCTTAATCAGCTCGCTGAGCCGCACACTTTCATATATATATATATATATATATATATATATATATATATATATATATATATATATATATATATATATATATATAAATTGGAATACGGGCATCCAAAAAAGTATAATTCGAAGTAAAGAAGTATATGTATATGTAAAATGACATTGCTGACAAAGATTAGGGAGACTGGAATAGCCATTTCTGGCTTAGTAAACTTCAGGAGCCAGACATAAAAACGACAGGTGTTGCGGTCCCCGATTATGGAACCCGCTTCCTGTTTGATCGATGCCCAATATTCTTATTCACTGCGCCATGGGCTCGTCTGCCCAGCTGGATTCTATCAGGAATATTGATATTTGTGCATGAACACTCACCGATCGGCTACGGGACTCACTCGTCCTGTTCTGCTTTGGGACCAACTCTCGAGCCCTGGCCCGAAGTCTGACAGTGGTTAGCATTAAAGACAAACTAACATCACCTATAATGACAAGGGAGACTGGAATGGCCATTTCTGGTTTCTAAGCGGCCATCAGCCAGCACAATCCAATGACTCGTAAATTAAATGACACATCGAACTTGATATCGTGAACAGAAATCTCAAAGAAAGATGAAAAAGACGACATCCAATCCAGACGAGATGTCAGCCGACAGTGTCGGCTATTGACATGAATGACTAAGCAGTATCGATTTTTGAAGACATGTTTCAAATTGTAACGGTTTCACACATTTACTTCACGTCTGAGGACAACCTAGAGAACCATTGTCAAAAATTTAAACAGCGAAGTTTGTTTCCGTTTCCAAAAGAACTTCTTTTTTCGAAATATATATATATATAGATACAAGTTGAACCATCCACCCTTGTGTAGTCAACCGGAGATTGTTATTTAGATTGACCGGCACATGCCTAATTTTGTTTAGTTAATTACACTTTCTAGGCTTGCTTGCTTGCTAGGAGGAATGAAAACGTTTTCTCCCTTAGCTCTGCCTCTTTCTTTGAAGTGACCCAAAAACGAAAATTAGGTATACCGGTTTCCTACAATAGGCAACTGCGTTTGCAGCCACAAATAACTGGATTCGCTGCTAACGTGAAATGCTAAGAGTTTGCGTGTAGTGAAGATGGCTGTGAGGAACAGAAAGTGAATTGAATCTCAAACTCAGATTCCAAGTTCTACCACCCTGAGTCCTCAGTTACGGCTGGTTGAGAGAGACAACTGAGGCATGAACTACTTAAACCAGTAAACCACTCGATTGCTTGTTGTGCCTTGCGGTACTATCACTCTTGGTTACTGTGGTTTTGGTTCACAGCACATAAGATGAAGCAAGTAAACTGCCCCCTCTTTTATGTACCTTGATCAAGTGATGCCGTTTCTCAATAAAATCACCTATTTACTATGGCAGTAAACAGTGCGGAAAACGGTTGTTCTGTGTTAAAACCTAAGATTATATCGATGTGAACCGGCGTTTATGTTCTTGGTCATACAAGTTTGAGACGATAAAACGGTAACTAAACAAAATTCAACTCCCTTGTATTATTAATCACAGGGACAGCAGAGATATTAGCTAAAAGCCCAGAAACGCATGATTTTGCCGACCTTTTATCTTAAAATGAGGCTACTGTTGGGAGTTCGGCTCATCTGTGGGGCTGCCAACGTTCTTTGTGTATTTTCTGGCATTCGAACTGCAGTTTCAAACCGCACCTTAAAAAGGTATATTCCGAAGCATTTTCTCCAATTTCACGAACGAATCTCCGAGGAACTAAGACAAGGCAGCATTTAAACTGGAGTTTTATATATCATAAGGCCCACAGGGGGTCGTCGCTGATGAACCGAATCCCTTGCAACTGTGGCATGCAGCTGCACAAGATTAGTGAGGCAGGCGTGTCCGGGCTTTCAGCCAGTACCTGTGCGGTCAGCATAATAAATCATTTTGTATTTTTATGATGACATTTCGAGAGTCGATCTTTATGATAGCTATCGCGTACTCTACCAGGCTAAAAGAAAATGCGGTGACTTACGCGTAAGTTCGTTTTTAAGTGGACTTGCACTGCCCCTACTGCACTCTCTCCTCCCTCAACCACTCGTGCTCCATATCAAGACAGATTCTTGATGACCGGAGGCAGAATCCGATGCAGGGGGCTGGCCCGACAAAATGTGCACCTCCGTAGTCCACATCAAACTTGACCTGGATTTCGATGAAATGGCAAGAGGATATGGGCACCGGCATGGATCCCAGGTCTAGCAGCCTGGGTTATGTAGGCTACTAACTGCCTGGTTGCATTATGTGAATATTACAGGGTTATACCGCGGTAGCGGCTGAATTTCAATTCTAAACGTTCGTAAAAATATTTTGGAGTGAGCCTAAAAAGCTTCGGTCATAAGGATTTATTCCAAGTTCGCGCACTGGTTTCTAAGGAAATGAATGAATACGACGTCGTCTATTATATTTTGTTTATTAATGCAAAAGCGTTGTTGCATGCGCCTCCTGCAATATATGATTCGACGTAAGACGGAATGAATAATTTAGGTAAGTAAATCATCGAGGATTTTCTGTTCGAAAGCCTAAAAAGAATTAAAGCCACTTGAAAATTGTTATGCCTTAAAACAATTTACGCCCATCTTTCTCTATGGTATCTGCATTTTCTTCTGTGTACTATTAAATGCATTTACACAGGTGTTTGGTGTGTGTAGGCAAATAAAATTATGCTGAAAATACAAATATCATATAGTCTCATAGAATTTCAGTGACTCAAACCTAGGCCACCGGCGAGTAAATTTAGCAATACAATATTCAATTATCGTAAAAACAGCAAAGTCGACTGTTCTGATTACAGTCGAACTGAACTCTGTGTTAAACGTGCTTCTATGTCAAAAATGATACAAGGTTCAAGCAGTGAATCCTCGAATGTGTTTATGGCAGACAAACCTCTATCTCCGACATTCAAAGAGAATACTTCCCTTTTAAGGACAAGTATGCATTTCCTTGGCCCTTCAAAGATTCCCCCTACATAGAGGCTCCATGTCGGCACTCAGTTGCTAGACGCACCGTAGGTAAATGTCCCTGCTCTCGCTAAACTCATTATGTTCCCGGCATTAAGTACCCCAGTGTGCTTGGTCGTTTCCGAGGTACAAACTGCGCCTCACTTATCATTGTAGTGGAAGTATGAGCTGAACCGTCTGCTCTGACAATTAAAATCACCTTCTATGCTTGATTTCGTCAATTTTTTAGACTTTATGTACTCGGAATAGCCATTCCTCTCCGTGTTCAATATATGTCTGGACGACACCCAGCAGCTATCCGTAACCCAAAGTTGGAGGTATTCAGACTAGAAGCATGAGAAATTACTAAGCTACTTTTTTTCAGAAAAAACTGCGGTTCCGTCAAAATACGAATTCTAGTAAGAAGAGCACCTGTCAACGCTTTGTCATGAGGTCTAAAAGTTCGGAATGGAAGGCTTGCAAAATTAATTACTTTCTGGCGAGAACTTTTGATCTATTACTGCCCTTTGGTAGTAAAAAGATACCAAATCTGAACTTGGATCAGTCGTCGTATAGGCGGAGACATTTGTGAGTGGAACGATCGAAATCACCTATCTGCCCACGATCAGATGACAGGTGACAGCAAATCGTAACGTTCAGTTTATTTTTTGATGTATGTTATCTCAGCATATACCAACACAATAACGCTGCATTAATGCCGAGTATTTACGTCAACTTGACTGACCTTTACAAACGATAGAGCAAATTAAAATTTTTTAGAAAAGATCCGTAAGCCATTAATGACGCTTGCTGGATTATGTGCTCGCATCAGCAACTTCAATCCCCCAAAAATGAAACTTTGATTTGCCTCAGACGTCTATTAAACTTAAGCAAAATGAATATAAAAACAAAGGAAATTAATTTTGAAATGAATAAATATTCTTCTTAACATCTCTTGAATGTATTCTATAACTTTCAATAGCTTAAAATACCCTTCCTTCTTAATGTGACTTTCGATCGTCCTTTTAAAGTTACAGTTTTTTGTCATAGAGTAGTTTTTGCCAGTTAACAACTGTACTCTTACTTTTATTTTATGATCAGTAAATATTACAGATGAGGACACGATCGTGACGGCTCTTTACTAGCTCATAGCCTTTTCCTACAAAGTCAGCATTGAAAGGCAGGAAGAATTAGTGATCAGGTTTTGGTTGAATTTCGAATCTTCCATAATCAATGCTTAACCCAGGTCGATTGGACGAATCACAGTGGCAGCTTTATACGCTCCAAGTCTCAGTTTCCCTCGATAAAAAAATATCAACGGCGGACAAAGATTTCACTCATAAATGCGTTGTTTTCACATGACAGGCGTTACAGCAAAAACATTGGGACTTGGATTATCACTGCAAACACTACCGCCACGTGGAAAGTTGCAAACCGCGCAAACCAAATACCAGTGTAAAGTTCGCATTTATTGAAAAAAACGTGCGTAGTTAGGGAGCCAGTGGTGCAACGAAGGTCGTTTGCGGGCAGCAGCTTCAATTTTGGGTGCCAGTTGGCTACTGGTATACATGGTAACTCGTAACCATTCGCAATAAAAATGCGCTTTGCTACCCCTTCAGGGAGTTAAGAATGCAGAGAATTTGAACAGTAAAGGTGGAAGCTGGGGTCCACTATACAACTTGAGAACCTGCATATTCAACTAAATTTACCATTAAGAATCATCAAAGCCTTCGCTTCATGTAAGCAAGCAAAGGAAACCACGTGGTCTGTTTGGCAAATATGCTGCATGATCCCGTTGAGGATCCCGAATTAGCTTCTGCTCGGAACCATAGTTGTATTTTTCTGACGTTCGAGCTCATCATCTCCCGAATAAGACGAAGAAGAAGAGACGAGTTCATGCAACGGAATGTATTTGGACTGACGTTTCAAAAACCCCCTCGTTTCCATTATCAGAGGTCTGTGGTTGATCTTCCTGCTGGTCTTGACTGTTTCAGCCTAGATGCCTGCCTGGTATTATATCCATGCTTGGCGTACGAATTTCGAACTCCACTCGCGTGACATTTGTTCCTTTTGTTGGCGTCGTATTTGTTAGCAAGTTAGCGTGCGTAGTGTACTGCCCCTCGTCAGCCAACGGACTAATCAGTTGTTGATGCCCGCGTGAGTTGAGTTCAGCCTCGTGGGCGCGGTGGTGAGGTGGTGTTCCACGTTGGTCCCGTGGCCTCCGGCCGGCTCCTGTCTTCAGTTTCTCTGACGTCAGTTGGCGGCCACGCTTAATTCTGCTCGATTGTCCCATTGGCCCTGCTCAAACTGACTCGAGCCTTGTGTGTACCACCTGGTAAGCGGGATGGAAGTCTATCGCTCTGTTAAGTGTGCCCGTGGAGGACCAACTTTCCAGCAGCAGTCTGGCCAGTTGGCTCGGCCGATTACCCTCGCTTTCTCAGCGGCGAAACTGTGATTCTTCTGTTATACGTGGCCATAGACCATAGACAGTTTATCCTTGTGATTGATTGCAAGCTGGTGTTCAAGCAATCTTGTGCCAAGGCGTTTACCCGTTTCACCAACATACCTCGCATCACAGTTTTGGCATGGTATGCTGAAGACCACTACTGATTGGTCTGCATTGGTAGGAGTCTCTGGGCCTCATGATGTGCTGTCTGGTTGTTGATTCAGGCTTATGAGCCACACCGATCCCGAAAGGCTTCAGGATTCTTGGCATCGCCTCTGATACGTTTTTCCCATAAGGAATTGCGAGCCAGAACTTTGGGTCTTCTTCTTTCGATCGCTCAAGGTTGGGTTTCCTAAGGCACTTGCGGATAAAGGGCTTCGGATAACGGTTGGCTTCAAATAGGGCATGTATTTGAACGCGTTGGAGAAGGGCTCTGACACAAATGTATTTGTGACCAACGAGGTGGTTGCTTCTGAAGGGGAAGATACGCATGGTGTTATTTGCCTTCTGATAGACTGTTGCACTTATTTTGCGGTCTACCAGTTTCGTCACTTGAACGCCGAGGAAGGGTAACTGATTGATAACCTCTTCTTCCATAGTAAGGTGGATGTCGAAAAAGATGGAGTTCAAAATTGTCTTCAAAGCCTGCATTTTACACTGTTGATGATGACTAAAGTTTGTAACGCATCTTTCCCAGAATTTTGGGGGGAAGAGCTGAAGACCAGCCCCTCGAGCCTCTGCAAGACTGCTTCGGCAATCAGTCCGCATATAGGTGAGCCCATAGGTGTCCCCTTCTTTCTTTCGGAAACCTGGCCATTAAAGTTGAAGAGAGTTTTACGACACAATTCCAGGACCTCAATTATTTGCACTCATTTGAGCTGTTAGTCAGTTTCATCGTATTTTCTTCGGAGAAGACGGTTAATAGTGTCAATATTCAGATCGGGTGGAAAAGAGGTGAACAACAAGATCACGTCAAATGACACTATCACCTCGTCTGCCTCCACTTCCAGGTGTTGAATGCAGGACCAAAACTTTTCAGCCGACTTTACCGTCCACTCCGGATCCTTAGTAAGGAAACACAGTCACTGGTAGAGCTACTTTGATAACCAAAAGATACAATGGGACGTTATGGCACTCTTGGCTTTTTCACCATTTGTAGGCTGTAGAAACGTGTCATCGCCACGTCAGAGGCCTTGGCAACAAGCGCTTCCCTTCTTGTAAGGGCTTCTGTCTTCCTCAACTTGATGGTATTTTTAGCTTTTTGAACTCACTGGCAATATATGGCACATAAACCTCCTTGTCCATCAATAGATTTTCCAGCTTCTTACAGTACTCGGCCTTATCCATAACGACCATTGACCACCCCTTGTCGGCATACAGGGTGACAATATCCTTCGTTTTTTGCATACTCAGAAGTTATCGGGCTTCTGATTCTGAAGTGGTCACCTGGCATTTTTACTGGAGGAGTAAAGACGAAAATTGTTGTCACATGGCATTTTTGCATACCTCATCCGCCTCGCATTTTTGAAGGGCCGATTCGAATGATGCAACGAAGTCTTCTGTTCGAGCATCACTTGTACTAATCTTTGCGTCATAGGAACAAACCTCTGTGGCAAGGTGAGACGATGTGATGACAGGTTTTGAATCAGGTTCCCGTCAGAGGTGGGTTGTTTTTGTGGACTTATTTTATTGAACTGGTTTAATAGGTTGGCGTCGCATAACTTCCGATGACACGGAGACCGTTCAAGAATGACCGCTTCGGGGGTTGTCAGCTCATTCGCAGTTAAGGTTGACGCGAAAGCTATCAAGTTTTGTTCTATTATTCGGCTTTATTTGTGAAATACGCGCATTGTTATCTTGTATCAGGACTCTGATCCTTCGCTTCTTGAAGCCTGCCATCGGCCGTTGGCATAGGTCAGTGCTAAACGGGTGGCCTGTACCCGAGGCATTTCGGTAAGACGCATTCGTCAAGACACCGGTGAAGGAATTTCAGCTGAGCGTATGTGAATGACTCTCGTTTCGATAAAGCCTCCCACTTGCGTGCTGAGTGTAGGGCTGAGCGCCCATAGCATAAATCAATATGAGTGCTTATATATATATATATATATTGAAGATATAAGGGCTCGTAGGAAAATAAACACCAACCCGTCGTCAGACGAAAAGAACAAATGAGAAATGAAATTGTCAGATGACCTGTTTGTGCTACAGCTCAGACAAGGACAGACAAACTGGGGTGTGAGGAATGGGCACATAATTGGATTGGGGCCGGTAAGGGGGGGGGCTGTTAGGGCTCCCTGTGTCGGAGGCGAAGGGGAATGGCAACTAAATGCGACTGCAGACGGCAAACTTAATGGTCGTCAATGCGAGAAGGGGACGGAGGTAATTGCACCGATGCTGGAGGTGTTAATAGTTTCAACTGTTGTTCGCCATGTCAGGAGTGGCTAGACAGTGAGATTCAACATGGTCCAGAAAAGATTAGTGGCTGCGGTTAGGTTGTGGGTGCAAGTCAGTGAGCCGGGCACGCAGGCCTTCGTATTGAGAGTCCAGATCGACATCGCTGTTGATGCTGGTCGTGTTAGAGTGACACGCCTCGAGGAATTCACGCGCCTGTTTGGTGTTAGCCATTGCAACAACTTCGGTTCCGTTCCAATTGAAGCGATGGTCGAACTCAAGGGCGTACGCAAAGATGAGTGACAAAGGGTCGCGTCGACGAATGACTAGTTTATGTTCCGTAATACGCGTCCCAAGTCGTCGGCCGGTATGACCAATATAAGTGCAAGAGCAGTTAGCACACGGAAAGCGTAGACGACATTAGATTGCTGCTCTTTGGGTATAAGGTCTTTTACCCGGAATAGTGTTGCGCGCAAGGACGATGCTGGTTTGTGCGCAATGGAGATGCCAAACCGGTTTAATCGTCGGGCGATCGCTTCGGAGATGTTCTGCGTGTAAGGTAGGGAGTAGGATTTACGTGGTCCGGGTTCTCCATTAAAGCCGAAGGTTTGTGGTTGACTCTGGTGTCTGAGGCAGCTTTTCACAAAGCTGACTGGGTATCCATTGAGTCGGAATAACTAATAAAGGTAAGCGAGTTCTTTTTGCGAAGATGCTCGCTAATACAGTAACGAAAGGCCCGGTGGAAAAGGGTTCGAACGCAGCTTCTTTTATGGGCAGCCGGATGGTTGCTTTCATAGCTAAGTATGATATCGGCATTAGAGCCTTTTTGGTGGACGCTCTTTTCGAGGCCTCCATCACTGAGTTTTTGGATACTCACGTCGAGGAACGGAAGGATACATCCTGTTGCCTCTTCACGAGTAAACTGAATAGCTGGGAAAACACTATTCCGGCTCTGGTGCAACTGCTCCACTTCGGAGGCCTTTATGATAACAAATGTATCATCTACGTATCGGACCCACAATTTTGGTCTGAAATTTCGCATAACCTCTTCTTCTAGTTGTTTCAATACTAGTTCTGCCAGTAGACCCGAAACTGGTGAGCCCATTGGGGTACCCTTAACCTGTTGATAGAACTTTCCATCGAATTGACAGTAGTTCATGAGACAGAGCCTTAGCATTTCTGAAACGTGTTGTATTTGGATGTCGATTGGGTTCAGTTGCAGGCGTCGAGTTACGCTCTCAATGATCAATTCATGTGGTATAGAAGAAAACAGGGCAACCACGTCAAACGATAGAATACACCCATCAGGACTTACTTTAAGGCCTTGGATCTTCTGGAGGAATGCCTGAGAGTTTTTAAATGCTGTATTGTGATCCAGTGGTGAGGTACTTCAGGTGCCGGTACAACCATTTAGCAAGGTTGTAAGTGGGCGATCCAATGAGTGGTACTATGATCCTCAAAGGTGCACCTGCTTTGTGCACTTTTGGGAGGCCATATGCATGTGCAATACGGGGATCACTGAGATTTATAAATCTGGAGTCATTGGGGGTTATGAGTTTTCAGTCGCACGGGCTCAGTGATCTTCCTCTTCACAGATGCGGCCTGCTTTTTGGTAGGATCCTCTGCGAGTGGTGTGTAGGTTTCCCTGTCGTTGAAGACTTGATTAGCTTTGTTGATATAGTCAGTCTTTTCATGATGACGGTGGCGACACCCTTGTCAGCAGACACAATCACCATACTATCGTCTGTCTTTAGAGAATTTAGTCCCTTTTCTTTGTCGATGGGCAAGACTTGGTGGTGTTTCTTTCGCCGAAGGAGACTAGTGGCACAGCTGCGTATGTCCGCACGCATGTCTTCAGGCACCGCAGAGGTTAGTAGGACAGAGTCAAGGCTTGCTAGGAAGTTTGCAGCGCAGCATCAGTGTATATATATATATACATATATATATATATATATATATATATATATATATATATATATATATATATGCAGAGAGGAGACACGACAGAGAATATGGGTAGATTGATACAGTCTGTTTCGGGCTTATTCTGCCTTCATTCAGCAATCATAACCCTGACTACCAGCTGGGACTGGAAACACAAACATGCACTCGAGTACGGCGCAGACAGTCCACACACTGGGTCCAGCAGATGGGTCATAAGCACTTCATCGAACCGAAGTTCATCAGTTCCTCACCACCTGTCATTCTCTGTCACTGCAGATCGGGTATTTATTCAAACAGGAATAGGCGCACACCGATCTAGTGGCTTCCCGAAGCAAACAAGCTCCGTATGGGTGGCAAAGGTCACGAACAGGAAACCAATTACCAGGCCGAAGTCGGCCAAGTTATAATTGCAAGTTATAATATATATATATATATATATATATATATATATGAAATGGAACCGACAAAGACAAGAGAGACCGGAATGGCCATTTCTGGCTTATTAGCCGTCATCAGCCAGTCATACCCAATCCCAAGTGTGGCACACCTGGGATTCGAACCCGCGACTATTGGTATTTGAGTCGAACGCTCTACCATTGAGCCACGGGTTCGTTGTTTTGTCGGTTGTGATCGGGAATATGATGATAGTGTGGGCTCACCGATCTGCTTAAGGGATATTTTTGTTCCTTTGTGCCCTGGAGCTCAGACTAGAGCTCTCGCAGGCGGTCACATAGCGACGTGTAGCATATGATGAAATGGAACCGACAAAGACAAAGGAGACCGGAATGGCCATTTCTGGCTTATTAGCCGTCATCAGCCAGTCATACCCAATCCCAAGTGTGGCACACCTGGGATTCGAACCCGCGACTATTGGTATTTGAGTCGAACGCTCTACCATTGAGCCACGTGCTCGTTGTTTTGTCGGTTGCGATCGGGTATATGATAATAGTATGTTGCTCACCGATCTGCTTAAGGAACATGTATGTTCCGTTGTGCCCTGGAGCTCAGACTAGAGCTCTCGCAGGCGGTCACATAGGGACGTGTAGCATATGATGATTATATATATATATAACTTTTTCCTTGTGTGCCAACCGGCATTGCCTCCAGCATAAAAACTAGGAGCTTAAGTATTTACGTCCGCTACCAGCCATACAAATGCCTATAACTACGATAGCACAGGAGGGGTTAGATTACCAGCACAAAAGGTTGCGACGAAATAGAAAGTTGCAAATTGCATCATCTGAAAACTTCTGCAACCTCCAAGTTCATGTCCGATGGGTATAATGAGGCAATCGGGTTCATTTGCAGACAGCGCATCTTTTTCGTTGACTCAGTGCGCCTGCTCTGTCTAGACATTTAAAATTAAAAATGGACTATAACGGATGATGTCAGGTATTCAACTATTAACCTAACGGGTACTGCGCCAACCTGCGCACCAGATTTCCTTCAGCGAGCACTGATCAATGACTGAACTCGATATAATCGCTTCAGTTAATGGGTATGCTTAGACGATTGCATCTCGTGTCTAAACCATCCTCGTAACCACGTGGTACGGACTGGCTGCATGTTCAGATCGCACATACACGAATATAAGCTCTCTGTAAGATGGGTTGACGGATTATCATAAGTGGCAGTCCACACTTACGAAACGGGTCCCGAGTTTAACAAGACAAGCTGTGAATTGAATGAAGCCGGTTTATCCGATAAGAACTCAATCGATCGATTTATCGATCTTCGCCTGCATACAGAGCCCTACGCTCTCACCAAACCGGTGTTACTGATATTTGATTAGCCCCTTCCACCTTTTAACTGTTGCTTGTTTGGCTGTTCTTTTTTATCTATGAAGCTAGACTAAAGTAAGGGTTCAAAAGCCCAGATAAATAAAGCATGATTTCGGCTAAAGAACAGCCTTCTCCTTTACTTATGCTTAAAATATTTTTCACTCTTCTCTGATGTACTCCAACACGACTCAAGAATGTCACCTAAATAAATATAATTTTTGGGAGATCGATTTGCGCTTTCCTCTTAGCATTATTAATTTTCCAGATTAGCTCATCTTTTACCATTTCAGCTCTTGATTAAAATTTTACAATTATTCTCAAATGCTTTGTTAAATATAACTTACTCGTTGCGTGCAAACTACCCATGTGTCCAATATACGTACTTAACGAACATAAGGAGTTGGTTACTCTTCTAGCCGTGAACTTGCTTACAAGTGCTTATTCTGCTGGTATCAACGGAACGTTATATTTAGATGTGATTCTGCTTCCCATGAAAACACGGACAACTAGTTCAAAACGCTTTCCAAATAAAATCAATCATGCGCCTTTTCTTAAGTGCCAAGGGGTTTAAAGGGGGAGACGAAAGTCATGTCCAAAATAAACTGAATTTCATGCGTGACAGGCAGCCATAAAACATTTCAAGTTGCGCTCACTAAGCACTTTTTATGTCTAACTCTTCACGATTCCTTGTCTGGCATTGGAGAACTTCCAACGTTGGACTAAAAACGATCTTCAGAATTTCGAGGTTTGTTAGTTAACTCTAGAGCTTGAAACATCGGCGCGTTCTAAGACCTGATGTATTTACACATCATCTATGATGCACTGCGTGTGAGGTTCATTAGAGCTAGTCGGCCAGCATCAGATGAGGGCATGTGGCATAACCAGTTTTTAATTTTTTTCGGGCAGATTAGGCAGCAAGAGACTTTCTTGAGCGTTTACAACCTCAGAAACAGAGTCTTCTGTGGTTTTTTATCCATCCAAACTCAAGAAAACGCGTCGATGAAAATAGCTTCAAATGCGGGGAGTTGCCCTTAGGTAACTTCTTCTCCGGTGTGGTTTCATAGGAAGGCGATGGAATGGGAACCGCCACTCCGGGGCCTTGTGATAATTACCAGAGGGATTAGGGCTACTACGTAATTATTTAGCATATTAACACTACATATAATATGTACGTAATTATTTAGCATATTAACACTACATATAATACTACATATTAACACTACTAACAGGGAGATTAGGGCTACTACGTAATTATTTAGCGTATAACACAGGTACGGGCTTAAAGCCCACACATGCGTGTTTCACTGATCTTGTGCCGCTGCATCACGCAGCTGTGAGAGGTTTGGCTCGTCAGTGGGTCCCCAAGCGTTCCCCGTGTGCTTTTTGGTATATGAATTCTAGTTTCGTCCTGCTAGTAGCTGTGCTGTAAAGCATGGCAAATAATTAGGAAGTTTATACTATTGAATGCCAGTTGGCAGCTTGTTAATATTTCGTGGTTATTCCACAGTGGCTGATGGATTTAGGCTCAAATATTGAGATCACATAATGGAACCAGCCTGTAAAGGATTCTTCCTAAGAATTTACTCTGAGTTCGCGAACTAATTTCTTTGGAAAGTAAACAAGGCATTAGGATTACTGTTATCATTAGCTTTAGGATTATGTTTAGTTCTAGGATTAAGGTTAGGCTTAGAGTTAAAGTTTTGGAGTGTGATTAAGCTTTGGAGTAGAGATATGCCTCGATCATATTTAAACTTCCTGGAATTTTTCTTAAGGCCCCATATTACGGAAGAGGTTCCTTTTCTCATGTTCTGCTAGTTCGGTTATGACCGGAAGTACTTGTCTTTATAATAGTTCAAGTTAGGATTGAACATGAGCGTAAGTTGGCAGAATGGGGGGTTAGTTTGATTCATGTCCACATGGATATGATCTAAAGGAAGGTTCGTGATCTACCTGGCAGAAATGGTGAACCCGATCCAACCTCGTCCATGTAAGATATGCTCTTCGAATGTAAGAAGGATGTCCGTCAACACGACCTCCGGTGTTTTGACGAAATCCGCTCAACCTACTCTTCCACGATATATAATTTAGCAAGGCTATGGTATGTAGTCGGAGTCAGCAACAGATATCCCGTTGAACGCTTCTAACGGGAATTAGTGTTAAAAGGGGTTATATGGGTGGGGCCTTATGACGCAGGCTTTTAACCCTAAACTTAACCACAAACCAAACCTTAACTGCAAACATAATCTCATCTTTAACCTTGCCCCTTACCCTCATCTTAAAATTCAGCCTAATCCGAGGAAGAACCTAAACGATTAACACTTTCGTAAAACCGCCCCGAATACGTACCATATCCTTGTCTATAATTCATAAGGTAGGAAAGGGAACAACAGCTGCCCTTTCTTTACTTGCTCGTCAGGCGGTGAACTAGAGACGAATGTTTACAAAAATACAACGAAAACCACGCAGCTTTCCACTTCATAAAGCTACCATCCGGTGGCTCGCGAACGAATTTGTGTGACAGCAGTCTTCACGGCCTCACGGCAGCAAACCAAAAGAAAAAGCACGTCAGGCCCGATATCTCCGCAACCAAGTTATTTGGAATGTATATTCGTGGATTTTTCTAAGCCGGTGGCTAATATTTCGCCTTCCGGAGACCAAAGCAGAAAACTTCGCTCATATGAAAGCATCTGTTATAAAGTAAGTTCTTTCCAGAGGCGGTAGAGCGCATTGTTGTTAGACTAGATTTGGGGTCTCAGCATGGTCATAAAAATCAAGGACAGATTAACTCCCAAAACAGCAATGTGGTGCAGTGAGTCTTATTGCCGCCTAAATTGTTCTTGTATTTAAACCAACCAGACTTATCGCATGCTCACGTCGGACATACATGAACATAAGTTCGCTGTGGGATGGGGTAATTAATGGCTGTCTGCACTTTTCGCAGCAGGTCACAGGTTTCATGTAATAGTCAACATAATTATCACCCATGCCAGAAGCAAGACAATCCAAGAATCGATTGAAACCTCGATCTAGGATGAGGACTCCATCAATCAGTGCATTGATATGGCGCCCAGCATACAGAACCCTACGCAGACATCTTCAGGCCTACGATACTTGTCGGTGATGGGCTTTTTCCCCTGAAACTGTTGCCTATTTTGTTGCACCGGTTTGTGTGATTTTCCTCAATTTTAGCAGCATTTGTACTCCTAAACTACCTGCTTGTACGTGGTAGGACTGTGATCATGTCTGCTCTAGCCGGCCTTAATGATGTTTCGAAGTCCACCTCTTCACGCATGACGATTGGTGGCAGCATAGCTGGAGAGCTAAACCCCTTCTCTGCTACAGTGACAGACCGAATAAAGGTCCAAGAAGCCCTCCTATGTCTTAGCGAACTTTATCAAGCCAGCCTTTCAATTGAACTCCTTTTCAACGCCTCCAGATGGAGAAGAACCCAGGATCGAGGGTAGTAACAGTGAGCTCATGCGGTAGACAACGCGAACATATTTTAACCAACTCCATCCTTTTTTCTTGAATGATCTGAGATACCCTTTCAATGTTGTCGTGGCGAATGGAGTTTCTCAAAAAAAGACGATGCGATAGCTTGAACGTGAAGTTTATTGGTCTGAAGTTTCGGATTCCCACTCAAGTCCAACATCGGGAACAGCCGCGGATAAAGTTAGTGGAAGCAGAAGGAGTGCAGTGTTTATAGGACGCAGTTGCCACGTGAACGCAAACACACTATAATTAGCAATTCTCGCGACGACCGTGATGATTTATCACGAGTCGTTAATCGCCGCGATTTCGCGTGAGAATCTGAAACGTGCGGCCAATAAACTCGTTCAAGCGATCACATCCACTTCTGAACTGCTTCCTGGAACTCGCCTTTTCGGGTCTATCGGAAATGCGGTCACTTTTGAAACTAAGTCAATATCATTCACTCTAAGGATGGCTCCTAGACAGTGGTTGTTAACCCCCCCCCTCCCAATTTTTCATGCGCACAGTCACCCTTCACCATTTTATAGGACTGACCGAGTGGATATTCGGTACACACAGGTCGTGGCGATGCAGATGTTGCGTGGGGTCCACAGACACTTTTTGAGGAATTTAAAAACCCGGTGAGTAGCATTCACTCGATAGCAGATTTAGTCCAGATTCCGTCCATTCAACAACAAAATCGCCCAGAGGCATTTAAGACGGCCTACTTCAAGATGACGGCCAGTAATTCCGGAGATGTTCCCTCCCTTCCGGGCTGCAGCTCCAAAACATTCAGCCATCCCAGCATTTATGGATGAACCGACTTATTTAACCAATTCCTTAACCAGGAACACCACATTCTGCAGTTTCATGAAAGCTTGAACCTAGCATGAAGACATGGTCAGCGTAGTCGGGATCAGACAGCTGACAACCGGGTGTGACTCTAACATAGCCGAAGTCGCGTAGAGCCCTTCCAAGAACGCGATCAATGACGTAATTTAACAGAATGGGTGACAGGATACCTAGCCAAATGCAAAATCAAACATTGAACGGTTGAGAGATTGCTGTGGAGTGATAGAGTATCAGTAGACCCTGATCATGGCAATTACTTTGATTAGCACGCCATCTCGTTCCTTTATCCACCACAGTGGCTCACAATGGAAGGAAGTAAACACCCAAACCAGCCTCTAACGAACGCCAGCGAAACTAACAGTGCTTTTTGCCACCAATAGTAGCGCCTAGTCCAATGCCGGTGTCATTCAGCGCCGGTAGCAATCGCATCCATGCCGTCTGGCGACGCAGTGCTTTGAATTTAGGTCCTTTGGTGATCCAGGCGTAGCACGCATCAAAGACGCATCAAGTCAGTGGTATCATTTAATGCTTTAGGTTGGCGCCTGCAACGAGACCTCGGGTGCAGCGCTGTTGATAAGGGTTCACTATTCCTTTCAGTCAAACAGATGAGCGTCACGGCTTCCCAGCAAGGGAAGGTAACCAGTAGCACCCTGGTGAAGGCAGTTGACTGCTTGCTTAGATCAGTTTATGGGCGTCTGGCGCACACGCCCAGTTCCTATCTATGCAAATACAGTCAGTCTGTTAGGCTATCTTATTATTGCTAGCAGTGGGTCACATTCGTCCTCTGGAGTATCCCATGGCGCGTTGTTTCGGGACTTAGCGGACAACTGAGTCATTTTTTGCCGATGAACGAAGCCTACTTGCTGACAGTATGAGAATGAAACTCGTCTTTACCACTTTTACCAGCGTTGGATGCGATGGTATCAACAACAAGTACACATTGGTAATTGCACTGTTCAGCAGAATGCATACGATACGGAAGAAAGAGGGTTCAGATGTCCTGAGCGTTGGATACTTCCGGTGCAAGTGCGTTTTTACACCTGCCGGAACTACCATCTACGACACCGTAGGTGGTATTGGACGCTGGATCCCAACACTTCGGTTGGCCGTGCACCTATTTCAAGCAAGCGGATAGGCAATGTTTACACTGAAGATGGAGGTTTCAAATCACGAGGGATTTTCCTCGAGGGTTTGCCAGGGCGCGCACGCCCCAACAGATGACACAGGCGTCCTCTTTGTCAAGAATACCAGTTAGGACATTCCACATCCGGCCGATTAATGGAGGCGCTAACGTACTGTATAATGAATTGCATCAAACAAGTCAGGCACACTTACGGAGATGCGCAAGGATGCTCTCGACCCTAGCCCGCCTCTGTCTAAGGTGACTGCAGGTTGCAGTCTCAGATCGCTCGCCGAACACGTTCGCAGCCATCTTGGCGGCGGCGGCATTAGGAAGCAGAGGACAGATGTCGGCGCACTATCGCAACACTTCCAACTTGTTGGCCTTCCGAATGCACGATTCACTGGCCGACTGACCTGATCGGACATTTGCTCATCCATCGAAATATCGACGAGTAGGCTTTGCCGAGAACCCGTCAGCAATGTCCGTGTACATTCGTGCACCTAATTGGCCTATTCGATCAGTTATGACTACACGACAAGTGTCCATAAAAAAGCATCAGTAATATCAGTAATGAAAACGGCCATCAAGTAGACGGACAAGCAAACCATGATGCACTCGATTTTCAAAGCGAGCAGCATTAAAACGGCCTTCAGGAACGAGCTAAAATCATCAAAGGAACTGAAAGTTCGCGCTTTTTGGCTATTGGCACTGTAAGCTTTCAAACAGGTTAATTACTTTCCACTCCGATTTGTACATTAACGACGTAAAAGAAAAATAAATGCGTAAAAAATATGATTTTAAAAATCCAAAAATTCCAAAATCAATAAGAAAAGGAAAGTTAGAAGTTGAGTATATACACATTGCCTAGTAAAAGTTTATTAAAAAAAGACGAGGCTGACCTAAA
Organism: Schistocephalus solidus; assembly: GCA_017591395.1. Lineage (NCBI taxonomy): Eukaryota > Metazoa > Platyhelminthes > Cestoda > Diphyllobothriidea > Diphyllobothriidae > Schistocephalus > Schistocephalus solidus. Next base: position 4,307 of record WEDG01002934.1, on the reverse strand, counting down.
GAAGTGTGTAAGAACCAATAAGAGAATGCCTGCAAGACTCAGTCGTTACTGGTGTTGACCACCGGCAAGTTGAGGAGGCCACGCGAGGAAAGGAATGATCTGGAATGTGGCGGAATAGGCAACTGTGCGATATATTCAGTCAAGGCAACATAAGGTGGATACGTAAGGCTGTTCAATCGAGATCTCAGAGCCCGCCGAGTGGCCAAGCGGCTCAGGTCCTGAAGGCTGTCACGAAGGCGGCTGTAAGCTAGAGCAAAGTGCTGCAACTCCAGGTCCACCAAACCTCGAAGGGGCGATGGGGCTGCTCCAAAAGGCGCCTTGACCTTGGCAAGGACGGTCTCATCTGGGTAGGTGTTGCCCTCACACTGCAGCAGACAGTCGAGGCGAAGATTTAGAGTGAAGCGAAGCCAGTCCGTGATCACCACATCACCTTCGTGTTCGGCATATAGAAGGAGGTATATAAAGCTCTCCTCTCTAATGCGCTGGTCCTCAAACAGTTGAACAATTAGGTCGGGCCGAAAATCAGCAAAAAGCTCACTTAGAGTCGTTTCGTGCAATAGCAAGACACAGACATCCGAGGATCGGTTAATCAAAGCGGCAAGGTCCTCGGATGTCACGAAGGGCAAGAGGTACGAACGAAGTAAACCAAGGACGTTGGAATCGCGGAATGCGCTGAGGTCAGTCAGGCCATTCAGGAAACAAAATACCGGCTGTTCTGACGACGGGGGATTGAAGACACTGGCAGCCTGGTTGGAAGCTACCAATTCACTCTGGAGGGCCTTGAAGGGGAAAGTAATCGGCTGAGATAGACGCGAGAACCGATCAATGAGGAACGGTACAAAATAACCCCAGAAGACATTCGTATACGTGGCGAGCTCGCGTTTATTAGAAGTCAGCAGCAGGGTTTCGAGGTTGATTTTTGGCTTAAAAATGGAGGAAAATTTACCCCAAGGCCAAAACGATAACCAGCTAGGGTGAGGGAAGGAGAAACCAAAGACATTAAGCAAGTAATCAAGACCAAAAGTGTGGAGAAGGGAGGAGAAAGAGACGTGGGCAATCGATAAAGGCGAATGCTATGAGGTTGAGGGGTAGGGTGCGACGTTCGCAGTCCCGCCAGTAGAAGAGACTACGGTGCACTTTCCAAACCACCAGCATGTGTTCTCCAAGCTCATCTTCAACCTCGAAGTCAGAAATGAATTGCAAAGACGACTGAGACGGTAGGCCAATAAGGTGCACATTGACAACGAACCTGCCCGAGTCAGCTGACAGTCTGCGCAGCGCCAGGAGATAAGAGTCACCATCGTTCGCGATCTAAGTAAGATATCAAGAAAGGTATAAAGTCGCCTCGGTGTGCGTACGAAAAAAACGGTATCAGGGTAACAGCTAGGTGACAGATTACAATTACTGTCAAAACTCGTAAAACGCCTTTACATAGCAAAATTCATCCAGTTAAGGTAGGAATGGTACGGAAGCTTTTTTTGATGAGCATCCTTCCTGACACTTGCCAGGATGCACTTTATTTGGAAGGTTAAACGACATAAGAATGCGCCATGGGAGAAAAAACCAGCATGCAGCTTCGGGTCTTTAAAAAAGACTGAAGACAAAGGTCACCCTTCAGAATATTTCCATGCAAAACAAAAAATGTAAAATAGACATATATTCCTACAAAAAGAGGATCAGACGGGAATCCTGGTGCGTAGTCTCGGTAAAAGGAACAGAAACCCTGCTCTCCGCCCTCCCAACCCCTCCCTTAGTTAGGGCTTTTGCACTAATTTACAGGGAGATTAGTGATGGTACCAGAGTTAAGTTGATGGTTGAAGTTCAGGCGAGCAAAGCACAGTGATCCCGAACACGTTGACATAGGCATGAGATTATCGGATTAAGCGATCAAGTTTGATTTTCAAAGGCTTCGGAGGGAGGAGCAAATTTCCCGCGAAACTGATTCGGTGGAATATCAGAGCTTTAAATGCCAAGAATTTCGTACACAAAATCACTAAATTTGCCAGAGGACAACTGGTAAAGAAGGAATAGCAAAGGTGCGCATTGTTTGAAAGCAAACAAAAAAATACTTTCAAGATGTTCGAGGTGCGTTCATTGATCAGGCTGAAAGATATGCTCGTTCCGTTATGCCTCGAGGCTCAATGAAGAGCCCTTGTAGGCAGTCGAACAGGAAGATTTGAACCGTCACTTCTGACTTACCAGTCATCGTCAGCTAGGCTTACCCAGTTTGCAGGTTCCAGGACGAGAAATTCTAACCTCTGTTCTTTGGTCATCTAGCCTTACTGAGTCCAACGTCCTACCGACAGTTCGACCGTCGATTTCGACGAGGTCCACCGTATGCTCCACACCAGGTTGTGCAAGGATGGTGACTTGCGCGTGCATTAGTTTTAAGAGATAGTAGCCTTGCGCTGCAGCTACTGCACTCTCTCCTCCTCCCCCACCTGAGCCCGGTGTCAAGACAGAGTCAAGAAGACCGGAGATGAGAGAGGGCGCATGTGGCTGGCGCGGCCGGAGCCGCCCATGGGTGTACCGCCACACCTGACTCGGATCCCACGGAGAGAGTGTCAGAAAGGCCACATTAAGAAGGGGCCATTGCAGCCTGACTCTCAGTCCGCCAGTTAGCCACTCCACGCAAAACACACATTGGGCTGACCACGCGGTCCGAGTTATCCCGTCAGTTGGCAACCTTCCAAGTCACGGCTTGTAGCGCACCGTGATAGTTTCAAGCGCGTCAGATTGTTTATATTGAGAAAAATGCGCTGAGCTGTTGACCTCACTCTTTCCTCCACCCCCACAATCAGCCGACTATCCGAGCTGATGCGAGAGTTGGCGCATTGGCTGACGGGTCAGCGTACCCGTCTTCGCGCGCCACAGCACTACCTGGCCCCCATAACGCACACACCAGGATTTACTTACTCAGGGGATATGGAGGAGCCATTGCCATCTGACTCCCAGTCCACTGGTCAGCCACTCGACACACACAGCACATACACTGGGCCGACGGCGTGGTCTGCTGTGAGCGTCAGATTGGCAGCATTCCAAGCCATGGTTTCTAGGAAACCGTGATTTTATCAGGTACATTATGATGATTGTGAGGGTGTTGTCTATGTATTAGTAAAGATGGTGTGCGCTGATGTGGCTTAGCCTCCAGTGGTTTACCGCAGGTTGTCGTAGATGCGCATGTGTCCTAATAGGCCCACGCAGGTGACCGACCAGGCCAATGCGTGAGTTGAAATTTAGGGCGCAGTGTGGGATGGAGAAATTGGTAGAGGCTGGGGGGATGGCAGTCATGGTAGATGGGGTGGCAGTGGCGGCAAGAATGGCAGGAGCGGAGGGTGTGCATGGTGTATCGATGTTGTCGGCATTGCGGTGAATTCCGCTGTCATGGATGCGCATGTGACCGTATAGGCCCATACGATGAGTGAATGCGCGAGGACAGTGAGGGCAGTGGAGGCAGCGATCTCTGCTGTGTGTTGGTGCTCCAGGCACTGGTTCACCAGTCTCTGTACGATGGATTCCCAAGTGACCGACCAGGCTGATGCGTGAAGTGAATGTGCGGTCGCATTGCATCTGCCCTAATAGCATGTCTATATCAGTCGTATGTCGCCCTGATATCGACATGTCGAGGCACATATATCGACTTTTTTTCAGTTCAGTGTATTTGAGGAAAATAGGCTTACGCCTTTTGAAATCCTATTTGTTACATAAAAAGTAGCAAGAATAAGAAGCAAATTAAAAAAGTAACAGTCAAGTGAATGCAGGCGGGTTTACGTGGTACACTGATATTGTTAAGGTTAAGTAGTCAGCATAGTCTTCGTGGTGCTGCTAACATGTAGATGTCGAAGCCGATGTTTTGAATGTATACACAGACTGGGACATAACAATCGCCTCAGGTAGGTTATTCCACGGTTCCACGACACGGTTGGTGAAAAATACTTCCTTCATCCAATCTTAGCTAGGGCACCTAGTTTGAATGGATGACCTCGGAGATTTTTCGTAGTGGCAAGTTCGAAAAAGTCATCACATAGGAGGGCGCAATCCATGCCACGCACGATACCGAAGGTTTGTATCAAGTCTCCGCGCAACTGCCTATAACTCAGAGGATAGAGCTTTAGGTTATTTAGACGAATCCCATATGGCAGTTCCGCTTGACATCTTACTAATTTTGTGGCTCGCCGCTGCACTACGCTCGGAAGCATGTTGTAGTCCTGTTGCGTCCACGGTCGCCGAGGCTTGGATCGCATGTCAAGATGTGTACCCTGAAACTGATACCAAAGACTTTAGAAAGCTGGCTTAGACTTTGGAAG
>WEDG01002933.1:0-42587 GCA_017591395.1 Schistocephalus solidus | reverse complement strand
ATAAGGAACTTAAGGAACCTAAGGAACTTATCAAAACCCCTGAAGAGTGGAATCGAGGGCGGGTTTTCTCGAATGCTCAAATATTATGTTGCCTAATTTGCAAATCACATAAGTGTTGGGACTTATCCCAAGCCTCCGGCGTCTTTCAAATTCGATGTAATTTTTCTTTTAATCCTATGGGGCATGAATCGGTAAAATGCCATCGCTATTTTTACTATGTGTTTTAGATTTTTCGAAACCTTTTGTTGTACATTTTGGCTGCTACCCATCTAACACTGTCACTATTGTTTGCCAATTTCTTTTTCTAATATCTAGCGTCTCCGTCATCAGTCAGCCAACCACAATAATGAAACTAACGATTATTTCTAACAATGGCTGATAGACAGTCCCAAGAAAAATGAGCATGTCGGGCTATAACAAAGAGGCTCTGCAGAAACAGGCAATGATCATCGATTTCGCTGAATGTCAACAACAGGCTAAATCTTAAGTGCATGTAAGAAGAGGAGATATTTTAAGCTTTTGCACCTTTCCTGCTTGACAGGAAGACCAATGACCGTCTTGGTTCTCTTCGAGGAGATCAATACCTTTCCTCCTCCACAGTGTCCAAGCTCGCATTCCGTAATCCAAATTGTGTCTCACAAAGAGGCCTTAAGCTTTCCGAGGAGTTCAGGGGGGAAAAGTTTAAACGAACGTCTGCTTCAGCGCAGAATTATTGATTTATCTTAATTCCTATAACTGGACTGATTTTTTACTAAAGTTCGAATGTAAATGTTTGCAGAACCCAAGTCTGTGAAGTTTCAGGTCAAATTAAATCTCGTTTTTTTCCCATAAAATAATAACCTCCCTGGATGAGGTTTTCGTCCTTTATATTTATGCCGTAAGCTACGTATATGCACGCTTAGTTTCAGTCTGAAAAACGAGGTTTCCTTTGTACGCTTGATCTGCCGTGTATTTATCAAGCTCCCCGAAAAAAACCGATTTTTCAATGAGGTAAACATCACCGAAAACCGCTTGGTACATGTCGCACAACTTTTTTTCTCACAACAACAGATCATAGAAAAATGCTGCGTTCCATCCATCCAGACGCTCTTGGAAACCACCTAGCGGACGACAAGGTGGCGGCTGCTCGTTTTAATGTTTTCTGGGCTAAGACGTGTATTGAAAATTTAACCACTCCACTTCTGAATATCCACGTTTGGGCCTGAGCTGTTCTTGAAAGTATGTCCTTTACCCTCTGACGCAACAGAATCCATTGAAAGCTTTTAATAACCTCATTATTCTGCATCAGATAACGTCCCATTCAGTAATGTAAGGGCAGATACCAATGAGATTCTTCCGTCCCTCACAGGCATGGTAATTAATATTCATTTCGATTGTTTACATTTTGTCAGTTTGTAATTTAATAGCCATAGAGACAGAGACAGAGCCTCTTCAATAGAGAGGGGGTGGGAATGGGCACTGGAGCTGGTTGCAGAGGACATTGAAGGGTGTGCAGTGTGAGAGACCAGCCTCAAGCGCTCTTTCCAACTGCTTGTCCGTTATGTGTTTTATTACGGTTTGGCTCCGGTAATCAGGTCGAAAGTCATCTAGATGGGACTTCAGCCGGTGGAGCCTTCAGCCAAAGTCCTTGCTGCCGTCGAAGAGAGCAAAGGAAGGTGGGATTGCGTGGGAGGCGTGGCATGCTGGCGGTGGGTCCGACGTGGGCACTGCAACCAGTGTAACAGCCGTAGACTTGAGGATGCCCTCGTCAGTCGGATGCTTTTCAGCGACTTCTTCACCCTGGCATAACTCAGACTCTTCGTACTTCTGACCAAACATACTGTTCAGTCACACAGAGAACCCCAGGGAATTGTAAGAAAATGGATAAATTTATTAACTGGGATGAGCATCTGACTCCAAAAAAGGTGATACTAAAATGGAAGCACATCCGCTATATATGGGGAAAGTGGAGTTGAATGCATACAAGGGATGGGCTGGAACGTTTACCAGTTGCTACGGCCCTAATAGCATGTCAATATCCGCTTGATATCACCAGAATGTTGACATGTGGAGATACGTTTTTTGACACGATATCGATTTGTCCTCTGTGTCGATACATGTCTAATTTCGAAATGTTGAGATACGATGACATAGGTGAAAGAGTTTCCGGTACTGCCTGCGCAACCCCCCATGCAAAACTGATATATACGGCACGCACAATCCAATTAATTTACTGCGTCCATCTGCTACGTAACTATCATTTCCCATCCTTTGTAGCTCGCGTAATAGCATAGCACCACCCCCACGTAGATTAAAGGAAAATATTATTACATATTTGATAGGAACTTTTAAAAATGTTTATTATAAAACGTGCAAAATAATATATGTACAAAAATAGTAAATATTTCTCTAAATATGTACAATGTGGGGCGCTGGGATGCGTTAAATCACGGGGTAGGCGGTTGTCATCACATGGGAGAGGGGTGGAGGTGGTCAGTGCAGGGTGGCCTTCTAAAAATAGATAGTGTGGTTATGTGAAAATAAATCAACCAACTTTTTAAAGCTATTTCTGTTGGGTGTCTTTGCACCCTCTTACCAGCAGCGTCTTAGGAACCGTTTTATGTGCCTTATAAATGTGACCTGCAATGTATACAGGTTGAGGCGGCCGCCACCATTCCACTAACGTAGATCTGTAAATAGTTCAAAATTTAAAAGAGATGTTATAACCCACCTGGAATATGTTCATACAGTTTAGATCCGCATAAATTCTCCTTTCCCTTTCGTCCTTGGAAATAAAGTTCCAAGGCAATGACATCATCGAATATTGCATAAAATATGTGTTTTACAAAATTTTCAGAATTTCTGCCACCTAGGCCTAGTAAGTAGGATTCCTTTAGTCAAAGTGTAAGTAAATGACGGTAACTACTCAGTTCCTTGCGGAATTATGGGTCCAGCAGCTGGGCATTTAGTTGTTGGAATCCAGTGCGGCTAGCAACGGGCTGCACAACAGGATTAGCCAGCATGTCAAAGCCCTGCTCTAACGGAGCTGTACTTGCCTCGGCTTGAGCCAGCTCAAGATTTCGTAGCCGGTACATTATGTGGCGTTGCATACCCATTATCCAGAGCTGCCGCTTAGCCAGAATGTTCAGTTTTCGATGTATTTCTGAATGGGAGTCAGTTGGCGCTGAGGGTTGTGAGGAGCCTATGGCAATGAAATTTCTTATAAAATTACGGTCTTACCTGGGCGTTCGGGACGCCCGCTTGTAGGCAAAGTTTCCCTTTGAAGCCTCAGCTACGGCATTTGTGTCCGCTTCCTTTTCCTACTTATATGTAGAAAAGACAACCTACCAGTGTAGGGGCAGTGTTTCGACCCCCAAGTACAGTGAGTCCTCCTTCCTGCACAGACGAGGCCTCTGTGAGTGTCGTTGGTAGCTCATGAGGGTAAACTGAACTACTAGTCTTAGACCTACGATTCCTAATCCACATACCATTCAGCTCCTTCACTACAAATATGTACACTAGATGAAGTGGATCTAAGGGAAAATTCGGATATAACACCTAACTTACAGACAGCGAATGGTGAAACACCTACCATGTGTTCGTCATCCATGTGCAAGTTGAAGTCATCGTCCTTTCTTTCCCTATGGCTGTCACTTCATAAAGAACTTTGCCGATAAATACCCGAAGAACGTCACACCGTTCGCATCCATGAAATGCATTGACATTATTAATCTGCTACACGAAAGACCTAGCCGGTGCGTCACATATAACGGCTGCCATGTGCACAGTTCCTGACTGATCTTTTTTTTCACTGCCTATTTTTTCTATTTCATCATTAATTTCAAAACATTACTAACTGTTGACCTAGCATGACAAGTTCTGTATACATTATTAAGTATTTGTACATTTTATCTGCACACATTGTCATAAAATTATTTCTTTACTAATGTTTGTTAAGACAGTTCCTTACTGGTGCTAACCAAATATTAAAAAATATAAATTCTAAAGTAATCGAAAATTATCCCTGTGAACTGCAGCAAGTTAATTGTTTTTCAGTTCAGTTCAGTGTATTTGAGGAAAATATGCTTATGCCTTTGAAATCCCTATTTATTTCATAAAAATAGCAAGAATAAGAAGCAATGTAAAGAAGTTACAGTCAAGTGAATGCAATCAGATTTGCGTGGTAAACTGATATTGTTAAAGTTAAGTTATCACATAGTCTTCGCGGTGCTGCAATATATGTATGTCAAGCCGATGTTTGAATGTATCCACAGACTGGGACATAAAAATTGCCTCAGGTAGGTTATTCCACGGTTCCACGACACGGTTGGTGAAAAAAATACTTCCTCACATCTAATCTTACTTGGAGCACACTTAGTATGAATGGATGACCTCGGAGATCATTCGTAGTGGCAAGTTGGAAAATTTCATCACATAGGAGGGCGCAATCCATGCCACGCACGATACCGAAGGTAAGTATCAAGTCTCCGCGCAACTGCCTTTGACTCAGAGGATAGAGGTTTAGCTTATTTAGACGAATTTCACATGGAAGTTCACCTTTACCTCTTACTAATTTTGTGGCTCGCCGCTGCACTCTTTCGAGCTTGGTGTAGTCCTGTTGGGTCCATGGTTGCCAGGCTTGGATCACATATTCAAGATGTGGCCTAACAAACGTACCAAAGACTTTAAAAAAGCAGTCTTCTTTGAAAACTTTAAATGCCCGCTTGATAGCATACAGCATTGAATTGGCGGATTTAGCTGCCTTGCAACATAACGTAGAAGGCTTCAGGTTATCTTTCATCCAAACTGCAAGATCCTTCTGTGTGTGTGCTTCTCTGAGTGGCAAACCATTCAAATAGTAGGGTCGCAGATCAGTGACCTGATTTCGATTTCCCAGGCGTAGCAGGGCACATTTGTTTGAGTTGAAGGACAAGAGCCATTTGCGGGACCACTCGTCCAATCGACGAGGATTTTCTTGGAAATCGTCTACATCGGCAGCATTGCGGATAACTTTCCAGATTTTTATATCGTCCGCAAACATAGCAAAGTCACAAGAGAAATGGGATCGGTCCGAGCACTGAACCTTGTGGGACTCCACTCTCGATGACTCTGCGCTTTGATCGCGATCCACCTACGCAGACCACTTGGGAACGACCAACGAGAAAATTCTTGATCCACGTAAGAAGTTTGCCTCCAATACTTAACATTCTCAATTTTTAAAGGAGACGCTGGTGCGGAACACCATCGAAGGCCTTCTGGAAATCAATGTAGGCCACATGCACAGTGTCTTTTGCATTAAGTGCTTTTGTCTAGCTTTGCATCGTATAAAGTAAGTTCGTAGCACACGATCTTTCCCTACGAAAGCCGTATTGTGCAGTTGATTTTAGGTTACGGGTTTCTAAATAAATCATCAATTCCTTTTTGAAAACCTTCTCCATAACCTTGCAATAGATTGAGGTCAGGCTGACAGGCCTGTTATTTGTAGCAAGTGCACGACTACCGCTTTGTGAAGCGGCATAATGTCGGCTGTTTTCCAGTCGGTAGGAAGAATTCCCGTATCTAACGATTTCTGACACAGAAAGGATAGCGGTTTCGCCATTAATCGAGGAAGTTCAAGGAAAAGCTTTGCTGGAATCTCGTCGGGGCCAGGGGATATGCATGCTTTCAGACATTTTAGTTCTTCAAAGACCACCTCTTCTCGAAAGAGCATATCCTAAATAATTGGCGCTCCCATAGTCTCGTACCTAGATGGAATAAAAATAGCTTCTCTTGTGAAACCCGACTGAAAGAACTGTGAAAAGTGTTCAGATAAAATTTAGTTATTTATTTATTGCCAGTTTAAAGGCTACGTCAAAAAAGATCTACAGCACGGGTCGAGCTGACAGTGAAAAAACTCCTGATCGTTCTTTATAGTATTTTCAGGAGAAAAAACTGCAGCTTATTAAACGGATTAAAGTTCAGGACAGGGAAGTATTGACACAGGTGCACGGTGTAGTACTTCTCCTTTCATTGATTTGGATCAGGTATTCTGTATGAGCAGCAGGTATGCCGGCGAATGGCTGCTCGCTGTTGACTGAGGAGTAACCCGATTACGGACTGCAGAGCCAGCAATATTGCCTTCAGCATGAAGTCCAGCACCGGATGCAGAGTCCATGAACACCATGAGAACGAAACAGAGCTTCCAGATAATCAGAACCCAAAATTTGTGGAGGTTGTCCTGAATGTAGAAAACTAGTGACGGCTCTCGTAAACAATGCATAGTTTTGCTGAATTTTAATACTTCTGGGTAGCTTATTCCAGATTGCTATGGCATTTACCGAAAATAACTGACGGTATTTAACGGTGCGTGCCAAAGGAAGAAATAAAAATTCATCTCGATGAATGGTGCGCCGAGAGTGGTCACGCTGTCTCAGGGATGTAAGGGGGTTCAAAGTAAGACTGTTTAAAAGTTTAAACAGTAATAATAGTCCCTTCTGTAATCTTTGAAGCCACAACGGGTCGAGGCTTGTAAGCTCACAGCGTTGTTGGTAGGACAGGTTTCTGTGCTCTGAAGTAAAACTCTTTTAGTAAAGAAGTTATGGCCTGCTTCTATCTTCCTCCATTCATTCACGTGCAGAAGGCTAAATAGAAACGAGCAGTATTCAAGAATAGTCCTGACATACATTTTATAGAGGCTGATTCTAATGTTGACGGTTTTAAAATTTGTGAGAATAAACCCAGAGGTTTGGCGTGCTTTCTATGCTAAGATGAGGCTGATGGTTGTCACAACTAACCATAACGGAGCACTTGTGCCAAGAAAGCGAAAGGCAATATGTGCGACACCACTAAGCAAAGGCTTGAAGATCCTTTTTTAAGAGCTCAAGCAAGATTTGGCGATCAGCCAGTTCATCTCGATAGGCAACTTTAAAATCATCAGCATATATAAAAGGCCTACCATACTGAAAACAATCAGGAATATCGTTCATAAAAAGGCAAAATAGAAGCGGGTCGAGTACTATCCCTGAAAAGCTCCACTCCTCACGTGCGTGGGTTTGAGATTACATCGGACATATTTACTCGCTGTGCACGAGCATTCAAATAGGAGGATATTAGGTTCAGAAGCTTATTAACTATTCCGAAGGAAATAAGTTTCAGCAGGAGGAGATCATGGTCAACACGATCAAAATCTTTCGTGAAGTCGAAATAAACTGTGTAAATTGCAAAACCACTATCTCTAGATTGTAGCACATGATCTAAGAAACAGAGCTGGCAGGTGTCACACGATCGTGTTTCGAGAAACCAATGCTGAGCCGCATTAAGTAGGTTATTCTCTGTTAGTTCGCGCATCAGCTTGTATTTAATCAAGGTCTCTAAGTACTTCGAGGCTGCTGGCAGTGTATTTTTTGGCCTAAAGTCGTTGAATGACGTAGTTCGGTCGTGTTTGGGTACAGGCAGAATGTGCGTTTCCTTCCATAAAATAGGGAAAGTTTCTTTTTCAAGAGCAAGATTAAATATCTTATACAAAAGGGACGGAAATATATCGTTTGCATCCGCCTTTAGAATGCTGACCGGGATGCCATCTGGTCCAGGATTGTAAGAGTGACGAAAACACCGAATGGATACGGTAACGTCCCAGAGGGTAAAGGTTATGTTTTCGAGGACGTTACCGGTCGAAACCCGGATTTTTGGAATAGATGCGACCGAACGGTTACTAAAAGTTCTTGACAAGAACGCATTAAAGCTATTAGCCGTCAACTTAGCATCAGCTATAGGGTTTCCAAAAGCGTCTCGAAGTACAGGGTACTGAGTTTTTCTCTGCGCTTTTATTGTGCGCAAAAAGAGTTTTGCGATATGTAATGAAAGGGTTTTCGGCAAAGTTAACCTCTTCAGCTAGTCGGTTTTCTTCAGAGAGCCTCTAAGCCTGTTCAAAGATTTGTTAGATCAAGGGCAAGACGGAAGTGTCATTAAGTAGATGAAAACGACGTGAGAGTCTACGTAGTCTACGGCGGAATGATCATGGGAGGTAGACTTCATCCTTGACATTAATTATTTTCTTACAGGGAACAAAACGAGAAATGAGTGGACCTAGAACTTGGTAGAATGGATCAGTTCAAACATTAACATCCAAGCATAGAAAGAAGTTAGTCCAATCGTGTGAATTAAGATGTGGTAGTAATTCCCCCATATTTGCTGATCGGAAATCATGGAAAAACCTTTATTTTTTAAAAAAACCTTTCATTAGCCTCGAGTTCTATTAAAACAAGAACTATAGCATGGTCTGAACTCCGAAGAGGGTCAAAAGGTGGAACTTAAAATGCTGACAACCTCAGCAGAAAATGAGATCAAGTATGTTTGATCCTCAGGTGGGAAAATCAACTACCTGCTCTCACATGCCAGTATCTATGGCCTAAAGCAAGTTTTCGAACTTTCAGGACCCGAAGGTGGAAACCAATGAACTTCAGGAAGATTGAAGTCACCTGCAATCAAGCAGTACTTCAGATTTAGGTCAAATGTGGCATGAAATGCCTGTGAGAGACGAAGATCGTAATCCTCACTTGCCTTTGGGGGGTGATAAACTCAAAACGAGTAAAGAGTAGTTATCTTTTAGAACTACACGGAGCCAACAGCTATCTTCTACTGCGGTAGATTGTCGATAATCCAACGGCAGAAACGTAAGTGGTTGCTCAATATAGATGCGGCTTCCTCCGCCACGGCCCTCATGTCGATCGTTACGAATAAAATCATACCTTAGAATATTGAGTTCAGAGTCGGATACACAAGGTGTTGCCCACCTCTCTGTTATTTCTACGGTGTCGAGGCGGTGGATGAAAACCAGAGATTGGAGCAAAGGCATCTTATTAAGCAGAGATCTGGCATTTAAGACGAATAATTTAAGTGGGCACGTTTATGGTTTCTGAAAAGGGACAATTAGGCTGTGAGAGTGACTGCCTTCGGCTAAAGAAATGCTCTTTTCACTTGAACTATTTGTCCATTTCTTATTTGGAGATGTGCCTCGCCATTGGCCCTTCGTGTTTCCAATTCTATTAGTAACTGTCTCATTTTCATTCGCTCTTCCAGCCTGTTTTCCGGTTTAAAAACTTCAGAATGCAGGCCCCGTAGGGTTGCTTTTCACTGTAGCAGGAGCTGTGCTTGGACTTCGTTTACCAAGATAATTTTAAGAGGTCTTGGGTGAGGATATGATTCGGGTGCTGACAGAGCGTTCCCTATCCTATATGCCTTGAGAATATGGACGGACTCGACGTCTGTTAGCATCATTTTTGCATACAATTGAAGGAGATCCAAGTCATGTTTAAATAGCTCCTTTGGAAAAATTGAAGCTGACTCCGGGACCCCTTTAATGACTTCATTATGTTTTCGACTCAATCGAGGGCCCGTTGGTTACTCAGATTTTTAAGCTGAGTTAGAACTGGTTACCAATTCACTTGGCTCGATAGGTCAAGATGAGCCGGTTTGGGCAGGCTGAAGTCAAATCCCTGCACGAGTTGTACTTCTTAGACCTTTTCCTCTTTGGCCTTTCACACTTGCCAACCTCTTCAACATCGCCTGTTGGTGCTACGTCTACCAGCGATGTAGCGAAGGGCGGTAAAGCCAGATCAGTGCTGATGCTACCCAAACTAAGTACTGGTGGAGTGGAGCAAGGACTAGATGGGGCTCCCTTCGGAAGTAGCGAAAGATTCCTCTGGTTTACCGAGTTCAGCAATCGTGATATGTTTAATGTGACTTGTATGTAAGCTTGAGGAAGCTTTATATGAATATGAATTTTGATTTGTGGTATGTTTATTATGAACAGGAGCTTTTCATCAGTTGGGCAATATAAACATTTTTTAAGTTATCAAATTCTTGTCTTAGATTGCTTTTTTCCTGCTCCATCCCTGAGAATTTCTGTTGGAGGCTGAAACACCGCATACAAGTTTCGTCTTCGTAAGCTACATTAGTTACGCTTAATAAACCTTTACCCCGTTTAGCGGGAGGTGATCAAATAGCATAAAAACGATAGTTACAATTTTTTCTGCTTGTCCATTTACTTGCTGAACAAGATCCACTGCAAAAATGGCCGAGTGGGTAGAGGAGCCGATAGACAGTCCCAAGCAATTTTGTGGTGCAGATTCAAAACTAGGTCGTTGACCAGTTTTCTGTGACAATAAACTGAAGGAACTTGAGTTTGGATGTAAGAATTGCCACAAAATTAACAAAGAGTCAGTTAGGATATTCAACAATAAGAATATGAAAATATAAGGACTCATCTTTGGTTTGAGCGCCTTCCGCGATTGAAAGTAGATGCAGGGAGCACACAACCGGCGTGAGTTTCAGAAATCAGCAAATATCGAGGGTATCAATTACAGTTGAGGTCAATCCTGGGGCAGGGAAGAATCCTCAGCAGCATAATTTTTGATTTTTTTTAAGCCTCAGAATCCTTACGTCCAAGTCACAATTTACGAACTCAGGGGAATATATATACAATTCTTTAATAATTTTCCAGCACCGTGTCTTCTACACTGAGGTAGAGACTAAAAACTCTTAGACTCGAGGGACTTGAAATTCAAAACCAATTTAATTTCTGATATCTTGAAACCGTAATCATTGCTCATAACATGAATCTGGTTCCTGTTACGTGTGCTTTTTCTTTCATAACTGCAGAGCCATTTGTGATTGTGAACTGCTCGCTGGAGCAAATCCATCTCGTAATCTCGTCGGCTTTTGAAGATAAAGATTTTAACCTTGTTCCTTTGAGTTTTGTATGCTTGCAAGGCTAAAATTTCATTGGATCGGCAAAATTTCTTCCAAAGCCTTCCTTTCCTGTTAACCTCTCTTTTTAGATCCCTTGTTAGCCACTGTGGTCTGTTAGATATCCTAAGAAGTGATGGCGGACAGCGGCAGTTTACTAGATTCAACAAATACTCCTTAAATAAATTCCAGTCCTCAGTGAAATTCCTGAAAAAAAGAAGATCCCAGTCTATTCGTGATGCCTTAGCTCTCATTTTGCAAAAGTCTCCTCGCCAAAGATTGGGCCTGGTTTCATTTATTGCAGATTTATTTATTTATCTTTTTATTGCCAGTTTATAGACAAGGTCAAAAAATATATACAGTAGAGGGTCAAGCTGACAGTGAAAAGAACTCCTGATCGTTGTTTGAAGTGTTTTCAGGAGAAAAAACTGCAGCTTATTAAGGGATTAAAGTTCAGGAGAGGGAAGCGTTGACACAGGTGCCCAGTGATGGACTTCTCCATTCAGTGTTATGAATCCGGTATTCTGCACCAGCAGGTATGTCGGCGAGCGGCTGTTCGCTGTCGACTGAGAAATAAGCCGATTGAGGTCTGCAGAGCCAGTAAATATTGCCCTCAGCATGAAGTCCGGCGAAGGATTCAGAGTCCGTGAACGCCATCAGAGCCGAAGAGAGCTTCCACAGAGTCAGCACCCAAAGGTTTTGGAAGGTGACCTAAATGTAGAAAACTAGTGACAGCTCGCGTAAACAAGGGATAGCTTTGCTTAATTTTGATACTCCTGGGTAGCTTATTCCAGATTTCTATGGCATTTACCGAAAAAAACTGACGGTATCTAACGGTGCGTGCCAAAGGAAGAAATAAAAATACATCTCAATGACTGGTGTGCCAAGAGTGGTTGCGCTGTCTCAGGGATGTAAGGGGGTTAAAAGTAAGACTGTTTAAAAGTTTAAACAGTAATAATAGTCCCTTCTGTAATCTACGAAGACAAACCAACTCGAGGCTTGTTAGCTAACAGCGTTGTTGGTAGGACAGGTTTCGGTGTTCTAAATAGAAAACTGTTTTTGTAAAGAAGTGCTGGACTGATTATTTCTTCTTCCATTTACTTGCGTGCGGAAGGCTTAATAGAAACAAGCAGTATTCCAGACTAGTCCTGACATACATTTTACAGAGGCTGCTTCTAATGTTGATGGTTTTAAAATTTCTGAGAATAAACCCAGTGGTTTGGTGTGCTTTCGAGACAATTAAGATTAAGACTACTAGAATATGATATGCCCAGATCCTTTATAACTCCGGGCACTTTAAGGTCGTGACCATCTATGCTTAGGTGGGGCTGATGGTTGTCGCCAATAAACGTAACGGAGCACTTGTGCCAAGAAAGCGAAAGGCGCCATGTGCGACACCACTGAGCAAAGGCCTGAAGAACCTTTTTAAGAGCTCAAACACAATGTTGCGATCGACCGGTTTATATCGATAGGCAACTTTTAAATCGTCAGCGTACATAAAGGGCCTACCATACTGAAAAATATCAGGAACATCGTTGACAAAGAGGCAAAATAGAATGGGCTGAGCACGCTGCCCTGAATAACTCCGCTCCTCACATGCGTGGGGTTTGAGAAAACATCAGAAATTGTTACCCGTTGAGCGCGAGCATTCAAATAGGAGGATATTAAGTTAAGAAGCTTGTTACCTATGCCGAAGGATGCAATTTTCAGCAGAAGGAGATCATGGTCAACACAATCAAAGCCTTCGTGAAATCGAAGTTAACGGTGTAAATTGCAAAACCACTGTCTCTAGATTGTAGCACATGATCAAAAAAGAGAGCTGGCAGGTGTCACAAGACCTTTTTTCGAGAAACCCATGCTGAGCCGCATTAAGTAGGTTATTCTCTGTTAGGTGACGAATCATCTTGTCTTTGATCAAGGTCTCTAAGATCTTCGAGACTGCTAGCAGTGTATTTATTGGCCTAAAGTCGTCAAATGACATAGGTCGGCCGTGTTTGGGTATAGGCAGTATGTGCGATTCCTTCCATAAAATAGGGAAGGTTTCACTTTCAAGAGCATGATTAAATATCTTATACAGAAGGGATGGAAATATATCGTTTGCATCCACCTTTAGAACGCTGACCGGGACGCCATCTGGTCCAGGACTGTAAGATTGACGAAAAATCCGAATGGCTACGGTCAGGTCCCAAAGGGTAAAAGTTATGGTTTCAAGGACGTTACCGGTCCGAATTCGGATGTTAGGAAAGGGGGCGACAGTTTGTTCACTGAACGTTCTAGACAAGAAAGCATTGAAGCTATCGGCTGTCAACTTGGCGTCAGCTAAAGGGTTTCCTTAGGCGTCTCGAAGGACGGGGTGCTGCGTTTTTATCTGTGCTTTTACTGTGCGCGAAAAAAAGCTTCGCAAAATTTAAAGAAGGGTTTTTGGCAAAGTTGACCCCGTCAGCTAGTCATTTTTCGTCAGACAGCCTCTTAGACTCTTCATTGATTTGTTAGATCAATGGCAGGACGTAAGTGTCGTTTTAAAGATGAAAATGACGGGAGAGTCTACGCAGTCAACGGCGGAATGATCAAGGGAGGTAGACTTCATCCTTGGCATTAATTATTTTCTTACGGGGAACAAAACGAGAAATGAGTGGACCTATAACTTGGTACAAAGTATCAGTACAAACATTCACATCCCAACATACAAAGAAGTTAGTCAAACCGTGGGAATTTAGATTTTTTAGCAATTCCCTCATATTTGCTGATCTGAAATCACGGTAAGCGTAGCCTAGAATAGAGAGTTCGGAGTTGGATACACAGGGTGTTGCCCATGTCAGTGTAACTATTACAATGTCGGGGCGGTGGATGAAAACCAGAGTCTGGAGCAAAGGCATCTTATTAAGCAGAGATCTGGCATTTAGGACGATTATTTTTAGCGGGCACTTTTTCGTTTTCTGAAATGGTACAGTAAAGCTGCCAAGCTGACTGCGTTCGGCCAAATAAATGCTCTTTTCACTTGAACCATTTGTCCGTTCCTTATTTGCAGATGTGCCTCGCCATTGGCCCTTCATGTTTCCAATTCTATTAGTAACTGTCTCATTTTCATTCGCTCTTTCAGCCTGTTTGTCGGTTTAAAAACTTCAGAATGCAGGCCCCGCAGGGTTGCTTTTCGCTGTAGCAGGAGCTGTGCCTGTGCTTCGTTTTCCGAGATGATTCAAAGAGGTTTATGTCGAGGATTTGAATCGGGTGTTGACAGAGCCTTCCCTATTCTATATGCCTTGAGAATGTGGATGGATTCGCCGTCCGTTAGCATTGTTTTTGCATTCACTTGAAGGAGATCTAAGTCATGTTTAAATAGCTTCTTTTGGAATAATTGAAGCTGACTCCGGGACCCCTTTAATGACTACATTATGTTTTCGACTCAATCGAGGACCCGTTTGTAACTCAGATCTTTCAGCTGAGTGAGAACTGCTAACCAATTTACTCTGCCCGATAGGTCCAGATGAGCCGGGTGTTGGGCAGGCTGGAGCAAAATCCCTGTACGAGTTGTTCTTGTTAGACATTTTCCTCTTTGTCTTTACAAACTTGCCAATCCCTTCAACATCGCATGTTGATGCTACGTCTACCAGCGATGTAGCGATGGGCGATAAAGCCAGATTAGTGCTGATGCTACCCGAACTAAGTACTGGTGGAGAGGAGCAAGGACCAGATGGGGCTTCTTTCGGATGTAGCGAAAATATCTCTGGTTTACCGGGTTCAGCAATCGCGATATGTTTAATGTGACTTGTATGTAAGCTTGAAGAAGTTATATATGAATACGAATTTTGATTTGTGATAAGTTTATTACGAACAGGAGCTTTTTTAACAGTTGGGCAAGATATATATTTTTTAAAGTTATCTATTTCTTGTCTTAGATTGCTTATTTCCTGCTCCATCCCTGAGAATTTCTGCCAGAGGCTGAAACACCACATACAAGTTTCATCTTCGTAAGCTACATTAGTTAAGCTTACTAAACGTTTACCCCCTTTAGCGGGAGGTGAACAAATAGCAGAAAAACGACAGTTAAAATTTTTTTCTGCTTGTCCGTTAATTTGCTTAACAAGATCCCCTGTCAATATGGCTGAGTAGGTAGAGGCGCCGATAGACGTACCCAAGCAATTTTGTGGTGCAGATTCCAAAACAAGGTCGTGGATCCATTTTTTGTGACAATTAACTTAAGGAACTTGAGTAATGCATGTAACCTTTTTTCTGGGTAGCTTTGCACAATTCAGCTATTAGGAGATCATGGTCAGGCGCTGGTTAGGTGCCGGTATGCCATGGATGGCGTTAGTGGCAGAACTTAACTAGCAAAAGGTGTGAAGCTTAACATTTACATTTTGTTCAATGGATTATAAATAAATATAAATAAATAAATAAATTGTATATTTAAGGCCCAGAGAGACCGTCATTTCAAACTTAGTATCGCGGTATAAATAAATACAAAGTGGATAATTGCTGCTCTATGTGAGCAGCCATATTAACTGCAGAAATTAACAATATGGTAGGCATATCCGATTCAGAACGATTTGCCATTTTTAAAACAATAGACAACAATCTTTAACACAAACGTTGAACTAGAAAAGAAGCAGTTTAAAAAACTCCTACGGTTAAATCGGAGGCGGAGTTCAGCGAGCCGCCATTTAAAAAAAATAGGAGAAAAAAACTGCTTCACTAAAACATTAATAGATAGATGCAATGGGATAGTACTGTGATGTTGCTGACAACGTATGCGGGTTCGGAATGCTCCTTGTCGTGTGAGAGATAATATAGCAGTCAGAGCTACTGTTTTTAACCACCCGTGGAGGTGAGAGAGGGCGGACTCATCGTGGACACCAGGGTCAAAACGAAGACGGGACAGTAGAGGTCATTAGATCATCATTGAGATGCGACCTTGCCGACTGAATAGTCCACCAATAAAAGACGCAAAACTATCAGAACCCGCCTTGATCCTCAACTGAACCTGGAGACCATCGTCAGGGTTGCAAAAGCGGAGGAAAGTACCAAGGTTGTCAAGACTTGGCGATGCTAGTTTAAAATGAGGGGGGCAAAAAGTAAATGCAAAGATTTACCCTGCAGAGGATAATGGACATATAATAGTAGACCAATATAAGATTGACTCTGCAGACGATGATGGATATATAATAAGAGACCATTATAATATAAAGGGAACTGCCTCAAATACCAGGAGGACCCTTTTCGAAATCCAAAAGTTGCGAGTTAGGGAAGGAAACAGACAATAAGGACTTTATATCTTCCAAAGTTAAATGTTTGCGATACTTTGTTTTGAAAATAGCTAATGTGGACGACAACCTAATTTGCAGTGGAAGATTATTCCAGATGAAAGCATATTTGGAGGCAAAAAACTGAGACCGGTTAGTTGTGGAGCTAAGGGGTGGTGAAATGATCATGGAGGAATTACGAGTGGCATAGGGTCGATCTACCGGAGTAAGAGCGTTAATTCGTGGGAGATTTGGGCTAGAGTTAACGCGAAACCGGAAGCAGAGACCGGCTTCGAGTATTCTTACCCACAGAAATTTAATGTTTGCTAACTGGCATCTATCCGTATAAGAGATACTGGATCCAGGAAGAGAAAATAGTCTTCGAGTATAAACCCTCTGAACATTTCAATCTTACTGCGGTCAGAGGCGTTCATCAGCCCAAAGAGGGGACAGCAGTATTCTAGAATAGGAAGAACAAACATGCGGTACAGGTCTACATTTATTTCCGGAAGGAAGAAATTATGCGATATAAAACCACATATCTGTGCAGCCTTTGCAGAAATTCGATCTGCATGAGGGCGATAATGCTAGCTTGTTCGTGTAACTTAGACCTAAGTCTTTTATGGTTGATTTTTCTAAAAGTGTACTTTTTTGAAATACGATGGGTCCAGGAAGCTTAGCGGGGCCAAAACACATAAAACTACTCTTGGATGAAGAAAACTCCATCTGCCAAGTACAGCTCCAACGTGAGAGCATAAGTAGATCAGTGTTTGATTTTATCCACGCAATTATTGACAGTGTCTTTAGAAAATGAATAACTGCACTTGAGATCGTCAGCGTAAACATATACTGTGGCGAAGGCATTTAGCTTTCTGTTGAAATAAACTATAACACCTCCTTTACCTGTGCTTTATCTTTACCTTCTGAAGTGTCTATAGTCCCTGAGGGATGGTATGGAATCCGAGAGATGCGCAATAAGCCACGCGTCTGCATGTGCCATGATAATTTACTTGATTTCATCAACCCACTTAAACTAAGGAAATAAATTGTATATTTAAAACCCAGAGAGACCCATCATTACAAAAGCCACATCACCCGAAAATAATCTTCTGACCTCTCTTAATGACGATCAATACACCATTTTACCACGAGCGTTTGAAAGGCTTTGGATATTCCCGAGGACTACTTTTAGTTACTGTCTCATCTTCGAGGCCCAGTCTTCTTTGAGGAGGGCTTGATTTACAGGAATTACTCCCTAATCAGCATTTTTTGACCAAATTTGATTTATAAACCTCTCTTCCCTATGTCCATCCTCTCGTTCAATCAAATTGTGAGTTCCTTCATTTTCAACATTTCCATTGGTCCGTAGTCCAGCTTAAATAGAATTAATTGTGTGGATGCCATTAGAACTTTCCTCGTTTTATCAGAAACCTTACATAGGCTTCGTTTTCCAGGATTACTGCCAGGAGTTCTGTTCATTTCAGTTTATTTAAGTAAATATAGGCAAATGCCTATTTGAAGGTGTGCCTCGCCATTGGTCCTTCGTGTTTTCAGTTCTATTATCAAGTTTCGCATTTTCATTCGCTCTTTCAGCCCATATTCTTGTTTAAAAAAACGTCAGAATGCGGACCCCGTAGGGTTGATTTTCTCTGTAGCAGGAGCTAAGCCTGTGCTTCGTTTTCGAAGATGATTTTGCGAGTACTTGGTCGACGATTTGAATAGGGTGTTGACAGAGCCATCCCTGTTCTATATGCTTTGAGAATGTGAATGGACTCGCCGTCCTTAAGAAACGTTTTTGCATACAATTGAAGGAGTTTCTAGTCATGTTTTACTCTCTCCTTCGGAATTACTGACGCTGACTCAGGAACGCCCTTTATGATAATATATTTTTTTCGACGCAATCAAGCGCCCGTTTGCAACTCAGGTCCTTCAACTGAGTGAGTACTTGTAATTAGTTCTCTTTGTCCGGTAGGTCTAGATGAACAGGGTGTTGGGAGGCTGGAGCCAAATCTGTGCACGACTTGGCCTTCTTAGACCTTTTATACTTTGGCTTTACAAACTCACCAACCTCTTCAACATCGCATGCTGGTGCAACGTCCAGCAGCAATGTAGCGCTAGGTTGTAAGGCCAGATTATTGCTAATGCTGCCTGAGCTTAGCGATAATGGTGTGGAGCAAGGACTAGATGGGACACCCTTTCCAACTAGCAAACCGTCCTCTGGTTTACTGGGTTCGGTAAACGCGACGGCTTTTATGAAAGTATTAGGTAAGCTTGAAGAGGCTATACATGCATATAAATTTTGTTTTGCGGTAAGTTTTTTACAGACAGGAGCTTTTTTAACAGGTAAGCAAGAAAAAGATTTTTAAGTTATCTTTTTCTTGCCTCAGATTGTCTACCTCCTGCTCCATCCCTTAAAATTTCTGTCGTAGGCTGAAACAACCCATACAAGTTTCATCTTTGTAAGCTATATTAACAGAGTATACTAGAATTTTTGCCCATGTAGCGGGTGGTGAACTATTTGTAGAAAAAAGATAGTTGCAACTACTCCCTGCTAGTCTATTAATTCGTTGACTCAAATCCCCTGCCAATATTGCCGGACGGTAAGAGGCGTCGATAAACGGTCCTAAGCAATTATTCGAAGCATGTGCTAAAGCTAGGTCGTGGACCAATTTTTTGTGGCAATACACTTCATGCAACCGCGTTTTGCATACTTATAGAGATACAGAGCAAATGCAATTGATGTAAAAATTGTCACAAAATTGAAACAGAGTCAGTTAGGATATTAAACAATAATAAAATGAAAATATAAGGACTCAGCTTTAGTGTGAGCCCTTTAGAATTTAGAATTAACATTTACGTTAGCATAGGCAAACACTGTCTAAGCAAAAATTAGTAACGAAATAAAGTTATGACAATGTGTGCAGATAGCATGTACAAATACATTACTTGTCCTGCTATGTCAACAGTTAGCGAGGTTTTAAAATTAATGGTGAACTAGAAAAAATAGGCAGTGAAAAAAACTCCTACCATAAAAATGGAGGCAGAGTTAAATAAGCCTTCATTTTTTAATGAGGGTAAGAGAAAAAACTGCTTAGGAAAAATGGTCAGATGGTAGAGTAGGGTAATACGGTAGTAGCATTTTAGAATGAGATAATGAAACGTCGAGGTGATTCGTTCCTGATCACTTAGGCGCATGAAACAAAATCTCATGAAAATGCGTCAAAGCGATTGAAAGCAGATGCAAGGAGCACAGAGCAGGCGTGAGATTCAGAAATCAGCAAAGATCGAGGCTAGCAATTCCAGTTAAGATCAATCCTGGGGCAGGGAAGAATCCTCAGCAGTAGAATTTTGTTTTTTTTTCAAGCCTCAGAATCCTTACGTCAAAACCGCAATATACGAACTCAGGGGAATATACAGACAGTTATTTAATAATTTCCCAGCACCGTGTCTTCTACACTGAGGAAGAGACTAAAAACTCATAGGCTCGAGCGACTTGAAATTCGAAACCAATTTCAAACGACGCGCCAAGATGGCACAGAATATGAACCGTACTCCCATGAAAGTATTGCATGATCACTTCGACCAAGTGGAGGTAGGCAGTGTACCTCGTCTATACTGTCAGGATCTTTAGTAAAGACGAAATCTTAACAACTAGACTGTTGTCCTCCACGCGCTCTCGTTGGAACAAATACATGTTGGGTGAAAAGAGCTTCAGGTATTGTCTTAAGCAGATGGTGATCGAAAGAAAACTTTGAGCTTTGCACCTGCAAATCGTTCCATGAAATACTGGGTCCATTGAAGTCACCCAGGAGAACAACATCAGGTCGACTACTAATTTCCTTTATGTCCTCCAACAAACAAGTATCAGCGTCGGTGTCTGTCCCCGGTGGTCGGTAGATAGTCATGAAGTCAAGGGACTGCGATCCCCGCGTCTTTATTTTCAGCCCAATAGCCTCAATACCATCGCTAATCTTCTCCGTCATTTCACACACTGTGAAATTGCTTTTAACATACATCGCAACTCATCCACCCTGGTGGTGGGTGCGGTCTTTTTTGAACATCTAGTACCCGGATAAGGCCTCTTCGCAATCGCTTATGTTCTGTGACAGCCATATTCCTGTGATTGCTATAATATCGGGAGACAGAACGGCAACCTGGATTCTCAGTTCGTTGAGCTTCGAAAACAGACTTTGGGCGTTAGTATATGGAAATTAAAGTGTGCAACAGTCAACAGAGCCAAATTCCGTTTGTCTCGAGTTTGCCAATGCTAATTTGCCACTGCCATCATGAGCATTGGCTGGTTCCAGAACAATGTTGCGTTTTTCTGTATCACGCGTCCCCTGTTAATCACTAGATTGTTCTCTCCAGCTGCAAGTCTCCTCTTCATTTCTATCCCATATTCGCGGCGTTTCAGACGTTCTGCTGGAGAGTAGTCCGGCTGAAAAAAAAAACCTGCTAATGAGAGTTTCGAAGGTCGGTTTTTCTCGAGAGGAGTAGCTTGGCCTCTTCCTTATTGTCCAAGACAATTTTTATTGGCCGTGGTATCACATTTTGGGACTGTTCAATATCCTTTTTTCCGAGCCTGATAGCAGCGCGAATGGTTATCGTCTCTCCTGAATGAAGTATGTCATGCAGCAGGTGCTTAAACATAGCAAGATATGCGAATATACGTTCCTTTGAGGTGAAGGCATTTGCTTCAGGTAAGCCCTGGATAACTATGCAAGCCTTTCGATCTAGGGCGTCTTTTGATTCACTGCCTACCATATTTTCCTCTGAATGACGAGAGGGATTCATTAGGTTTGTTTTTATCTTTATAATCGTTTTATGTTTGTTCTCAATTCTATCTTGCCTCTCATTGGTATTTTCGCTCTCAACTGCGGGCTCTTTAGAACTGCTTGGATAGCCGGCAGAAGTTGAGTCTGAAGTCGGAACTGTCTTTGGAAGAGGCATTATTGAAGTTCTTCTGACATAACCGTTATCCAATTTGGTGGTGTTGTGGTGTTTCCCAATTTCAGATAGCCACACGTTTGTTTCTTGGGATGCGACTACGGGCTTTTTAGAGCACCCAAGATGGGAGGATGTGATTTGTAATTCGCTTTGGTCATCGTCCGCAGGATTCAAAGACTGTGCTCCTGGTATCTTGTTGTTATGGGGATTCACGTTTGAACAATAATAATATGAAAATATAAGGACTCAGCCTTTGGTTTGAGCATTTTAGCATTTAGAATTTATCTTTGGTAAGCACTGGCAAGGCACTGTCTAAGCAAACATTAGTAACGAAATAAAGTTATGACAATGTGTGCAGATAGCATGTACAAATACATTACTTGTCCTGCTATGTCAACAGTTAGCGAGGTTTTAAAATTAATGGTGAACTAGAAAAAATAGGCAGTGAAAAAAACTCCTACCATAAAAATGGAGGCAGAGTTAAATAAGCCTTCATTTTTTAATGAGGGTAAGAGAAAAAACTGCTTAGGAAAAATGGTCAGATGGTAGAGTAGGGTAATACGGTAGTAGCATTTTAGAATGAGATAATGAAACGTCGAGGTGATTCGTTCTTGATCACTTAGGCGTATGAAACAAAATCTCACGAAAATGCGTCAAAGCGATTGAAAGCAGATGCAAGGAGCACAGAGCCGGCGTGAGATTCAGAAATCAGCAAAGATCGAGGCTAGCAATTCCAGTTAAGATCAATCCTGGGGCAGGGAAGAATCCTCAGCAGTAGAATTTTGTTTTTTTTTCAAGCCTCAGAATCCTTACGTCAAAACCGCAATATACGAACTCAGGGGAATATACAGACAGTTATTTAATAATTTCCCAGCACCGTGTCTTCTACACTGAGGAAGAGACTAAAAACTCATAGGCCCGAGCGACTTGAAATTCGAAACCAATTTCAAACGACGCGCCAAGATGGCACAGAATATGAACCGTACTCCCATGAAAGTATTGCATGATCACTTCGACCAAGTGGAGGTAGGCAGTGTACCTCGTCATTACTGTCAGGGTCTTTAGTGAAGACGAAATCTTAACAACTAGCCTGTTGTCCTCCACGCGCTCTCGTTGGAAAAAATACATGTCGGGTGAAAAGAGCTTCAGGTATTGTCTTAAGAAGATGGTGATCGAAGAAAACTTTGAGCTCTGCGCCTGCAAATCAATCCATGAAATACTGGGTCCATTGAAGTCACCCAGGAGAACAAAATCAGGTCGACTACTAATTTCCTTTATGTCCTCTAACAAACAAGTATCAGCGTCGGTGTCTGTCCCCGGTGGTCGGTAGATAGTCATGAAGTCAAGGGACTGCGATCCCCGCGTCTTTATTTTCAGCCCAATAGCCTCAATACCATCGCTAATCTTCTCCGTCATTTCACACACTGTGAAATTGCTTTTAACATACATCGCAACTCATCCACCCTGGTGGTGGGTGCGGTCTTTTTTGAACATCTAGTACCCGGATAAGGCCTCTTCGCAATCGCTTATGTTCTGTGACAGCCATATTCCTGTGATTGCTATAATATCGGGAGACAGAACGGCAACCTGGATTCTCAGTTCGTTGAGCTTCGAAAACAGACTTTGGGCGTTAGTATATGGAAATTAAAGTGTGCAACAGTCAACAGAGCCAAATTCCGTTTGTCTCGAGTTTGCCAATGCTAATTTGCCACTGCCATCATGAGCATTGGCTGGTTCCAGAACAATGTTGCGTTTTTCTGTATCACGCGTCCCCTGTTAATCACTAGATTGTTCTCTCCAGCTGCAAGTCTCCTCTTCATTTCTATCCCATATTCGCGGCGTTTCAGACGTTCTGCTGGAGAGTAGTCCGGCTGAAAAAAAACCTGCTAATGAGAGTTTCGAAGGTCGGTTTTTCTCGAGAGGAGTAGCTTAGCCTCTTCCTTATTGTCCAAGACAATTTTTATTGGCCGTGGTATCACATTTTGGGACTGTTCAATATCCTTTTTTTCCGAGCCTGATAGCAGCGCGAATGGTTATCGTCTCTCCTGAATGAAGTATGTCATGCAGCAGGTGCTTAAACATAGCAAGATATGCGAATATACGTTCCTTTGAGGTGAAGGCATTTGCTTCAGGTAAGCCCTGGATAACTATGCAAGCCTTTCGATCTAGGGCGTCTTTTGATTCACTGCCTACCATATTTTCCTCTGAATGACGAGAGGGATTCATTAGGTTTGTTTTTATCTTTATAATCGTTTTATGTTTGTTCTCAATTCTATCTTGCCTCTCATTGGTATTTTCGCTCTCAACTGCGGGCTCTTTAGAACTGCTTGGATAGCCGGCAGAAGTTGAGTCTGAAGTCGGAACTGTCTTTGGAAGAGGCATTATTGAAGTTCTTCTGACATAACCGTTATCCAATTTGGTGGTGTTGTGGTGTTTCCCAATTTCAGATAGCCACACGTTTGTTTCTTGGGATGCAACTACGGGCTTTTTAGAGCACCCAAGATGGGAGGATGTGATTTGTAATTCGCTTTGGTCATCGTCCGCAGGATTCAAAGACTGTGCTCCTGGTATCTTGTTGTTATGGGGATTCACGTTTGAACAATAATAATATGAAAATATAAGGACTCAGCCTTTGGTTTGAGCATTTTAGCATTTAGAATTTATCTTTGGTTAGCACTGGCAAGGCACTGTCTAAGCAAACATTAGTAACGAAATAAAGTTATGACAATGTGTGCAGATAGCATGTAAAAATACATTACTTGTCCTGCTATGTCAACAGTTAGCAATGTTTTAAAATTAATGGTGCATTAGAAAAAATAGGCAGTGAAAAAAAACTCCTACCATAAAAATGGAGGCAGAGTTCAATAAGCCTTCATTTTTTAATAGAAGGTAGGAGAAAAAACTGCTTAGGAAAAATGGTCAGATGGTAGAGTAGGGTAATACGGTAGTAGCATTTTAGAATGAGATAATGAAACGTCGAGGTGATTCGTTCTTGATCACTTAGGCGTATGAAACAAAATCTCACGAAAATGCGTCAAAGCGATTGAAAGCAGATGCAAGGAGCACAGAGCCGGCGTGAGATTCAGAAATCAGCAAAGATCGAGGCTAGCAATTCCAGTTAAGATCAATCCTGGGGCAGGGAAGAATCCTCAGCAGTAGAATTTTGTTTTTTTTTCAAGCCTCAGAATCCTTACGTCAAAACCGCAATATACGAACTCAGGGGAATATACAGACAGTTATTTAATAATTTCCCAGCACCGTGTCTTCTACACTGAGGAAGAGACTAAAAACTCATAGGCCCGAGCGACTTGAAATTCGAAACCAATTTCAAACGACGCGCCAAGATGGCACAGAATATGAACCGTACTCCCATGAAAGTATTGCATGATCACTTCGACCAAGTGGAGGTAGGCAGTGTACCTCGTCATTACTGTCAGGGTCTTTAGTGAAGACGAAATCTTAACAACTAGCCTGTTGTCCTCCACGCGCTCTCGTTGGAAAAAATACATGTCGGGTGAAAAGAGCTTCAGGTATTGTCTTAAGAAGATGGTGATCGAAGAAAACTTTGAGCTCTGCGCCTGCAAATCAATCCATGAAATACTGGGTCCATTGAAGTCACCCAGGAGAACAAAATCAGGTCGACTACTAATTTCCTTTATGTCCTCTAACAAACAAGTATCAGCGTCGGTGTCTGTCCCCGGTGGTCGGTAGATAGTCATGAAGTCAAGGGACTGCGATCCCCGCGTCTTTATTTTCAGCCCAATAGCCTCAATACCATCGCTAATCTTCTCCGTCATTTCACACACTGTGAAATTGCTTTTAACATACATCGCAACTCATCCACCCTGGTGGTGGGTGCGGTCTTTTTTTTGAACATCTAGTACCCGGATAAGGCCTCTTCGCAATCGCTTATGTTCTGTGACAGCCATATTCCTGTGATTGCTATAATATCGGGAGACAGAACGGCAACCTGGATTCTCAGTTCGTTGAGCTTCGAAAACAGACTTTGGGCGTTAGTATATGGAAATTAAAGTGTGCAACAGTCAACAGAGCCAAATTCCGTTTGTCTCGAGTTTGCCAATGCTAATTTGCCACTGCCATCATGAGCATTGGCTGGTTCCAGAACAATGTTGCGTTTTTCTGTATCACGCGTCCCCTGTTAATCACTAGATTGTTCTCTCCAGCTGCAAGTCTCCTCTTCATTTCTATCCCATATTCGCGGCGTTTCAGACGTTCTGCTGGAGAGTAGTCCGGCTGAAAAAAAACCTGCTAATGAGAGTTTCGAAGGTCGGTTTTTCTCGAGAGGAGTAGCTTGGCCTCTTCCTTATTGTCCAAGACAATTTTTATTGGCCGTGGTATCACATTTTGGGACTGTTCAATATCCTTTTTTCCGAGCCTGATAGCAGCGCGAATGGTTATCGTCTCTCCTGAATGAAGTATGTCATGCAGCAGGTGCTTAAACATAGCAAGATATGCGAATATACGTTCCTTTGAGGTGAAGGCATTTGCTTCAGGTAAGCCCTGGATAACTATGCAAGCCTTTCGATCTAGGGGCGTCTTTTTGATTCACTGCCTACCATATTTTCCTCTGAATGACCAGAGGGATTCATTAGGTTTGTTTTTAACTTTATAATCGTTTTATGTTTGTTCTCAATTCTATCTTGCCTCTCATTGGTATTTTCGCTCTAAACTGCGGGCTCTTTAGAACTGCTTGGATAGCCGGCAGAAGTTGAGTCTGAAGTCGGAACTGTCTTTGGAAGAGGCATTATTGAAGTTCTTCTGACATTACCGTTATCCAATTTGGTGGTGTTGTGGTGTTTCCCAATTTCAGATAGCCACACGTTTGTTTCTTGGGATGCAACTACGGGCTTTTTAGAGCACCCAAGATGGGAGGATGTGATTTGTAATTCGCTTTGGTCATCGTCCGCAGGATTCAAAGACTGTGTTCCTGGTATCTTGTTGTTATGGGGATTCGCGTTTGAACAATAATAATATGAAAAATTCAATTCAATTCAATTCAATTTATTGAGGGAAATAGGCATGGGCCTTTGAGTACCCTATTTGTAACGTAAAATTAAGTGCGGTATACGGAGAAACCGTGTGGGTTTCCAAGGTACAAAAGGCGGTCATAAAATTTGACAAGTGGTGCACGACTCTCGAGGGTTAAGATAAATGCCTCATTGCTCAGGCTCGTTGCGGAACATAAAACTGTCAAGGTTCCTTTTTAAAGCTTTCCAACGATGGTGACATCACAACGTCTTCAGGGAGGGCATTCCATGGTTTAACCACTCTGACAGAGAAGGAGAACTTGCGCACATCCAGTCTCGCCTGCTGGACACGCAGTTTCAATGGGTGACCTCGGAGATGGGTCGTGGTGGCAAATTCAAAGAAGTCCGAGAATTCCAGGCAACAATCCAATCCCTTCACAATGCGAAATGTCTGCAGGAGATCACCACGCATTTGCCTATAACTCAAAGGGAACAGATTAAGATTCATTAGGCGGGTGGGATATGGCAAGGAGCTTTGACTTTTAACCATTTTGGTGGCTTTCCTCTGGACTCTTTCGAGGCAGTTCTGATCTTGAACCGTCCAGGGATTCCAGGCGTGCATAGCATATTCCAAATGTGGCCTAATGAATGTTCCAAAGGTCTTAGCAAAAAGATCTTCATCGAAATCCAAAATAGGCTCAGCCTTTGGTTTGAGCCCTTTAGCATTTAGAATTTATCTTTGGTTAGCACTGGCAAGGCACTGTCTAAGCAAACATTAGTAACGAAATAAAGTTATGACAATATGTGCAGATAGCATGTAAAAATACATTACTTGTCCTGCTATGTCAACAGTTAGCAATGTTTTAAAATTAATGGTGCATTAGAAAAAATAGGCAGTGAAAAAAAAACTCCTACCATAAAAATGGAGGCAGAGTTCAATAAGCCTTCATTTTTTAATAGAAGGTAGGAGAAAAAAACTGCTTAGGAAAAATGGTCAGATGGTAGAGTAGGGTAATACGGTAGTAGCATTTTAGAATGAGATAATGAAACGTCGAGGTGATTCGTTCTTGATCACTTAGGCGTATGAAACAAAATCTCACGAAAATGCGTCAAAGCGATTGAAAGCAGATGCAAGGAGCACAGAGCCGGCGTGAGATTCAGAAATCAGCAAAGATTGAGGCTAACAATTCCAGTTAAGATCAATCCTGGGGCAGGGAAGAATCCTCAGCAGTAGAATTTTGTTTTTTTCAAGCCTCAGAATCCTTACGTCAAAACCGCAATATACGAACTCAGGGGAATATACAGACAGTTATTTAATAATTTCCCAGCACCGTGTCTTCTACACTGAGGAAGAGACTAAAAACTCATAGGCCCGAGCGACTTGAAATTCGAAACCAATTTCAAACGACGCGCCAAGATGGCACAGAATATGAACCGTACTCCCATGAAAGTATTGCATGATCACTTCGACCAAGTGGAGGTAGGCAGTGTACCTCGTCACAATACTGTCAGGGATCTTTAGTGAAAGACGAAATCTTAACAACTAGCCTGTTGTCCTCCACGCGCTCTCGTTGGAAAAAATACATGTCGGGTGAAAAGAGCTTCAGGTATTGTCTTAAGCAGATGGTGATCGAAGAAAAACTTTGAGCTCTGCGCCTGAAAATCGTTCCATGAAATACTGGGTCCATTGAAGTCACCCAGGAGAACAACATCAGGTCGACTACTAATCTCCTTTATGTCCTCCAACAAACAAGTATCAGCGTCGGTGTCTGTCCCCGGTGGTCGGTAGATAGTCATGAAGTCAAGGGACTGCGATCCCCGCGTCTTTATTTTCAGCCCAATAGCCTCAATACCATCGCTAATCTTCTCCGTCATTTCACACACTGTGAAATTGCTTTTAACATACATCGCAACTCATCCACCCTGGTGGTGGGTGCGGTCTTTTTTGAACATCTAGTACCCGGATAAGGCCTCTTCGCAATCGCTTATGTTCTGTGACAGCCATATTCCTGTGATTGCTATAATATCGGGAGACAGAACGGCAACCTGGATTCTCAGTTCGTTGAGCTTCGAAAACAGACTTTGGGCGTTAGTATATGGAAATTAAAGTGTGCAACAGTCAACAGAGCCAAATTCCGTTTGTCTCGAGTTTGCCAATGCTAATTTGCCACTGCCATCATGAGCATTGCCTGGTTCCAGATCAATGTTGCGTTTTTCTGTATCACGCGTCCCCTGTTAATCACTAGATTGTTCTCTCCAGCTGCAAGTCTCCTCTTCATTTCTATCCCATATTCGCGGCGTTTCAGACGTTCTGCTGGAGAGTAGTCCGGCTGAAAAAAAACCTGCTAATGAGAGTTTCGAAGGTCGGTTTTTCTCGAGAGGAGTAGCTTGGCCTCTTCCTTATTGTCCAAGACAATTTTTATTGGCCGTGGTATCACATTTTGGGACTGTTCAATATCCTTTTTTCCGAGCCTGATAGCAGCGCGAATGGTTATCGTCTCTCCTGAATGAAGTATGTCATGCAGCAGGTGCTTAAACATAGCAAGATATGCGAATATACGTTCCTTTGAGGTGAAGGCATTTGCTTCAGGTAAGCCCTGGATAACTATGCAAGCCTTTCGATCTAGGGCGTCTTTTGATTCACTGCCTACCATATTTTCTTTGAATGACCAGAGGGATTCATTAGGTTTGTTTTTAACTTTATAATCGTTTTATGTTTGTTCTCAATTCTATCTTGCCTCTCACTGATATTTTCGCTCTCAACTGCAGGCTCTTTAGAACTGCTTGGATAGCCGGCAGAAGTTGAGTCTGAAGTCGGAACTGTCTTTGGAAGAGGCATTATTGAAGTTCTTCTGACATTACCGTTATCCAATTTGGTGGTGTTGTGGTGTTTCCCAATTTCAGATAGCCACACGTTTGTTTCTTGGGATGCAACTACGGGCTTTTTAGAGCACCCAAGATGGGGGGATGTGATTTGTAATTCGCTTTGGTCATCGTCCGCAGGATTCAAAGACTGTGTTCCTGGTATCTTGTTTGTTATGGGGATTCGCGTTTGAACATTGTGAGTTTTAACATTTTGCACTTTTTTGTACTTTTGGTGTTTTGTTCACTGCTTTTTTAACTGTAATATGGCTTACCATATTTCTTTGAGTTAGTGTGTTCTTGCAAGAGCTTCCTTAAGGCTGCAAGCTCATTTTCCAGTTCTTAAACTCTTAATAAAATATCAGAACATCCAACACAATATTCGTCCTCGTAGCCGACGAATTTGGCTGCCATTACGCTTTTTGCTTGCTTTGCTGGTCCTTGGTTGTAAGTGTAAACTGATCGAATGCTAATCGTGGATGCCGAAGCAAGCGCAAGAGGCTTCCCTTTTAAGGAAGGGCCATTACTGGTTATGCTGATATCAAACAATTGCTTTGAGTCCGTGAGTGTTAAAAACACTGCGTGTGCGTATGTTCTGTTTTGTCGACTGTGTTCGGAGTATGGCGAGTCATTGCAGCAATATGAGCAAAAAATGCGCCTACTTGTTCAAAAACGCTTTAAAAAACTGTAAATGGTATGCAAAATATACAGGAACGACTCAGCCGTTCGGAGATGTTGAAGGTCCTCGATAACTTCAGATCTTAACGAGGTAGTACACGTTTGGTTCCTTGAGTGGTTGTCAGTTTTTATTGATGCAAAAGCTGCGTAGTCAACTTGAATAAATGATAAACAAATTTCAATTTTATGCCGTTTTATGAGGAATTTTGGCACGAGAAAAATTCCAGACGATCAGTAAGCAAAAAGGTACGTGTAGCTGAAACAGATTTGTCTGGAACAGTCCAAGTGAAGTGCTAACGGAGTTCAAATTGGCCAAGTTAGAGAACAAACAATTGGTGGTTCTTATGCACAAGACCTTGCACACGATATAAAATTTCATTGACAGTTTCCTTACCAAAAGCCTGAGCATCATGTTGCTAACCTTAACCACAGTTAATAACTACTGGGCATACGCCGCTTATGAAAGGATGGATAAGCAAAGAACTGGTAAGCCATCGATAGCTATATAAACTGCAATCTCATTCTCACCTGTGAGAATCCTGCTCTTCTCTTAGAGTCGCTTAATTTGGCTCCCCAATCCTATGTGAACATTTTTTATTGTATATTTTGAAGGGTTACAGGCATTGCCCTTGATGACCCTATTAATGTAAAGTTATCATTGCATGTGTACAGTCAATATAAAATGGTGTACATGTAAAAATGTTTGAGTCAAAGCATAACATAATTTCAAATGCGTTTTCACAGCCACTGGCGAAACATTGTTGAAGAAAAGTAGAGCCCGAAAGATTTTAAAAGGCTGGTTTTAAGAAATCATGTTTTGAAAGTCGTCTTTTGTCAAATATAATGCCATCAAGCCTTCTTTTAAAATCAGTAATGCTGTCAGAGGTAACCCACTCGCTTGGTAACGAGTTCCAAGCTCGTACCACTCGTTGGCTGAAAAAAACTTTCTGAGGTTCAATCGCGTGCGTTCGCTATTAACCTTGTAAGGATGACCACGCAGATGAGTTGTGCAGGCAAAGTCGAAGAAATCCTCCGATCTCAGGGAGAAATCGTGGCCCCGGATAATCCGGAATGTCCAGAGCAGGCTTCACCGTAAGTGCCTGTAGGAAAGAGGAAATAAGTCAAGCTTTTTCAATCTGTCTTGGTACGGTAAAGTCTTAAGACCGTCAGCCATCTTCGTGGCTCTCCATTGCACTTGTTCGACGAGGTCAACATCTTTCTTCATCCATGGTATCCAAGCTGGTATTCCGTAATCTAAATGCGGTCTCACAAAGACGCCATAGACTTTTCCAAAGAGATCAGGGGGGAATATTTTAAACGCACGTCTGATCCAATGTAGTGTACATGTTGCCTTCTGGACTGCTTTCTTACAGTGTTCTGAGGGCATCAAATTCGCAGTTGTCCACATGCCCAGATCTTTGTATGTTTCTACCTCTTTTAATGCAGTGCCATTACTAAAGTACTGGTGTCTCAGAGATACTTTTCGACCGGCGCTTATGTGTAGGATCACACACTTGGAGACATTAAACTTAAGAATCCACCTAGCGGACCAGGCACTTAGTTTGTCGATATTCGATTGTAAACCTTTTGCGTCATCAGTGCAGCTGACTTCAGTCCATATTTTAATGTCATCTGCAAACATGAAAGCTTCACAATCTAGGTCATTGAGACAGTCGTTCACGTAGATAAGGAAGAGAAGGGGGCCCAAAACAGAACCCTGTGGAACACCGCTTTCCACTTTTGCCCATTCCAACAGTCTCAATCTTTCAGAGCATTGCGCCCTGATTGTCTCCAAAGCACGCAGAACTGCCGGGTTTATCCTCCGAAATTTTAAAACTATTGATATTAGACTTCGCCTTTATAAAATGTACGTTAGACCTGGCCTGGAATACTGCTCGTTTCTATTAAGCCTTCTGCGCGCTAGCGAACGGAAGAAAATAGAATCGGTCCAACACTTCTTCACGAAAAGAATTTTATCGTTGGAGCACCGTAATCTGTCGTATCAAGAACGCTGTGGGCTTGTTAACATTGATCCCTTATGGTTTCGCCGAGTGCAGAAGGGACTATTTTTGCTGTTTCAGCTCTTGAATAATCGTACATTTAATCCCCTTATCACTGTGAGGCAGCTTGACCATCCTCGGCGCAGCAGTCATCGCAATGTCTTTTTATTTCTTCCATTAGCTCGCACAGTTAAGTATCGACGGTTCTTTTCGGTAAACGCCACGGCCATGTGGAATAAACTTCCCCATAATATTAAAATCCAACGGAGTTATTCTTTGTTTAAGATTACCATTACTAGTTTTTTGCATTCAGAACAGTTTCCAAGAATTCTGGGCGCCAACACGGTAGAATCTGTTTTCCTGTTCGACGGAGTGCGCGGCATCTGAACTCGATCCCAGGTGTTACCTTTGAGGGATACGGCACCGTCTCTGCAGCCTGCACCCGTTGACTTCTTCGGCAGACAGTGAGCGACCGTACACGGATGCTTTCTTGCCTGAGGCAGAATCCCGGTTCCTAGCAAAGACAGAAAGACTGCATACAGACTGCAATTGTGTTAGCCCTTCCCTGATCTGAATTGCTATCATCCTTACAGGCGGCAGTTTTTTCTCCTGAATAACATCAAAATAGGAAAAACACTTATAATGATATATATTTAGGAGTTTTTTTCACTGCCAGCCTCTACCCACTGAATATTTCATCTGACAATGCCTGTAAACCGGTATTAAATACAACTATTATTATTATTATTCTGAGCTAGAGTTTCCAACAAAAACTCTCTGTACTCTGAAAAACAAGAAACTCTTGATCCAATTGAAAAGTTTTCCTTGAATTCCTACGTTCCAAATCTTCTGTAAAAGAAGCCCGTGTGGTTCACTATCAAAGGCCTTTTTGAAGTCAAAAAATACAACATCTACTGCATGACCCTTATCTGTGGCCTTTGTCCATTTCTCGTGCGACTGAAGGGCACTCGTGAGACAGGAACGTCCTGGACGGAAGCCGTGTTGGGCATCGCATAGGATTTGGTTGTTTTCCAGATAGCGCATTAAATGCCTCTTGATAATACGCTTCAATTTTTCACACGCTTTACAAGTTAAACTGACAGGGTGGTAATTTTCACAGTCGAGTCGTGAACCTCCTTTATAGATCGGGGCGATGAATTCGCACTTCCATTCGTCCGGAAGTTTGCTTTCTTCAAAGGACTTTTGGAATATGATGGACAGTGGTACACACAGTTCATTAGCAAGTTGTCTAAGTGCTAATGCAGGAATTCTATCCGGCACAGGCGACTTGGCTGGCTTTATACGGAGTATTTCGGTTCTAACTATGGTCGGTGAAAAGTCTAGGTCTAGGTCCTCTGTTGTGGATGAGGAGGAGGTGGAGAGTAAGAGAAAGGGGAGGTACACATTGGTTGACAAACTGGTTGAATAGCAGCAACTTTAATACCTTTATGTCTAAATATGGTTCTCTCTTCACGATCATTGGTACCATTTTTGAGGGAAAGTTGTCTTCACTCACTTCTCAACAATGCGTGAAACTAGAGCCTTTTATAAACATGGTCAGTACTGAGTCACTTGACCGACATAAGAGAAGTTTCAATTTTTCTTTAAAAAACGTTCCCAAGAGTTAAATCCCCTGGACGTTGCATTTCATTTCCTTTTACTCGTGCGGCTTTAACTTTAAAGTCGCTGAAGCTAAAAAGGTTATCTTCCCGTAGTAAAAACCCTCCTATTCTGGTCAAACGTTTTTCAGCGATTGAAGTTGACCTTATTTTCTCCAGGCATGAGCACTCAGCTCAATATTTGAGCAAGTTGTTTATCTGTAGGGATTAAACCCCAATGGAACGTCGGGTTTCACACTCATTAGCAAACAAGAAACCTTGGTCAACCCCTTCAATACCAAAAAGTTATCTCAGAGGTTTGTCCTGTAGCTAAAGCAAGCCCACGGCCCTCCGGATCGACAGGAATTTCGATTCCAGCTGAATCTTCACCCGTTAACCTTGTTTCTGGTTTGAGGGAAATTGTGTCAACTCCACTTCTTTTCTCATCCCAAGCAAACAATGCCTGCTATACCTGCCAAATCTACTAACCCTAAGAAAACTCCTAGTAAATCTAAATCTGTGGCTAATCCAGGCTTTAAAAATCAGCAATGGCATTACCGATGGGAAACCTGCTAACCCCTCAGCATCTACAACAGCTGCGAACGCTAACGTTAGCATCTTTTCCCAACCCAAAAATTGTCCGAAATCCACAAATATTTAACGCTTCTAATTATGCTACCAGTTTTTCGAAATCATTTATTCCTTTTACAAATGCACGTTTTTCCGCCAATTTTTGCTAACGTCCCTCAAAAATCTCATTTCTATGCCACCCCCTATCTTTCAAAACGCCACAATATAGCCTTCCCTTCCAAGGTTTTTCATCCAAATATGCCACTGTACAATAATCTCAGTTCTCTTAACAGTAACATTTCGACAAATTGTAGACCAGAGCAATTTTGTTTCCCACCTTTCGTTTCTTCTTTCCAGTTTTCTTCTCCGCCACCAAATTATCCTTTTTTATAAATACTGATGAGCGTAACCTGCCACTCAGGAATACGCTCAGCTTAGTTTCACTCAATGCGAGGTCAGTTATAAATAAGATGGCTGAGCTTAGAACAGTAGCCTTTGAGCTTGATCCAGATGTGCTGTGCATCACTGAATCCTGGGCTCACTCTCTTATTTCTGACTCAAGGCTTGCTATAGATAATTTCAATTTGTACCGACAAGACCTCGCTGAAAAACGTGACGGTGGTTGCCTCCTTTATATTAAGTCATCCTTTGCACATTTCCCCTTTTCATCTGAACATTTCGTCTTTTTCTGGAAATGAATGCTTTGCTTCAGTCATCCTCCCGCACAATAAAAAAGCGGTAATTGGCTGTGTCTATAATCCTCCGTGTTATTCTGGCAATGAAAGCGATCTCTGTGACCTATTTGAAAAAGTTGCAGACACTTAGTTTGATTTCAACATAATCGTAGGTGATTTCAATCTGCCAGACATTGACTGGAAGGCCAATTCCTCTCCGCCTAAACATCAGAAATTTTTCGATACTGTTAACTTTTTAAACATGTCCCAACTGGTCAGATCAGTTACTAGAAATGACAACATTTTAGATTTAATTTTTACAAACGATGTCCACCCTCTCTTTATGAATTTTCATCATGATCTATTTACAAGTGATCACGCAATAATTCACTGTTGTTTTCCAGTCCCCCTTCTTACGAAGCCTGAGGTTAAATGCAATAACCTCGACTTTGCTAATATAAACCATGAAACAGTAAATAATTTCGTAAGCACTCTAGATTGGCAAAGCATATTCTCAATCAACAATCTAAACTTTTTCCGTGAGCTATTGCAGAGCCTCACAGAAAAAATCCAGGCTTTTATCCCGTTTAAGATTTTTAATTCACATACAGCTTCTTCTAATGTTCCGCATTTTCTCGAGAACAGACTTAAAAAATTACGAAAGCAAATTAAAGATTCATCTAAAAGCTCTTTGTCAGTTCATTTAAGGATTGCACAAATATTTGAATTAGCATCGAGAATAAGGCTCGCGCGAGATAAGCGTAGGGAGTCTCGGGCACTAAGTGATGCCAATTCATCCAAATCTGTTGCTCAAATCTTTCATGTTCGGTCATCAGCTAAGCGTCTGAATGTAACTCCGCCCTTACTCGACTGTAACAGAAAATTTGTTACAGATGATTTGGGCAAAGCAGAATTGTTAAACTCGTTTTTTGCCAACCACTTTACCACTGAAACTAGCCCCATTCCCACAATTCCTCTGCTTTCAAATTCGCTTCTAACAACTATTAATTTCTCGCCTTCATGTATTCAAAAAATAGCTCACCTAAAAAATTCACATTCAGTTGGAACTGATAACATTCCAAACTCACTTATTTAAAAGTTAAGGGATTTTCCACCTTTGCATAGCAAATTATTCTCAGTATTTCTCGAAAATGGTTTCTTCCCCGATTATCGGAAACTTCTATTATAATACCAGTTTTTAAATCTGGTTCCCGCTCGGACATTCATAACTATCGCGGTGTTCATAAAACGCCCTCTCTTGCTTAACTCTTCGAAAAAAACTAATTGCAAAAACAAATCACGGATTTTTTTGCATAAGCAATAAAATTATCAACTTTTCCCATCACGGCTTCTTACCGGACCGTTCTTGTGAAACCTGCCACATGTCTTTTCTAAATCTACTAATCTCTCTTCGTAATGATCATCTATCTGTAGTAGTTATCTATTTTGATCTTAGTAAGGCATTCGATAAGGTCCCTCATAAACGACTTCTAGCTAAACTAGAAGCTATAGGATTTCGTAGTCCCTTATTGACTTTATTAGATCATACCTAAATGATCGAAAACAAAAGGTTTTAGTAGGGTCCTCATACTCAAGTGCTTCCCCGATTGTTAGTGGTGTCCTTCAAGGTACCGTATTAGGTCCTTTGTTGTTCTTACTGTATATAAATGATACTTCATCGATGGTTAAACATTCTCAATCTTTTATTTATGCTGATGATCTCAAATGCGTGTATTCCTTCTCTAACTCTACAACCGAACGGTGCCTAGAACAAATTCATTGAGACTTAGACGCTCTTTCGGCCTGGCGTTCCACGTGGCTAATGGAGTTCTCACCTACTAAGTGTCGCTACATGAGTTTTGGGCCTGTAAGGCTGCCGCAACCTCTTATCTTTGAAGGTTGCCATATGATTGAATGTTCCTCCATCAAGGACATGGGCTTAAGCTAAACCAATTAATTAGATCTTTCGCCTCATGCCGATAGAATTACGGCCAAAGCTGCTCAGATTTGCGGCTTTATTTCTAATAATTTATACCTTCCTGAAATTAAATTAAGACTTTATCGTATGTTTGTACTTCCCATTCTTGAATTTCGCTGTCCTTTCTTCGGTTTGATGAACGAATCTAGCCGTTCAAAAATTGAAAATGTCCAAAGATATTTCACAAAAAACTCCTATTTCCGACTCTTTCAACTACTTCCTACTCAACAAGATGCCAGCTAATAAAGCTAAAAATTTCTTTGGGTCAGGAGACTTGAAGCAGGCTTTTGTCTCCTTTTCCGACTAAATAATAGTTCAAATCTCCCCAAGCTTTCTGTCATTATCCCCGTTAGTCTTCCTTATAACCTAAGAAATTCTGCACTAATTATACCTCCCCCTGCATCCTCCACGTGTAAACGCTCTCTCTTCTTTGCTTCTAGGTATAGTTTTATTTGGAAGAACTTGCCAATTGAAAGTAGGTCGTTAACTAATCTATCTGCATTCAAGCAAAGACTGCACATTTATCTTAACACTGATTCTATTAACCTTTTTTTTCCTCATCTTTTCCCAGTAGCTTTCCCAATGACTCGGAGAAAGGACCATCGGGAATTTGAGTAAGCCTCTTGAAACTATATTTACGCTACCTCGAGACGCCCATGAACTATAATGTCTCCTTATATCACCCGTCCTCCAAACGATGACGTCATTCGGACGTACAAATTCGGTGGTCCACAGTCTTAAATGCTGCGGTTTTTTTGGATACTAACCATCATCAGAATTCAATTCTGGATCCTATGATGCTGAGGACTTAAGTTCATTGACGCATTTTCGTGAGATTCTGTTTCATACACCTAAGTGATCAAGAACGAATCACCTCGACGTTTCATTATCTAATTCTGAAATGCTACTGCAGTATTACCCTATTCTACCACCTGACCATTTTTTCCTAAGCAGTTTTTTCTCCTACCTTCTATTCGAAAATGAAGGCCTATTGAACTCTGCCTCCATTTTCATGGTAGGAGTTTTTTTTTCACTGACTATTTTTTCTAGTTCACCATTAATTTTAAAACATTGCTAACTGTTGACATAGCAGGACAAGTTATGAATTTGTACATTTTATCCGCACACATTGTCATAACTTTATTTCGTTACTTATGTTTGCTTAGACAGTACCTTCCCGGTGCTAACCAAATATAAATTCTAAAAAAAATAAATTATTAGGCTCTCTGGTGAAGACGGTCTGGAAGAATTTGGAAAGAAGGGATGCTTTAAGCTGGTTGTCGGTCTCCAGTTTTCCGTCTGCAGACCTAAGGGCAGGAATCATTTCCTGCATTCTCTTTGTACTCCGTATGTAGCCATATAGCATTTTGGGGGGTTCCAACGATTTTTGCAGTATGTTTAGTTCAAACTTCCTCCGCAGATTAGCAGCCTCACATTTACAAACGTTGCGTTGCTGCTTATATTCCCGTAAGTGAGCATCGGAGCCGGTTTGTCTGTAACGCCTCCAGAAGCGATTTCTTTTTTTGAAACAGGCCTGCAAGTTTGAGTTTATCCACTTCGGGCGGTATGTGGTTGTCTTTCTCCTGAGAGGACAGTTGAGGTAAACAATCCTTTTCAATAACGAACTCAATGTCGTCCAATCTTTATTGGTTTCACCATGTAGTTCTGTTTCCCAGGATATCTCTGACAGTTGTCTTCTCATAAGTGAGTAGTCTCCCTTCCAAATGTTTCTTACCCAAGTATCGGGTTAATTTGGTTTTGAAAACAGTGAGTACTCGAAGCACAGCGGAATGTGATCACTTGACCCTAATGGCAGTTGATCCTGTAGGTCTGGCACATTTTCCTTATCTCGGGTAAAAATCAGGTCAAGACAGTTTGACTGTTGTCCTTCTCTCGTCCCATGTTCCAAAGGTGACGTACTGAGAGAGAAGTTTGTCTGTTGCCCATTGTAGTAGTTTGTGGTTGAAGTTATCTGGCATTCCCTGCGCAGTCCATGTTTTCCAGTCAATATCAGGAGCGTTAAAATCCCCAACAATGAGGACATCTTTCTTCTCGCTGGCTTTGTAGAGTTCCGTTATGAGAATGAGATCCTGATCGGAAGTATGATAAGGTGAACGGTACACAACCGATATCGTCAGTGGTCTGGAATACTTAGCAGATATAGTAATGCTTAAGACTTCCACATCGCGCAATGGAATATGTATGTCAGCCATTGCGGTCAGCTTGCGAGTGACATAAACTATGACTCCTCCTCCTCTACTTGGTCTTTCGCGCCTGAAGTGCTGATATCCTCTGAGTGATATTTCGGAATCAGTAATTTTGGCAGTAAGCCACGTTTCAGTGAAAGCCATAACGTCTGGGTTAATTTCGTCAACAACATTTCTAAGTTCGTCCAGCTTGTTGAACAGGCTTTGTACATTTGCGGAGATGACTTTCAATGATCGATTCGTCGTGGAGACCCAGCCTTCATTGTTACAGGTTTTAGCCACAGGAAGGATACATTTATCTGGACTATTTGACAGTCTTTGATTTTCAGCCATTTCTCTCCTCTGCCAATTCTCTCCATCAATTCTTTCCGCAGTTCTCTCATTTTCAGCCGTTCCCTCGGCTCGTAGTCCGGCTGAAAAAACACTTGTTTGTGCGATTCCCGTAAGGTCCTTCTTCCTTCTAACAGAAGTGCTGCCTGGGTTTCATTTTATAAAATAATTTTTAGATGCCTTGGAGATATTCTCATGTCGCGGCTGGGGTCTGCTTCGCCTAGTCGGAAAGCTTTTTGCACGGTGTAAATTTCCCCTTTCTTCAGGACTGCACTAGCATATTCATGAAGAAGATTTAGATCATGTGTCAATCGTTCCTTCGGAATGCAGGATGTGGATTCTGGGACACCCCGTATTACGATATTTCGTTTACGATTTATGGGCGAGGTCCTAATTTGCCCACCCACGCTAGGTTGGGAGTTCACAGAGTTGGCGTTACTCGTGGATGCTGGCACTTCAACATGAGAGTGATTTTTGTCCGATTCTGGGATTCTGGGACTTACAGTTTTTGATGATATATTACCTTTGTCTTCTGAAACTCGTTTCTTTATTTTCTGGGATCCCTGCCGGTTGCCCTCTTTCCTTACTGGATACTGTTAAACAGCTACATCGAGCTCCGTAAACTTAGCGTCATCTTCCTTGTTGGATGTGATGGCTACGGAAGCTGTGCCTGCGTATGTGCATTTGTCTCCCTCATGTTCCATCATTAGGGACTGCTTCTTTTCGGTTAAATTGTGAGGAAGTTTCTTTAACTTCTCTATCTCCATCTTCAGCCCCTGCATATCCTTTTCAATCTCCGAAATTTTTTGAAGAAGTTTAAAGCATGTCGCACACGCTTCTTCCTCGTAATTGACATCCAAAATGGTCAAGGTAGCTGCCTAAAATACCAGGAGGACCCTTTTCGAAATCCAAAAGTTGCGAGTTTGGGAAGGAAAAAGAAAATAAGGACTTTATATCTTCCAAAGTTAAATGTTTGCGTAATTTTGTTTTGAAAATATCACATGTGGACGACAACCTAATTTGCAGTGGAAGATTATTCCAGATGAAAGCATATTTGGAGGCCCAAAACTGCAAACGATTAGTTGTAGAGCTAAGGGGTGGTGAAATGATCATGGAGGAATTACGTGTGGCATAGGGTCGATCTATCGGAACGAGAGCGTTAATTCGTGGGA
This sequence comes from Schistocephalus solidus, assembly GCA_017591395.1. NCBI lineage: Eukaryota > Metazoa > Platyhelminthes > Cestoda > Diphyllobothriidea > Diphyllobothriidae > Schistocephalus > Schistocephalus solidus. The sequence continues at coordinate 2,639 of WEDG01002933.1, read as the reverse complement.
GATTTGGGCTAGAGTTAACGCGAAACAGGAAGCAGAGACCGGCTTCGAGTCTTCTAACCCACAAAAGTTTAATGTTTGCTAACTGGCATCTATCCGTATAAGAGAGATTGGATCCAGGAAGAGAAAATAGTCTTCGAGTAAAAAGCCTCTAAACTTTTTAATCTAACTGCGGTCAATGGCGTTCATCAGCCCAAATAGGGGACAGCAGTATTCTAGGAAAGGAAGAACAAACATGCGGAAATAAATTATGTGATATTAAACCACATATCTGTGCAGCCTTTGCAGAAATTTGATATGCATGAGGCGATAATGCTAGCTTATTTGTGTAACTTAGACCTAAATATTTTATAAATAATCGTTTTAATAGTGAACTATTTTGAAATACGAGGTGTCCAGGAAGCTTGGCGGGGCCAAAACACATGAAACTAATCTTGGATGAAGAAAATTACATCTACCAACTAGAGCTCAAACTTGAGAGTATAAGTAGATCAGTGTTGATTTTATCAACGCAACTATTGACAGTGTCTTCAGAAAATGAATAAATGCACTTGAGATCATCAGCGTAAACGAAATTGGGTGAATTTGTGAGTAAAGCTGAAATTTCTGCTGGTGTTCAGAATAAAGAGAAGGGACCCAGAACCGCGTCTTCGATGCCACTCGCGATCTGGGTCAGGCTAACGAGCCGCCATCACCTCACTCAGACCTTTTGGCCGTGGTTAGGACAAGTAGAAACCAATGAAGTCAAGGGATAGGAGACCGGATGCCGAGGGCTTCAAGTAAGTTTCACAAGACGCTCCGTGCGGTACCTTGTCAAAGGCTTTGTTCAGGTCAAAGTAGATCACAACCACCGACTGCTGTCATAACGAAGGGAAGTGACGAGGTTACGAAAAGCTAAGTGACACACTTCACATGATCTCCTGGTGTAGAAAACCATATTGCGAGTCGCTTAAGAGCTTATTTTCTAAGCAAAAAGTCGAGAATTTGGCGTAAACATATCAGTTTGCTGCTAGAGCCGGGTTTTGTGAACGCCTCGATAAGTATTTACGTCCGAACGAGATCCCGCAACTTGAAGACAGGAAGAATAATAGATGTCTTCCATGATCGTCAGAAAGAATCCGTTTTAAAAGATAAACTCGAGAAAACATGGCTAAGCCAGATAAGTCCTTCGTAAACACAAGGTCCAGGCAATTTGCTCTTCTGGTTATTCTCAAATCCGCTGGCATGTTAACCTTCTACCAGAATTTGGTCGAGAGTGAGATCCATTAGCTTGTGGCCGAAGGAAGTTGGTGCACCATGTGTCAGATTAACCCGAGTCTTCTATAGGCATTGAAATCTCCAGCACAAGCACCTCCCGGTGACTTGCTTCTTCCCCACGCAAATGGAGGAGGGACTCATCAGCCGCACTTGGAATGTTCGGTGGTCGGTAGATCGTCAAGAATCTGCAGGTTCTGTGAACCACTCCCTTTTAATCTTTATCCAGAGAAATTCATATTCGGGAAGATGGAGTGTCGCTGACGTTCTGAGATTTCTGTTCTCACATGAACGGCCACTCCTCTTCCCTTTCTATTTTCTCGGTCTTTTTGAAAACGTTGGTATCCATCTATCGAAACCTCGCTATCCGCGACAAATTTTAGATCAGAGCAATTTTGGTTTCCCACCTTTCCTTTCTTCTTTCCAGTTTTCTTCTCCGCCAAAAAATTATCCTTTTATAAATACGATGAGCTGCAACCTGCAGCTCAGGAATACGCTTAGCTTTAGTTTCACTCAATGCGAGATCAGTTGTAAATAAGATGGCTGAGCTTTAGAACAGTAGCTCTCCATGAGCTTGATCCAGACGTGCTATGCATCACTGAATCCTGGCTCACTCTTTATTTCTGACTCAACGCTTGCTATAAATAATTTAAATTTGTACCGACAAGACCACGCTGAAAAACGTAGCGGTGGTTGCCTCCCTTTATATTAAGTCATCCTTGTACACTTTCGCTTTTCATCTGGCCATTTTCGTCCTTTCTGAAATGTATGCTTTGCTTCAGTCATCCTCCTTCACAATAAAAAAGCGTTAATTTGTTGTGTCTATAATCCTCCGTATTATTCTGGCAATGAAAGCGAGCTCTGTGAACTATTTGAAAAAGTTGCAGACACTCAGTTTGATGTCAAATAATCGTAGGCGATTTTCAATCTGCCAGACATTGACGGCAGGCAAATACCTCTCCGCCTAAAACATCAGAAATTGGTCGATACTATTAACTTTTCAAACATGTCCCAACTGGTCAGATCAGTAACTAGAAATGACAACATTTTAGATTTAATTTTTACAAATGATGTTCACCCTCTTTTTATGAATTTTCATCATGATCTTTTTCACAAGTGATCACGCAATAATTCACTGTTGTTTTCCTGTCCCCTTCTTACGAAGCCTGAGGTTAAATGCAATAACCCTCGACTTTGCTAATACAAACCATGAAATGATAACAATTTCTTAAGCACTCTACTGGCATGTGGCATATACGCACCAACGATCTCAAACTCGTGAGCTTATTTGCAGAGTTCTCTCACAGAAACAAAACAGGCTTCTTTAATCCCGTTTAAGATTTTGGACCAAATACAGCTTCTTTCTATTGTTCCGCATTTTTCCAGAA
>WEDG01002932.1:0-14223 GCA_017591395.1 Schistocephalus solidus | reverse complement strand
TATATAACATTTTTGCCCCCTAAACGGGCCGCGTGGTAGATGCGTTGGACCAACACGGCCGTTAGGGCACGGCAGGTGTTATTCGGGTTGCGCTCCCATAACAAATGCCGAACATAGAGGTGTGGTGGCACGCCTAGGGGCGGTTTGGACTTAAACCCAGCCGCGCTAGCCATTCCGCGTCCTCTCCGCCTCCGGTCTTCTTGACTCTGTCTTGACACCGGGCTCAGGTGGGGGAGGAGGAGAGATGCGGTAGATGCAGCGCAAGTACTATCACTTTAAATCTAACACGCGCAAGTCACCGTCCCTGCTCCACTTTTCCTATGGAGCATGCGAGTGGACATCGTCAGACTACGACGGTCGAACTCTCGTATATAACATTTTTGCATTGGTCCTGGCCTGTCAATACTGGCTGTGTGCTGCGTCCCAATTTTATCGTCGCTGTGGCCTTTCCACCGATTGCCTGTTCTGCCGCACCCCACTACGGCTGGTTCAACCCCGGCTGCCGTCACCCCTGTGGTGCCGCCAGCCAAAGTCATGGTGGAGCATTCCGTCTATGTTAGGGGTTTCCGAAACAGAAGCTAGATCCCTCGCGCCTCGTGCACAGGATTTGCCTACAGGCCTACCTCAATAATCCGTCAGCAAGTTATACGGACGAAAAAGACCCCATTCCTAATCCAGGAGGTCAACTGTCGTCTACCGACTTCAATGCAGCTGCTGGATGTGTAACACTGCTGGATAAACCAGTTGAAAACGACAACCGTGGAGGCACAAGCACCAGTTGGTCGTACAAAGGTTGCAAATTCATGCTGCGTAGATGGGCACGTCTTCAACTTTGACGCAGCGGAAATTGTGGGCCGAGGTGACAATCACACAGTAAGGCAGATAAAAGAAGCCTGTATGTTAACCGACTGCTCAATTAACCGCCACATTTCTTTACCTGCCCTATCTGGTTTTAAGAACCTGTCAGAGACCGTCACGGTATCTAACAACTGAGGGCTAACAACTATCTCCACGGCCAATGACAAAGGGGGTTAGGACAGCCCACGGTGAGACGCTGGCTGATGCGGCACCAAAGGGGTCAGTAGAGGTTGGCAGAAGCCGAGGGTGAATCAAGCCAGAATAGGGTGCGGTGGCCGACGCAAGCTGACGCAGCATAACAGGCGATGGGCGGGGTGGTGGCAGCAACTGAGAGTTCAACCGTTGTAGTCGAAGGACGTGCACCGTATGCTCCACGGAAGGGTGGTGCCGGGACGATGACTTGCGCGTGGATTAGGTTAAAGTAAAAGTAGCCTTGCGCTGCAGATACTCGCACTCTCTCCTCCCCTACCTGAGCCCAGTATCGTGACAGAGTAAAGATGACCAAAGACGCGAGAGGGCGCAGGTGGTTGGCGCGGCCGAAACCGCCCCTTGGCGTGCCACTGTACCTGGCTCGGATCTCCCGGAGTGAGAGTGCCAAAAAGGCTACATTAAGAAGGAGCCATTGCAGCCTGACTCTCAGTCCACCAGTCAGCCACTCCACACAAAACACGCATCGGGCTTATAATAGTTGTATTTAATACCGGTTTACAGGCATTGTCAGGTGAAATATTCAGTGGGTACAGGCTGGCAGAAACTCCTGAATATATATCATTATAAGTGTTATTTCTATTTTCATGTTATTCAGGAGAAAAAACTGCCGCCTGTAAGGATGATAGCAATTCAGATCAGGGAAGGGCTAACACAATTGCAGTCTGTATGCAGTCTCTGTCTTTGCTAGGAACCGGGATTCTGCCTCAGGCAAGAAAGCATCCGTGTACGGTCGCTCACTGTTTGCCGAAGAAGTCAACGGGTGCAGCCTGCAGAGACGGTGCCGTATCCCTCAAGGTAACACCTGGGATCGAGTTCAGATGCCGCGCACTCCATCGAACAGGAAAACAGATTCTACCGTGTCGGCGCCCAGAATTCTTGGAAACTGTTCTGAATGCAAAAACTAGTAATGGTAATCTTAAACAACGAATAACTCCGCTGGACTTTTTATATTATGGGGAAGTTTATTCCCACATGGCCATGGCGTTTATCGAAAAGAACCGTCGATATTTAACTGTGCGAGGCTAATGGAAGAAATAAAAAGACATTGCGATGACTGCTGCGCCGAGGATGGTCAAGCTGCCTCACAGTGATAAGGGGATTAAATGTACGATTATTCAAAAAGCTTAAAAAGCAAAAAATAGTCCCTTCTGCACTCGGCGAAACCATAAGGGATCAATGTTAACAAGCCCACAGCGTTCTTGACACGACAGATTACGGTGCTCCAACGATAAAATTCTTTTTCGTGAAGAAGTGTTGGACCGATTCTATTTTCTTCCGTTCGCTAGCGCGTAGAAGGCTAAATAGAAACGAGCAGTATTCCAGGCCAGGTCTAACAGTACATTTTTATAAAGGCGAAGTCTAATATCAATAGTTTTAAAATTTCGGAGGATAAACCCGGCAGTTCTGCGTGCTTTGGAGACAATCAGGGCGCAATGCTCTGAAAGATTGAGACCGTTGGAATATGATATGCCCAGGTCCTTAACAATGCCAGGTACATTTTATATCGTGGCCATCTATGCTAAGATGAGGCTGATGGTTGTCACCGATAACCATAACGGAAAATTTGTGCCAAGAAAGGGAAAGGCGCCAAGTGCAGCACCACTGGGCAAACGCCTCGAGATCACATATCCTCTTCTCCACCAGAAAATGTGAAAGACAAAGGACTAGCTGTCTCAACCTGGTTTTTACGAAAACATGAGGCAGCATTGACGAGATTATTTAAATGCCCCCACTCGGTCGAAGTGATCATGTGGTGCTTATGGGGGACTTCTTATTCTCCTTTATTCTCCGCTGCGCCTGCTATAGAGGAAAAACGGCGTAAAGTTTGGCGACGAAATATTCATCAGACGCGAGGAGAATTACCAGACCATAATGCTTTCGAGTACTGTAAACGAAGATAGGGAGTTCTTCCGGAATGCTCTTCTGCAACTCATGAACAAACATTGCCCACTAACGAGTGTCCATCGGAGCAAGCGTCTTTGCTGGCTAGAGAGCAACCTGAAAAAGGAACTAAACAGGAAGCACAAATTTTGGAGAAAAATACTGCGGGAGTCTAATCAAGTCACATATTTTTACGAAGTATAAAAACACAGATAAACAAAATGAAAATCCTTATCCTTCAAACGCAACGAGAATTCGAGAAAATGTTGCTGCAAAACGCAACTTAGAATCCAGAGTTTTTCTACAGTTTCATCCGCAGATGTACAAGGAATACCCACCAAATACCGATGACTAAGACTGCCGTGGGCATCGAAATTTATGAAAACAGGGATCCCTATTGGTTACCCTCTTTCCTAACTAGAGACTGTTAAACGACTACACCGAGCCCCGTAGACGCAGCATCATCTTCCTTATTAGATGTGATGGCTGCGGTGCTGTGCATACCCTCATGTTCCGTCGTTAGGGACAGCTTCTCTTCAGGTAAAATGCGAGGAAGTTTCTTCAACTTCTCTATTTCCATCTTCAGCCTCTGCATATACTTTTCTATCTCCGGAAAAATGTTAGAAGAAGTATAAAAGCATGTCACACACGCTTCGGCCTCAGCAATAGACATCAGACAAATTTATCAAACTCATGGCCCGTTTGTCGGAGGTTACTTTAAAGGGATCATGTCCGGAAATGAAGCCATTCGTGTTATGAGTAGTTTTTTCCATAATTCAAATTTAAATCAACGAGATTGTCGTGTGGCGATAGCTAAGTGGTATCAAAGTTGTTCCCCGCAAACTGGTGCCCTGGTTCGGACTTCGGCGATGCCACGTTTTTTGCACGATTCCCGAAGGGTACATTTATGAATTCCATGATAGATTGCAAAAGCGATAAAGGATGTTAAAAAATGGGAAGAAGTTTTTAGCGGGAGCAACTTTATAAATCAAATATTGAAATGACTTAGCTCTTTGTAGACTTGAAATCTCGTAGAGCTGCTGGCGAGAAGTGCACAGCAAGAAGAATATCGGATGTTTCCACTGAGGTCCTGCAGTAGTCTTATGAGGATGAAAAGGATGTCGAATAGAAGCCAAAGCTTAAACTATAAAGTTCATAAGAGTGACCAGAAGACTAAAATCTCAAAAAGGAAAAAATTCCTCGCAAGTTTACTTTTTCTGTTAGAATGATGAAACCATGGCATGCCCTCCCTGAAGACTTAACGATGTCACAATCACTGGCAAGCTTTAAAAGACAAATTGAAGAAGATAAACTACAGCTCAACTTAACTCGGTTGGAGGAGTGGTTGAATCATTGGCTTTTGCGGTTAAACGTCGATAATCGTACAATACTTCGCTTAGGCAACCCATCCGGATCTGCCGAAAGAAGTGCTACTTTCTCAATAGTGAAGCCTTACACGACGTGGAAACCCAAAAGGACCTTTGTGTACTGATGACCACCACCTTAAAACCAAACTCTCACTGCTCGAAAGTGGTGAAGAGCGCAATTGCTGTGTTGCTTGCCATCAGACGAACTTTTTTGGATTTCAATGAACATCTCTTCACTAAGAATTTTATAAAATGTGTTAGACAGCAGTTGGAAAATTCTGTACAAGCCAGGATCCCCTGGACAGTTCACGATCAGAACTGCCTTGAAAGAGTATAGAGAAGATCCACCAAAATGGTTAGGTGTCAAAGCTCCTTGCAATATCCAACCGCTCAACGAATCTTAATCTGTTCCCTTTGAGTTTTAAGCAAATGCATGGTGAACTCCTGCAGACATTCCGCATTTTGAAGGAATTGGATTGTTGCCTGGAATTCTCGGACTTCTTTGAATTTGCTGTCACAACCCAGTTCCGAGGGCACACATTGAAACTGCGCATCCAGCAGTTGAGATTAAATGTGCACAAGTTCTCCTTTTCTGTCAGAGTTGTTAAAGTGATAAGGAATTTTTCTGAACCCTCGAGAGTCACGCACGACTTGTTGTATTTAGTTGTATTTAATGCCGGTTAACAGGCATTGTCAGATGACATATTCAGTGGGTAGAGGCTGGCAGTGAAAAAAACTCCTGAATATATATCATTCTAAGTGTTTTTCCTATCTTTTATGTTATTCAGGAGAAAAAAACTGCCGCCTGTAAGGATGATAGCAATTCAGATCAGGGAAGGGGCTAACACAATTGCAGTCTGTATGCAGTCTCTCTGTCTTTGCTAGGAACCTGGATACTGCCTCAGGCAAGAAAAGCATCCGTGTACGGTCGCTCACTGTCTGCCGAAGAAGTCAACGGGTGCAGGCTGCAGAGACGGTGCCGTATCCCTCAAGGTAACACCTGGGATCGGGTTCAGATGCCGCGCACTCCGTCGAACAGGAAAACAGATTCTACCGTGTCGGTGCCCAGAATTCTTGGAAACTGTTCTGAATGCAAAAAAACTAGTAATGGTAATCTTAAACAAAGAATAACTCCGTTGGACTTTTATATTTTGGGGAAGTTTATTCCACATGGCCATGGCGTTTACCGAAAAGAACCGTCGATACTTAACTGTGCGAGCTAATGGACGAAATAAAAAGACATTGCGATGACTGCTGCGCCGAGGATGGTCAAGCTGCCTCACAGTGATAAGGGGATTAAATGTACGATTATTCAAAAGCTTAAACAGCAAAAAGAGTCCCTTCTGCACTCGGCGAAACCATAAGGGATCAATGTTAACAAGCCCACAGCGTTCTTGATACGACAGATTACGGTGCTCCAACGATAAAATTCTTTTCGTGAAGAAGTGTTGGACCGATTCTATTTTCTTCCGTTCGCTAGCGCGCAGAAGGCTAAATAGAAACGAGCAGTATTCCAGGACAAGTCTAACGTACATTTTATAAAGGCGGAGTCTAATATCAATAGTTTTAAAATTTCTGCAATGTATTACTATTAAGGTGACACAGAAGGTCAGGTGAGTCTAGTAGTCCAGCAGGACCCTTTGTATTGAGAGACAACGGGGGAAACGACCGTAGAGAAAATTGGCTGCGGGGTGGGGAATGCACTGTTGTGAGTGGCACAGAAGCACTATTTTTGGGCGAGAATGCTTGTAAGTTTCGTTTATCAGCCTCAGTATGAGGTCTGTGTGATAGCTGGAAATTCGATGTTGTTGGGATGGGGATGTTTTGGGGAGAAATAGGCGATCGTAATGGAGTATTTTTCATGGAGAGGTTAAAATTTTGCGGTTTTCGAGTGGTTGAGACTTTAGCCGAACTTGTCTTTGAGCTAGAAATCTGCGTTGGTTTACCAGGAGTAACTGGTCAACTTGGTATGGGTATGGTAATAGGAGGAGTACTGCCATCTTGAGAACGAAAAAAGGAAGTACTGTTTTCTTGGGATCCCAAAAGATTAATCAAGGTCGGTTGCCGTGCAGTGTTAGCTGGGGATTCAGAAGGCGAAACCGTAGATGAAATTGGAGGCGATTTGTTCAAAATGGCAACAGTGGTAGTCATTTCTCTGTTGCTTGTCGACAATTTAAAATTTTTCAGTTTTCTCTGCATTAGGCTGAGGTCAGGGGAAACCGAGGAATGCCATTTTCGAAAAAATTCTCTACTAATCTCCTTCCTAGAGAGTATGAAGTCAACTTCAATCAAGGAAAAGAGCGTGACTAATATTTGGGCATTACGACTGAGTGAGTGGAGTCGTTTAGCATACGCGACTCGGAATCCCAAGCCACTGCTTTCCAGAAACAAACGCGCGCCGTCGAAAGCAGATATGTAACTGGGAATATTACGCAGTATAAAATTATGCTTGCGTTTTATCCGTTCTTCGGTTTCGGAGCTAATTATTCCAATGACTTGAAAAGCCTGTTGGATAACTGTGTCAGAGGCATTGGTTATAGTTCCTTTAAGCAAAAAATCTACTAATTCGTCAGACGACGATCGATTAACGTAGGACGAGGTATAGGCTTGGGCAATCAGGGGATCAAGAGGTTCCAGAGTTACCAAAGGGATTTTAAAGTTGACAATATCTACAGAGGGCTGCGAAGTCTCGCATACGCTAGATAGGTCCCCTTCCATTACTCCATTACTCAAGGATGGAGGGGAAGCTGCAACCTTTCGTCTTTTTGCGAGTCGCTTGCGGGACATCGTAAGCTAGTAGACGGAATTTTGGTTTACTTAATAGAAAATAGTGGGTTAATAATTAACAAGAGTATACTTAAATAGGCTTAACTGGCAGGTGATTTCAAACAGTTAATAAAAAACGACAAACCCAGCACAATGTTAACCACATTTATGCAAAGTGCAATAAATTAGTCAAATTGATTATATGGCCGCCAAAAATAATATGAAGCCGTAAAAAGAGCTTCTTTGTAAACTAACAATTAATAGACAGTTCACTGCTAGGGGCAATAAAAATGGTAAAAATAATCCGTTCACTTATCTTTAAAAATCAATCCACGCGCCCTTGACCTTGCCCTTGTCCGAAGCTACACCTAAGCTATATGCAAGAATAAAAATGACAACGGAGTGTCTGTAAGAGTGAGGCAAACGGACTCCGACGGAACTATGAGCTAAACATACTATAGAACTCTTTGGAGCATCCCAAGATCCTGTACGGTTACGTACGCAGTAACCAAAGAATTCTTGACACGATTTAAGTGCTGCGGTCCCAAAATGCAGTACTGGAAATGGATCAGCAAACGAAAGCCTCAGTCCTCTCTAACTTCTTTCAGTCGGCATTCACTCATGAAACAAATCCTCGTCCACACCACTTCCCAGGGCAACTACGAAATTCTGTAGCGTTTGCATTAGAAAATAATTTTTACTTCTCTCCAAAATATTACAAGAAAACATTACCCCACCTAAAGGCTTCGAAGTCACCGGATCCAAATAGAATTCAGCAGCATGACCTTCGAGAAGTTTCCGAGGTACTGTGTGAGCCGGTTTCGATGATATTTCGAAAGTCAATGGAAGAGGGAGAACTACCACAGGAATGGAAAACTGTCCTTATCTCTCCGATCCACAAAGCAGGGTCCAAGCTGGAGTCGGAAAATAAACTTCCCATTAGTTAACCTGCATTTTGTGCAAGTTCATGGAAAACTTATTAAAAGACATATAATGAAGTATCTGAAGCAGAAGAACATATTATGTGCTATCCAGCATGGCTTTCGCACTGGTCACTCGTGTCTTACGAGTGGTCTTTACTCGGAGGAAAAATGGACAATAGCCATTGGCCAAGGCCGTCCAGTTGGTCATTTTCTTCGACTTCAAAAGGGCGTTTGAAATTGTACCTCATCGGCGACTGTTACATAAAATTTGGCAATGTGGTATTTAAGGGTGCTGTTTTTAAAATGGATCAAAATTATCCTGTCATGCAGACTGCAAGAAGTGCTTTTTGGCACCACTGAAACCGAGTGGGTAACCGTAGAAAGTGGTCTTCCACAGCTTTCATTGTCAGATCCTCTTCTGTTCCTAATTTATATAAATGACTGTACTGATCATCTCAACTGTGGTGCCGTCATGTTTGCAGATTATATAAAAATCTGGTAAACCATAAGCTCTGTTGACGACGCGCAGAAACCAGAAGAAAAACTTGATAATGGGGCTGTCTGGTCTTCTAAAGTTTAATATAGCCAAATGTGTAGTCTTACGCTTGGAATCTGAAAGAAGACGTTTCCCCAAACACCAGTACAACCTGAACAGAATTCCACCAAAATAAGTAGCTACGGACAAAGACCTAGGTATCTTGATAGCTTCCAACCTAATGCCCTCCGAACACAAAACGAGCAGTCCAAAAGGCGACGAGCATCATGCACTGGATCAGGCACGCTTTCAAAGTCTTCCCTCCTGAACTGTTTTCGTGGATATTCAGTTCGTTTGGTAAACCGCATTTGGAATACGGAATGCCAGCATGGATGCCCTGGATGAAGAAGGACAGTGATCTCATCGAGCAGGTGCAAAGACGGTCGAAAAAATTGGTTGATGGTTAAAGGACCCTGTCATGCTCAGCAATATTTATCAAGCTTAACATCTTTCCTTTATCCTATAAAAAAATGAAATGTGAACTGCTATGGACATTCCGAATTATTCACGGACATGCATGTTCGCTGAAATCTGAAGATTGCTTTGACATTACAAACATGACTCACCTGCGTGGTCATCCATAAAAGGTCAAACGCGAATTTTGCACCCATATCAATGAAAGTTTTATTTCATCAGCGAGTGGCTCAACCATGGAACTCACTTCCAAACGAAACAATGATGTCGAATACCACGGAGATGTTCAAACGTCAGTTAGATTGCTTATTTTTGATAACCGATGACTCTCACTGCAGGACTATCTTCAGCCAACCATTAACTTTACTTCATGATTTCAATGTGTATAGCCCAGATGCTTTCTGGGAGGGAAAACGGGAGATCCAGGTCTTGGTTCGGGTCCACTTGGGGGGAGCCGGTCGATGGCAGCATCGGAGATGGTTGATGAGCGGTTGAGAACACTTCTGAAGCACTTGCAAATTTTTTATTTCTCCGTCAGAAGCGTATGGGCATGCGAGCTATGCGGCGGTGCGGTTTACTTGATGTAAGGGCCGTATATGGCCTTGATAGTCTTAAAGCAGTTTAACATTCCGTTCTAATCCACGTATCCTTGGCTTTCCTCAGTCTTTCGGACAATCCATGCGTCCTGCAGCTCCCAAATTCGTTGCTGTGCAAGGCAGCGGCATATGAAGATGGCTGATTTTTTGGATTCAGTCCGACTCTACATGTATGCTTTGTGTAGTCGGTTCTTCTCCAGGAGTAGGTTACTGTTATCGGCATCACTGTCATCAAACCAGACTTGGTGCTGATGGTGTGTGTGACAGAAGATGCCGGTGGTGGTGGACTGGACGAAGTTCCACAGTTGACATTACTGTGTCTCAATCGTGGCTTTATCATCTAGAGCCTGGATATCCCCCAGTTGCCGGGCTAATTGGTTATGTTTACCAAAACAATGAGCAGACAAATCTAACAAACGGGCAAATAATTCGCATGGTCGTCGCTTAACTAAGGGCCTTATGTGGGGTTGAAATCAGAGCCTCGTAAGGGAAATGACAAAGCGGAGATCTGTCCAGTCATCTGCTTCACGGATCACATTCTTCACCACCAAGTCTTGTCAATCTCGCCTCTGGACAAGAGCATAATCCGGCAGCTGCTAGTGCCACGAGAGGCGGATCAATCTACATGGCGAACGAACATTTTGATCATCAGAAGATGCCGTTCTACGAAGTTTAACAGTAAAAAAGGCCATTACAGCCACTGAAACTAGTGAGATCGAGAACTTCACTCCAGTGCCTGTCCCAACGCTGGCGTTGAAGGAACCAAGGATAAACACTTTTTCTACCTTCGGCACCGGCTCCAAGATGGAAAGCAGGTCCTGGTAGAATTCTTTCTTCATCAAATCAGAGTTCGTCATTTGGGCTGCGTAGGCGTTGATGATTATTGCAAATGTGGCTGGCCGAAGAGATGGACGGAGGCTCAGCAATTGGTCGATGCTGCCTTGTGGCCAACACGCTTGTCGCCCCTTGATTTCTTTTGGGATTTCATATGCAAAACCAGCGTCGCGGTGCTCCGCCTTTGAGTGCTGGTGGCACCTACCTCCCCCAGTTCACACCCATCAGAGAATCGGGTGGTACTGAGAGCAAATATGAACGCCTCGTAGCACACCAGTTATAGTGGCCCTAGCCCAATTATCCGTTCGTTCGGTTGCCCCGCGAAGTGTCAAAAAGAGCACAAGTATTTCAGGCTGCTAGTGTGAGTGGACTAATCCGCGCAGCCCTGAAAGTATGGTGGGCAATGGTGGGATTGTTGTTTTCCGGATTGTTTCGACAGCGATTTATAATATATGTGAGGCGCGATCGGGCGCAGAAGACAAACGAGCCAGCATTCATTTAGAATACCTTACCAAAACTCTTGTTATGCGAGGAGGCAAGCAGTGTATGCAAAAACTCTCAAGGCATATAGAATAGGGAAGGCTCTGTCTACACCCGATTCAAATCCTCGACCAATTGCTGAGCCTCCGTCCATCTCTTCGGCCAACCATTTGCAATAATCATCAACGCCTACGCAGCCCAAATGACGAACTCTGGTTGATGAAGAAGGAATTCACCAGGACCTGCTTTCATCAGGTGCCGAAGGTAAGAAAAGTGTTTCCATCCTTGAGTCCCTTCAACGCGTTGGGACAGGCACCGAGCGAAGTTCCTCGATCCCACTTAGTTTCAGTGGCTGTACAAATGGCCTCTTTGACTGCTAAAGCTTCGGTAGAACTGGCATCTTCCGACGATCAAAGACGTTCGTTCGCACATGTAGAGTGATCCGCCTCTCGTGGCACTAGCAGCTGCCGGATTATGCTCTTGTCCAGAGGCGAGATTGACAAGACTTGGTGCGTGAAGACATGGATCCCGGTGAAGCAGATGACGGACAGATCTCCGCTTTGTCATCTTCCTTTTACGAGGCTCTGATTTCAACCCCACATAGGGCCCTTAGCTTAAGCGACGACCATGCGAATGTATTTGCCCGTTTGTTAGATTTGTCTGCTCATTGTTTTTGGTAAACATAACCAATTAGCCCGGCAACTGGGGGATATCCAGGCTCTCAGATGATAAAGCCACGATTGAGACACAGTAATGTCAACTGTGGAACTTCGCCCAGTCCACCACCACCGGCATCTTCTGTCACATACACCATCAGCACCAAGTCTGGTTTGATGACAGTGATGCCGATAACAGTAACCTACTCCTGGAGGAAAGAACCGACTACACAAAGCATACATGTAGAGTCGGACTGAATCCAAAAATCAGCCCATCTTCATATGCCGCCGCCTTGCACAGCAACGAATTTGGGAGCTGCAGGACGCATGGATTGTCCGAAAGACTGAGGAAAAGCCAGGATACGTGGATTAGAACGGAATGTTAAACTGTTTTTAAAGACTATCAAGGCCATATACGGCCCTTACATCAAGTAAACCGCACCGCCGCATAGCTCGCATGCCCATACGCTTCTGACGGAGAAATAAAAATTTGCAAAGTGCTTCAGAAGTGTTCTCAACCGCTCATCAACCATCTCCGATGCTGCCATCGACCGGCTCCCCCAAGTGGACCCGAACCAAGACCTGGATCTCCCGTTTTCCCTCCCAGAAAGCATCTGGGCTATACACATTGAAATCATGAAGTAAAGTTAATGGTTGGCTGAAGATAGTCCTGCAGTGAGAGTCATCGGTTATCAAAAATAAGCAATCTAACTGACGTTTTGAACATCTCCGTGGTATTCGACATCATTGTTTCGTTTGGAAGTGAGTTCCATGGTTGAGCCACTCGCTGATGAAATAAAACTTTCATTGATATGGGTGCAAAATTCGCGTTTGACCTTTTATGGATGACCACGCAGGTGAGTCATGTTTGTAATGTCAAAGCAATCTTCAGATTTCAGCGAACATGCATGTCCGTGAATAATTCGGAATGTCCATAGCAGTTCACATTTCATTTTTTTATAGGATAAAGGAAAGATGTTAAGCTTTGATAAATATTGCTGAGCATGACAGGGGTCCTTTAACCATCAACCAATTTTTTCGACCGTCTTTGCACCTGCTCGATGAGATCACTGTCCTTCTTCATCCAGGGCATCCATGCTGGCATTCCGTATTCCAAATGCGGTTTACCAAACGAACTGAATATCCACGAAAACAGTTCAGGAGGGAAAGACTTTGAAAGCGTGCCTGATCCAGTGCATGATGCTCGTCGCCTTTTTGGACTGCTCGTTTTTGTGTTCGGAGGGCATTAGGTTGGAAGCTATCAAGATACCTAGGTCTTTGTCCGTAGCTACTTATTTTGGTGGAATTCTGTTCAGGTTGTACTGGTGTTTGGGAAACGTCTTCTTTCAGATCCCATGCGTAAGACTACACATTTGGCTATATTAAACTTTAGAAGACCAGACAGCCCAATTATCAAGTTTTTCTTCTGGTTTCTGCGCGTCGTCAACAGAGCTTATGGTTTACCAGATTTTTATATTATCTGCAAACATGACGGCACCACAGTTGAGATGATCAGTACAGTCATTTATATAAATTAGGAAACAGAAGAGGATCTGACAATGAAAGCTGTGGAAGACCACTTTCTACGGTTACCCACTCGGTTTCAGTGGTGCCAAAAAGCACTTCTTGCAGTCTGCATGACAGGATAATTTTGATCCATTTTAAAACAGCACCCTAAATACCACATTGCCAAATTTTTATGTAACAGTCGCCGATGAGGTACAATTTCAAACGCCCTTTTTGAAGTCGAAGAAAATGACCTAACTGGACGGCCTTGGCCAATGGCTATTGTCCATTTTTCCTCCGAGTAAAGACCACTCGTAAGACACGAGTGACCAGTGCGAAAAGCCATGCTGGATAGCACATAATATGTTCTTCTGCTTCAGATACTTCATTATATGTCTTTTAATAAGTTTTCCATGAACTTGCACAAAATGCAGGTTAACTAATGGGAAGTTTATTTTCCGACTCCAGCTGGACCCTGCTTTGTGGATCGGAGAGATAAGGACAGTTTTCCATTCCTGTGGTAGTTCTCCCTCTTCCATTGACTTTCGAAAATATCATCGAAACCGGCTCACACAGTACCTCGGAAACTTCTCGAAGGTCATGCTGCTGAATTCTATTTGGATCCGGTGACTTCCGAAGCCTTTAGGTGGGGTAATGTTTTTCTTGTAATATTTTGGAGAGAAGTAAAAATTATTTTTCTAATGCAAACGCTACAGAATTTCGTAGTTGCCCTGGGAAGTGGTGTGGACGAGGATTTGTTTCATGAGTGAATGCCGACTGAAAGAAGTTAGAGAGGACTGAGGCTTTCGTTTGCTGATCCATTTCCCAGTACTGCATTTTGGGGACCGCAGCACTGAAATCGTGTCAAGTATTCTTTGGTTACTGCGTACGTAACCGTACAGGATCTTGGGATGCTCCAAAAGAGTTCTGTAGTATGTTTAGCTCATAGTTCCGTCGGAGTCCGTTTTGCCTCACTCTTACAGACACTCCGTTGTCATTTTATTCTTGCATATAGCTTAGGTGTAGCTTCGGTCAAAGGTCAAGGTCAAGGGGCGCGTGGACCGATTTTTAAAGATAAGTGAACGGATTATTTTTACCATATTTATTGCCCCTAGCAGTGAACTGTCTATTAATTGTTAGTTTAAAAAAAGCTCTTTTACTGCTCCATATTATTTTGTGGCGGCCATATAATCAATT
>WEDG01002931.1:392500-460135 GCA_017591395.1 Schistocephalus solidus | reverse complement strand
TAAAATCACGTATTGTTTTTGACGCTTACACCAGACCACGCCGTCGGCCCAGTGTATGTGCTGTGTGTGTCGAGTGGCTGACCAGTGGACTGGGAGTCAGACGGCGATGGCTCCTTCATATCCCCTGATTTAGTGAATCCTGGTGTGTGCGTTATTGGGGCCATGTCGTGCTGTGGCGCGCAAAGACGGGTACGCCAACCCGTCAGCCAATGCGCCCACCCCCACATCAGACAACTGACTGGCTCGGACAGTGGTCTGATGGTGGGGGTGGGAGAGAGAGTGAGGTCAAAAACTCAGCGCATTTTCCCCACTATAAACAATCTGACGCGCTTGAAACTATCACAGTGCGCTAAAAGCCGTGGCTTGAAAGTTTGCCAACTGACGGGATAACTCGGACCGCGTGGTCAGTCCAATGTGATTTTGTGTGGAGTGGCTGACTGGCGGAGTGAAAGTCAGGCTGCAATGGCTCCTTCTTCGTGTTGCCTTTATGCACTCCCACTCCGTGGGATCCGAGTCAGGTGTGTTGGTACACCCAGGGGCGGCTCCGGCCGCGCCAGCCACATGCGCCCTCTCCCATCTCCGGTCTACTTGACTCTGTCTTGACACCGGGCTCAGGTGGGGGAGGAGGAGAGAGTGCGGTAGCTGCAGCGCAAGGCTAATATCACTTAAATCTAATTCACGCGTATGTCACCGTCCCTGCACCACCTGGTGTGGAGCATACGGTGCACCTCGTCGAAGTCGACGGTTGAACTGTCATCATTCATAACGACATGCGCAGCGTTTTTTTCGTTTGATGTTTGTTATTTAGCTACCTTTTATTTATTGAGTTGTAATTCCCCCTAAACGGGCCACGTGGTAGATGCGTTGGACCAACACGGGGGCCAAATTAAGGGCACGGCAGTCGCTATTTGGGTTGCGCTCCCATAACAAATGACGAACATGAAGGGGTGTGGTGGCACGCCCTGGGGGCGGCTAGGGTCTAGGGCCCCCAGCCGCGCCAGCCACCTGCGCTCTTTCCGATCTCCGGTCTTTTTGACTCTTTTTTGACATCGGGCATAGGTGGGGGAGGAGAGAGTGCGGTAGATGCTCGCAAGTCTACTATCACTTTCAACTAAATCACACGCAATTCACTGTACCTTCACCACCCTGCTGTGGAGCGTACGGTGGACCTCGTCGAAATCGACGTTCGAACTATCGTGTAGGCTTTTAACGTCGCCTTTTTTCATCCATATCCGGAGATGCTCCCTTATTCTTTTGGATAGGCGCCGACTCGCGCGACCAATATAACCTGTTTCACAAGAGCAATGAAATTAGTAGATGCACATGGAGGTGGTCTAAACCGGCAATCTGTCCTTACATTCTCCGTGGAAAACCGGGTTGCTTGAAAATAATATCCGAATTCTCGCCGCTGGGAAGGTTCGTGCGACGGAGTTCACTTGCCGCATCCCCTTGAAAGGGTACATTGAGAAATAAGGTTTTCTTTTCTGCACTGTGACGGGTTTTTCTGGTCTTGCGACCATATTCTTTGTAATAAATCTATCCGGATACCCTTTCTCGCGGATTACTGGCCCGATGAGAATTCATCCAAAGCACGCGTATGCTAGCCAGCTCGTCTTTTAAGCTGTTTTTTTTTATTGATTTTTACATTATGACACTCAATTTCGTTACCATATATAGGCCCAGGAGATTGCCGATAGAAGCGAACAGGCGAGACCAAGGGGAGAAGATGCGATCGCTGCAACAAAAAGTTTATAGGTCTGAAGTTTCGGATTTTCCCTTGAACCCATCATCTGAGACACTGGCAGCTAAAGTTGATAGAGGCCCAAGGTGCACAGTATTTATAGTATGTAGCGGCCACGCGATCACATACGTACTACAATTAGCAGCTCTCGCAATCACCGCTGGGGGTCGCGAGATCGCGTTAGTCGCGAGAGCTACTAATTGTGGTGCACATGTGATCGCGTGCCCATCACGTACCGTAAATACTGCGCACCATGTGCCTCTATCACCTTTAGCTGCCACTGTCTCTGATGATGGGTTCGAGTGAGAATCCGAAACCTCGGGCCAATAAAGGTCTTGTTCGGGCGATCGTGTCTTCTCTTCCAGGTCTAGCAGAATAACGTTGGCGCAAATGTGTTTTTTTCTTGCACAAATTTCGCTGGTTGCCTGCGGTGAAGCCCCACCCGTAAGACCCCGATTATCGCCATTCTCGTTTTGCACGAATCCACTGTTAGTGGTTCTAAAAGGAGGCATACATAACCTGCCGGTGCCTCCTCCGTGATTTCAAATCGTTTCATTCGTGACTTAATCTTTGTCCCTAAATCCAGTTACTGTTTCGAGGCAAAACCTATGGGAAACGTCTAGTTGTTTGGTGCCTTTAACACACAATCCAGTATAAACAGTTTCAGACTACGGTACCCGTGAATCGTTTTGTTGATTAAGATCTGACTACGGATCTCTAAACAATTTCAAAGGCTTCAGAAACCTCGCCAGGCGGCATTGGTCATGGAGAAAATTTCGCTCTCACGCTATGCATGCTTCGCTTGTTTGGTTTCATGATCGTCATTTCGACGGTCGTAATCCGACGATGTCCACTGTATGCGCCATAAAAGGTTGGTGCAGGGACGGTGACTTGTGCGCAAATTAGTTTTAAGTGAAAGTAGACTTGCACTGCATCTATCGATCTCTCTCTCTTCCCTTACCCACCTGTGCCGGTGTCAAGACATAGTCAAAGAGACTGGAGGTGGGGTCGGACGCAGGTGAATCATATCCCACCATAGCCATAGATGGCAACAGTGGGTGGTGCGGCATGAGCTTACACCTACGCGTGTCCATGTTGGGCACACTCATCCCAGTTAATAACGCCTGCCGCACCCTGATTTGGCCCACGTGTTGGTCCAGCGCATCTACCAAGCGCCCTGTTTTGGGGGCAAGGTTTTGTGATACCTTCTGCAAAAAGCCATTGATCGGTAGGTGGTCCTTTCCCTGTCAGAGAGTCGACTAGAGCACACTTTAGTTTCTGTGGCGTTGATGCCTACGTCATCTTCTTTTTACCCTTCGCTCATTCGTGGCCGTATCCCACCGATCTGCATAGTTTGCCACTATCAGGAAAATATATTGAGCATAGCTTAACTCGTTCAGTGTCCTCGCGCATACCTGCTGTAGTCTAGGCCACAAGGGCTGGGTTTCCGTTTTTCCGAAAGCACTTGCCTGAAAGTCGACGGATCTGGATTGTTACAATGGCGTTATTACCACGTCTTTTATTCGTCTTTCTTGCTCAATGCTGTAAATTACTGACATTCCATGTGATGATTGTTCAAATGACTCCGATTTCACCCTTAGTATATAATTTTGGACAGTTGTGCGTCAGTGAGGCCTGCATATCAGCATGATAATTATGCGATTATCGCTGAACTACGTTAGTTAAGCCAGGAAATTTTTGCCGATAGACGGAATCTGGTATGATAGGTAAGGCAACGCTGAGGCCTCTATTGCGCCACCATTGCATCAGAGTTACTGTGGTACGTAAATCACCCTAGGTCTCTGGTTTATGTACGATTATGTTTGCCACTTGGGGTCCCTACTGGGCGTGTTAAGTCCAACTAAATCGCTTATCGTCCCTGCAGTAGCAACCCTGTAATGAGGAAGCTGGTTAAGTGTGTGTGTTTCTGAATTCTTAATATTGCGGTCGACAGAGCCTTAGATCGTTGGGTAGGCATAGGTCGTTGGTTCAATAAGTAACCTGTCCGAGTTCACAACTGTGGTCTGACCTGACGACCTGACCGAGTGACAATAAAAAGTAAGCGGATAACCGTCAGGACAGTCCGTTTTATCTTTATTCTTAATACCCCGAATCTTAACGATAGGTGTTCGCTATTTGATTTACCACGCGGACTCTAGACCAGAACTGCAAAGCAAGAGTCGAGCTCACGTATTCTGTCCTGCATTCAGAACAGATCATTAGATACTCCTGGCGCATTTATATATTCTACTCCCACCCTTCCCATCTGGGCCTTTAGTAGCTGTGACCCCAGCAGGCTACATATGGTTATCTTTGCTTGAATTGTGTGTTAAAGATGATTTCCTTACTCAACACGAACTTTCGGTCTGTCATTAATTTCTGGAGTAAATTCGACGGTCACGCCACCTGCCGTGAGGGTGCCGCAGTTCGACCTTTCTTCCGTTACGTTATCTGAATGCTTAATGAGGAAAGTGTGAATCTGTCAGACCTGTTCGGCTTTCTGCAGCCTTTTCGAAAGTTCCAGAAAAATATCGAGTAGAAAAATATAACCTCAGAATTTTTTTCATGGCAGCGATATATGTTGGAAGGGCCTGAACGAGGAGTCTCTTGCCGGAAAATGAACCACTACCTGCTGTCAGCAAACATGTAGGTAAGAATAACATATATGGCACCCTAAATAGGTTATGAGAACAGGAACTCTCCACAATGTAGGTGCCATTTCAGAAAACTCCACGGAAGGTAGAGTAAGGTTTATGGTTAGGGTGGGGGTCACCTTTAGAGTTAAGGTTTAGGGTTAGTGTTAATTGTAGACCCAGAGTGGAGATTAGGACTATGGTTTAGAATTATATTAGTGCTAGTTTTTAGGGTTGGGACACGGAAATATTTACCCTTTCTGGAACTATGCGCAGGACCACCTTTATAACCCGGACGGGTGTTCCTATTCCCGTGTCTTGCTTAGGGTACCATATAAGGTATCCTTACCAGCACGCTTTCAAACTCTTGCAAACCTTCCTGCCTTACCGTTATCAATTCCTGGTTTATTTTGGAAGATTTCGACACCCGTAGGAAATGAAACCCTCTGGTAAATACTGGGTTTGCGATCGGATTTCCAGCAAAGGCCAGTAGAAAGCTTTGTAACACACGAGTGATGAAGGCTGTTTGCGAGACTGAGGTTCAAAAATCCATTTAGTAGGAGTTTTCAACCAGCTTAAACATTTCCGAAGACAGACTATCAAAACATGGGGATAACGTTCAATGTACCTTACTCTTGGGCCAGTTTACATCAATACAGGTGAACAGTTTCCACTGCAATATTTGGGGCCTATAATTTGTGGTAACAAACGTTTTAAAGCTGTAAAACCTGCATATTCCCCATGGAATCTAATAATTGTGTGAAGTGGCACCTTGCACCCAAAGCAGAACAATCGTTTAGGTCAACAGGCTCATATTGTGAGTCAAGAATACGAAATTTTGATCCCACGAGACTAAGTTGCATATTCGAGGTCGAAATTCGCGTTGGAGACTGACGACCGCGTGCGTCGCCAACCCTTGATTCAGGGTTTTCTGTTCGCATTTCACCACCATGCACCGTGATCCCTTAGTCGGGCTGGGACTTAAGTAGGGTTGTGGCAGTGATTAGCTTGCAGCCATTTCATTCACAGTAGAATGCCGACCTTTGAAACAGCTGCTCTTTGACCGCCTGCAAAAAAGAATATGATATAAAACGGCTACTTAAGGAATATGCAATTTTATCATTGATTTTCAATGCACTTATTAATTCAAATACATTTTACAGAAAACACGCACAAAATATCCGTTATTATACACATTTGGTAGTAAATCGCATCCTCTTCAAATTTTATCCCTTTCGGTTTTAAAAAGTTTTTAATTATGAGATTTTTTAAGACCCTGAAATGTTAATATATATTATACGTCGTATCCGTCAAATATTAATACTACCCATAATGTATATAACACGATCCACATCTATTGCAAAATATTATGAGAAATGTGTGACCTCTTCGTCATAGTGTAGAGAACGTTGTGATTTTCCTTATCCAGAATGTAAAACAGCATGAGTGCAAGTGTAAGGGTTAACAATTATTCGGCAATTTAGAAACTTTTTAAAACCGAAAGTTACCCTTTATTCAAGTATATAATTAGCAGAAGATGAGATGTGCTACCAAACAAGTACAAGAAAGAATATTTTTGTGCACGTTTTCAGTGGAAATCACTGAGGAAAGTACATACTACTTAAGCTGCCATTTGTTAAAAAAGTTTGCATTTTGCTGGTGATCATTAAGAAGCTCGTTCAAAAGCCGGCATCCTACTGAGATTGAAATGTCTCTAAATAAGGGTTTAAGATACTCAGTATAATGACCTTACTCGGGTTATTTGTTCGAATCGAATACAAATTGCAGGATTTCGGTCGAAATTTCATGAGATAGCTTATTTACTGTAAGTAGAACGATTTACCCCTTTGTTTGATAATTTTCAAAGTCATGACTGATGGTGTGTCATTTGCTTGTTTATAGGTAGGAAACTAAGTGCTCACTTATCTCGCGACACGTCTAAGTTATCATCAAATTAAGTAACTTTAATGAAGTCGAGCCTCTGTTCGGCGCGTTCCACATGGCTGTAGTCAGTCGGGTAAGGGTTGAAAGTGAGTGCATGATGAGGAAAGCCCGAAATTCGAGTTGTATTGGTCCTGTCATACCCTAGAAACCAACAGTTTTCCTGCCTGACCTCAGCTGCCTTCACGAGCCTAGTCTGTTCACTGCCTTTGCCAACACCCTGAGCCACCATGATCTAACTGGTAAAAAGACTGATAGTGCTTTGTAATTAATTCATTTATTTGCTTGTGAACTCGTTTTTGGAATCCAACTTGTTATTGCTGCTTTATGCGTTCATTGACGAGCCTAGCAGGCGCATATCGCTTAGATTGTCATAGCCTGTGTACCACCACCACCACCTTATTGCCTGGCTTGTTCATGTTTTCCTTCCAATTTTCCTTTGAAAAAAAAAATTTGCAAGTCCGAGGACTTGATCCTCATTAGGCTTCGTCTGTACTTAATCTGTCTCTTAAAGATGCCTATGTCACATAACATCCCGCCCCTCTTGGCGGTACAACTAAGAGTTAAATCCTCCAACCTGTGGTACCGATTGCAACGACCTCTATAATTTTACTTTGTTCATCATTTTCACCACTGAACTCTCGTTTGGTTCCGCTTGCTGTTTGACCGCTCGTGTCTACGTAAGCCCATATTTTTTCCGACCACTGGTTTTGTCTGAAGGTTGTCCCTCCTATGTTACGCGATGCCCCCACTTTTGCTACTTCAACCGATTGCGGCGTTAGGAAACATTGTAATTCCCAGTTACTCCCCGTTAGGGTCTTCGAAATGTCCGTGGTTTGGTTAAGTAGTCCTGACCTTATCCAGGAAACCCATAACGTTTGGAAACTATAATCAATTTCCTTTGTTCTTCTTTCATGTTTTCGTATGCCAGACGCGTTTTTAAGCGTTAGCCGTAGCTGCTACTCCGATCCCCTTTTTTCGAAAATAACAATTTCTTATTGAATTTTCTCAATCGCAGCATTCTTGTTCTTCTTCTTTAAGCAATTCTTGGTTCGTTACGGTTTCTGATCACTGCGGTGTTTCCCTCGATCAAACATCCGATGCGCGATTGGAAATCATCAAGGTGGGCGGTCGGAGTCCTTGTCTTCTACTTGCCAATATAACTCTTTTGGTAGCTCGGCCTTTAAGGACAAGGACGTTCACCGCCAACCTAACATGACGGGCACAACACCGGTGACTAGCGTGTAAATTAGTTTATAGTGAGGTGGACATGCGCAGCATCTACCGCATCCTCACATTCTTCACCCACCTTGCTCTAATGAACAGGCAATGTCAAGATGACTGGAGATGGACTCGGGCACAGGGACTGACCAATCCTAACAGCCGGGCTACACGCGCCTCACACGACCCCATCCTCGCAACGCTTTCTGGGCGTCCTTGGGGCGATCCCGGTCTCAAATCAGGAAGAGTGCAAAACCCTGTTGCAGAGCCGCATGACTAAGACGAGGGGTGGGGTGGGAAGGTGTTGGGCAGTCGCGATTTTGTGCCGATCAAATTCCGGCCGGCAATTGATACCACCTGATACATGCACCGTGTGCCCATCGTTCCCGCACTTATGGTGCACAGATGAAGTATAAGAGCTTTGCCACCCAGCATTTCCGAGCCGAAGTTCATAAATGTGTTGCCGTCACCTGCCAGTCTCGAACAACTAGGTTGTTACCAAGAGGGAGACACGATCACTGGAGCAAAAGCTTTATTAGCCTGACATTTCGGATTCTCATTCGAATCCACCGTCAGAGTCAGATAAGGGTGTCAATGTCGGTGAGCCGAATCGCCCAAGAGCTCACCTGGATGACGAAATCTGGCCGTCAGCAATTCGCCTACGGGCCATCATCGCACCACTTGCAACCACGCACCAGGAGCGTGGGAACCGATAATCGTGGCAAGCACGCTGGGGCACAGCAACAGCTGGCCGGTCAGACAGTTATCACACCAAGCTCAACTATCTTCGATGCGCTCGGGAGCTGCCAATTGTGATAGGCGTGTAGTGGCCCAACAACTTCACCCTATAAATGCTGCCAAACCTGTGCAATCCAATACCCTTATCCGACTCTGTCTCCGATGGTGGATTTGAGTGAGAACCCGAAACGTCAGGCTGATAAAACTCGTATTCCAGTGATCGTGTCTCCTTCTTCGCGGCTTATTCCTGGAACTCACCTCTTCGCTTCTATTAGCAACTAGGTTGTTATTCACATCAGAATGCAGAGCACCGCCATCTACTTGATTCCTCGTACTTGGTGCTTTTTGTATCTAAGACGCCTGACAGATCGGTATGTGCCTGTACATTCAAACATCCATTGGCTTTTTTGTATAAATCCTTTCACTCCTGCCTCGCGAGCTAGCTCTAGCGCAGAGTTGAATATGCGTTCTCCGTTGTGCTTTGGATCATCAGTCGCATGATACCCAATAATTCAGAAGTATTATGACTACAGACAACGGAGCCCGCGATGACTCATTCTGACCTAGATGCTGTTTGTGTGATGACGCTGAAATTTCGGCAACCTTATTCGGGCGAGTCAAGTTGACTGCTAGTAGTCAGCACTGCTTTGTGTGCTTTCAGTTTTAATGGCAACAACTCTGTCAATCCAAACCTACACGGTATGCTTCTGAATGATACTCCTCAGGTCAATGACTGATTGCTGTGCTTTTATTCACCAGGGCTTCAATTGGTCCGCCCGCTGGCTTTCGGGTAGGCGGATGGCGAGCGCCATCGGATGGTTGTAGCGCATGCCCCATTGGCCAACCTTCAGCCAATGCGAGCTTTGCACGCTTCATCATTTCGCGATCCATCCCACCAAATGATGTGTCTTTATTTTTATGTGCCTTACCGCTCTTGTTGGAACCTCTACCAACGACGCACTTTTATTTCACAATAGATCCCGGAAGTATATCATCAAGGGCAATATTTTGACTCTCTATCCGCGATATCCTCACGACGGTTTCCTACCCGAAAATAACTCCTTCACCTCATCACAAGTTTACTGGAGCAAGCGGATCCATTTTGGAACTTCAGCGTAAACAACAGTTCCTGCTCAAATGGTGAGGTTTTCTCGTTTTCTTATGAAATTCATAATTTTGAAAAAATGACCTGAATGCTGACTTAAACCTTCTTTGCCAACCCTAATTCTGTTTAAAACATTTACTAATAAAAAATTTTATTACGTGTTTTTTGAGATACCAATCTACCCCATATCATTGTATTTACTTAGTCTGTTGTCCCCTGAGCTCCGAAATCGTCTCAGTTTTCTACTCGCTTATTACGGTGAGGATTTCCGTCTTGTTTGCGTTAAAGCTACCCCTCGGTCTCCGGCGAGTCGTCTGCATCGTGCTTACCAAATTTTTTGTAGCGGCATATCTGCCGAAAATCAGACCTCCGCTAGTCACGGTATATTTGCTATCCAATGAATGCTAACAAACATTCTGAAATGACTTTTTGTTTCGAAAAGACCGAGCTTCTTTCTGACTGCCTGCAAAAACTACACTCTGTACAAAATGACAACTTAGCTAGAAGAATTTTTCTCATTGATTTTCGATGCCCTTCTAAAATTGAATGTTTTATAGAAAACATGCACAAAAATATTCTTTCTTGTACTTATTTGCTAGCGAATTACGTCTTCGAACTTTATGGTATTTCGGTTTACAATTTCCTGAATAATTTCGAACACGACTTGCTGTTGCAACTGCATTCAGGGTTTCTAACCTACATACTGTATATATTCTGTCTAAAGAAAACACACATGTCTCTACTCTACGAAGAAGACATCACACAGGGCTATAAAAGTGTTCAATTGATGAGGATCATGTTGTATACTTTGTAGACAACAACATTAATAAATTGACGGATACTGCGTATTATGGATGAACTTTCATGATCTTAGAAAATGACATAATTAGAAACGTTTTAATACCAAAGGATACCCTTTCTTCCATTATGAAATTTAAAGAAGTAATTTGCTACAAATTAAATGCAAGAAAGAATTTGTGAGTATGCTTTCTACAACATCTTTTGGAACTGTTGGGGCGTCGAAAAGCAAGGATAGAAAAAGATCTTACTTAGGCAGTCATTTTTGCAGAGTATAGTTTTTGCAGGCTGCCAGAACGAAGCTCAGTCAAAAGCCGATATCCTGAAGTGACTGATAGATCCTGGGATTATGCTGGATGATAATTAGTATTACACCCCTAATTGAGTAAGTTTTTCAAGTCGAAAATGCATTTCATAATTTAACTGGACGTTACATGAGACAGCATATGTACTGTACTTCCTGTACTTCTATGGAAGAATTATGTCAATGACACGATAAATATTGTAAAGGAGTGAAGATTTCGTTTACCTAGAACTGCAGAAACTGCGACTGCTGACCTCGGCTTTGAGTGTTGCCTCCTAATATCTTCGTCAGTAAATATACAGCCAGTGGTGTAAAGCTGACTGATATCATACTAGTTTGTTTCTTCTAGACGAAGGAGCATTTCATAATATTATTTAGTACAATTTTGAAAGTCCGACTACCTGGACGAACGACCTTTCAATACCGTCCATCTCAGGAGGTGACTCCTCTATTCTTTTGCTCCACTTCTAAAGAGTCAGGCAGCCTGACAATCGATCAGGTGATGCCGACTTGCTTTCAAACCCCAAGTTGACAACAGACCGCGTACCAGGCTAGAACAATCAGTTTCCCTTAAAGGCGGAAGAACATTACCAACGAAGAGAAGGGATACTGGAACGGTCATTTCTGGCTCATTAGCCGTCATTAGCTAGCCATACCCAGCCCCAGGTGTTGCACCACCTAGGGCTTGAACCCGCGACCTGTTGCTTAGAAATCCAATGCTCTAACTATTGAGCCACGAGCTCGATTTCTTTTCGATTTCAATCGGTAATATAAATATTGGTTTCTATTTGTCTGTTTGTTTGCGAGTCCTCTTACTTTTACTGCATGCGGCTGTAATCTCACCGCATCTAGTCAGCCTCATTGATATTTCTGACACCACCTCATATGTTGCGATGGTCATCCGTAGTGGATCTGGATCTCTTAATGAACTTTATTGAGTCAGATTGTTTACAGTCATCCACTTAACTGGTTGTCTAGGATGTAGGACAGTGGCTTGGTACTCATGCAGTCTGCAAAGAACAGCTTACGCAAACTGTCTCCAACTTCTTTCTTAGGCGGCCTAAAATTTCCTCGTTAGGTTGTGCCAACAAGTGTGAGTCGTCTTCTTCGTTTGCTCCGCGCGAAGAATCACTCTTAAACAACGGTTGCTGATGCCTCCCAGCTTCAACGCTCCGCCGCACAGAAGGCCTAGTCGGAGTGGTGTGCGCTGTATGAAGCTGTCGGCATTGTTGGCGTGATATTAGCTACCTCCTGGGCGCCTAGAAAACCTTGTAGGCCACGTTGTTTCACACGACAGTGTCCTGCTCTGCCCATTTTCTAAAAAAAACATCAATTGCGAGATATTTCTTTTCCTCTTTCGAATGGATGTCTTCTCTTGGTCGCAGATTAGGTTCGAAAGAAATTCAACTTTCCGATGGTTTGCTTATCGTATTGCATTCTATATATCACCATTATAATCAATATAATCTAGCTAGGTCGGCCATTGTCCTGGCACCAATTCATTGTTGTTATTTCCGCCTACAGCATGACGAAAACTTTAACCATTGTCTATATCGTCCATTTGACCAAAACAAATTATGTGGTCTTATTTCAGTTGTTTAGAGTGAAAAAAAACAGCCTAGTCGCCTCTAGCACCAAGGTTTTACACGCCTGGAGTTCGTGATGTGAAACACATGCGTAGTGCTGTCTTATGTGCGGAACGGCCTACCCTTTATTCACTGCCTAAGTCAGCCTTCTTGGCTATTTTTTATCGTTTCGTGGAGTACGGTAGGACGCTCGTAGTCGTTATCTCTACATAATTATAACTTACGAACAACACCTTCCTTATCCGAGTCGTGTTTTTAACTGCTCCGCAGCCATATGCTCCCTCCAATCTCAGTTTTCGTTTCTGCTACATCCAACTGCTTTTCTCGAATTGGGATAATCCATGCACCAAACTCGGGAATCTATAAGCCGAGACTCGAATCCGGACTCTGTCGCCATTTCCTCTGCCTAATTACATTTAACGAACGTCATATTTGCGCTTCAAGGCAAACCTAAACGAACATTTTTCGAATTGCGACTCAATTGGTCGACTTCTCTCCTACACACCTTTAGCCACCCTTAATACCAGTGCACCATTTTCTCCTCTAGAGACTTGCCTTGTCGATTCGGGGACGGTGTGCTTGTCAGCTGCATTTGAAGCTTTGCTGCAGAAATGTTGCGTCTTATATATGGATTACGAGGTCCTTTAACGGAGTCCCTTATGAGCCAGGCGTAGTTTTTTTTACTGTAGGTCGTATGCTGTACGTCTACTTGAGTTATGGTACCATATCCTCGGCAGGAAATTGGTTTTCCTTTGTCCACAGGTTCACCCGAATCTTATGAGGCATAGCCATCAACGGATCCCGTCAGGTCCTGTTTCTCCAGACTGGCTCTGTGGGACGGCTTAGTAGAGGGCTGCTTTCCCCTCAGTAACTCGATAGAAGATGGAGGTTGCAATCCGAGCCTCCAGCAGACAGTACTTTATCCCCCAGAATTGGACTGACTTATCGTGCGGGCGGGGGTGGTTTTGTTTAATAATGACCTTCATTGGTCATGCCGTTGTCATACGACTGTGGCTTGGGATCTTTTTATAGGCAACCTCTTTGTCAGGCCGGGTCCCAAAGGTGCTGTATGATCCGCGACTTCGTATTAATTAAACGTAGAAGTCTGCTTCTCTCGTAGTTAGTCCTCGCTGGGTGTCATTCCACCACTCGCAGAATTTTGTCCACAGTAAGGCTAAAAGGCAATGCAGATTCTCTTTGAGTTTCAGCCGCCAGTCTCATGAGCAGCTAAACTAGGTGTTATCTACCTTCACCACAGTCTATCTTACGAGCAGTCTTTAAAGGCACTTGCTCGAGAGGTCTTTTCAGGCGTCGACTATGACGATGGTTTCACTTTGATCCGCATGCTTTAGCTCCTAGGGGCCTCTTTGATCGATCGCTTCAGCACCCTGAAGGGACTTCGCGCCGGAACTGCTGTGTCCTTCGGTCTCTTCGGGCCTCTTTTTGTCGCTGAACCCTCACTCCCGCCCCTTACCCACCCACACCCCACAAGAATCACATTTTCCCTAGATTCCCCATGGAGTTGCAGCTTACTCTCAACGGCGTTTAAGAATTTCGGTTATCATTTCATGAGGTCGGTCATTGACTGTACGTACAGTTTGAGGAACCAGTTTATGTAAGCATTCAGAGCCATAGTAGCGCACAGGATACGCGTAGACACTTCCACAGCCTCCTCAGCCATTGGATTGGCGCCCATCTTTAGCGTCGTGTGCATTGGAACTCGGTAGGTGTTCGGAACGAAATTAAGGTGGATCTAATTGGTGCTCAGGTCACCGCCGCTCCTTATTTGGGACAGTTTTGGTTCTCGGCGGGTGTGAAGGGTAAATCTCTATCTCTCCTTCAAACAATTTTATAAACTAAAATGCTGGACGTCCTACTCAACTTGCTCAAGTCACGTGTTGGCTTCTTGATCGTCAAACGTCTGTACGCAGACCCCTTGTGGAATGCGGTTATTACTCGTAAGCTATTTTACTGTTTATATTTTCTCCCTTTTGGGCGTTCTGCTGTCGCATATACATATTTGAAGACAAGCAAGTTAGACCGTCATTTCGATAAGTTTATTTTATTTGGTTTCCATAGAAAATGAGAACGTCTAATGTTGGTTTTTCCTCTCCAAAACCGTAAAAATATTCTTAACTCTGTCCCACACCCTTCTCATCTTTGACGTTTTCCTGTTTCCGCAAATGGGGCTCTGATATACTAAGCCCTTTAAGCCAGTTCAATTGAAGTCCATTCTAATAACCACCACACTTTTCTGATGTTATCTTTTTTCCCTTCTTCTACCAAGCTTCGTGTGGCCATCCTAGTGGTTTGCTTCTTTGTCAGTGCCAACGCTCTTCATGCAGGCGTCCTGTTCGATCCGGGCGACCATAACAGCACACTGGAGCCGTCTCCAGATCAGATCGATTTTGGCCGGCTGGGTTTCGTGAAAATGGGTATCGCGCTGGCTATGTTTATTAGCGTGTTGATAGCCTGCGGTCTACCCATTCTCATCCTCGACTGCATTCAGAAGCGCACCGATGCCGCTGCCTGCTCTCTCACCCCTCTGTCACGCAACGGACACGGGGTTTCCTCGTTTAGTGCCTGCAGCACCCCGCTCGACGCCCCCGTTCTGAGGGCTCCACCGATTACTGGAGACGTTGTAGGCGTTGTAGACGTGGGAACCAACCATGGGTTGCACACAATGGAGTCAACCCAGCTATTGACTGGAAATGGTGACCTCTACGAGGGCAATTCACTGTCCCCACCAGAGACGCATCCTTTTGAAGCCCAGTGGAGCTCTACCGGACCCTCTGGGTCACTGCTTCAGCCAGTCACCGAATGCAAGACTCTACGGCGTCGGAGGATCTATCGTCGACGCAGAGCGATTCAGCTCTGGACAAGCCGGATCACTTGCTTTGCAGCCGGTGTCTTCCTTTCGACGGGTAAGTCGACTGGTATCCTTCGACCCCACTGTCCAACCAAAATGTCCCCTCCCCTTCGCGAAAGACCATGTCCACTGTGTGTGTGCCCCCTAAACGGCCCACGTGGAAGATTCGTTGGACCAACACCGGGGCCAAATCAGGGTGCGGCAGGCGTTATTATTCTGGGATGCGGGCCCATCACACGGGGGATGTGCGTGCCCAACATGGGCACGCGTATGTGCAGGCTCATTCTGCACCCCGCTCTCTCACTCCGCGGGAGATGCTTCATCTGCGCCCGACCCCGCCTCCTGTCTTCTTGACTATGTCTTGACACCGAGCACAGGCTGGTAAGGGAAGAGAGAGTGCGGTAGATGCAGTGCAAGTTTACTGTCACTTAAAACTAATTTGCGCACGTCACCATCCCTGCACCACCCTTCTGTAGAGCATACGGTGGACATCCTCGGATTACCACGGTTGAACTGTCGTGTGCCACAAAGTAGACGCAGGACCACGACTTGCGTGTGAGGTAGCTGAGGCATACATGCGCAGCATTTACCATAGAAGCCACACCCAGGAGGAGCCATTGAGCTCGACTCTTGAGAGGACGGAGTTGCGCTATCAGTCGGCAGCTTTCCGGGCACCACTGAGCGCTTCAGGGTAGATTCAAGCGCGTTCGATTTATTACAGTAGGGAATGCGCTGATTGATGGATTCCCAGTTTTCGTCCTCGCTCTCTCTCTCTCTCTCTCTCTCTCTCTCTCTCTCTCTCTCTCTCTCTCTCTCTCTCTCTCTCTCTCTCTCTCTCTCTCTCTCTCTCTCTCTCTCTCTCTCTCTCTCTCTCTCTCTACATCTCTCTCTCCACACTCCCCTGCACCAGTCGACTCCCCGAGTTCTGTCAGCCATCTGGTGTTTGGATTGAGCGCAGTGGCTGCCATGGCGTGAAGCACACGCCTGTGCGTTCTGCACTACTCGTCTGTCCCCGCCCTACCGCGGGCTCTAACGCGTGCCGTCAGCATGTCTGACCCCTTTTGGTTCAGCAAATACACACACCGTGGCCCGTGGCGAATTTCCTATAAACGCAGACTTGACATTTTGCATCTACTCGGGGGTTCGAGTGATCGAACAAACGCACGAATGCTATGTTGATGCTGATTGGCCTTTGGTAGAGTGGAAAATAGTAAAGATCAATGCCCGCCCTTGCGGTTCTTTTAGGGGACGTCGCTATGCGTAATACAGTCAGCGATTAATCTCATGAAGTGTCAGCCGAAATTCTAAAATGCCTTTTCATTTAGGCAGGTTTGTTTAAGTGGGATTCTAACCTTAAGGATCATGTAGCATAATCCTATAATATTTCAGTCATGCCGAATTTAGATGCATTTCTCTTTGACCGCGTGTAAAACCACACTCAAAGAATATACAGTAGATTTTCTATATCTCATGAAATGTCAACCGAACTTCTGAAATGCGTTTTTGATTCGAACAAATTAGGGTTGTCGCATTGATTAGCTCGCAGCCTAATCCAAAGATATTTCAGTCACAGTAGGATGCCGGTTTTTGAAAGAGCTTCTCACTGACCACCCGCAAAATGTATACTCTGCAAAAATGGCTACTTAAGTACTACGCATTTTCTCATTGATTTTCACTGTCCTTATAAATTCAAATAAAATTTAAAGAAATCAGGCACAAAACTATTGTTTCTTATACACATTTAGTAGCTACGTGCGTCTGCTTCCAATTTATACTTTCGATTTTAAAAAGTTTATAATTGTGAGATTTGTTAAGGCCGTGAAATGATCATTTATAATACATCGTATCCGTCAAGTTGGTAATTTTATCTGTACGATATACAACGTGATCAACATTTATTCTGAAATATTATGAGAAATGTGTGACCTCTTTCGCACAGCCTACAGAAATGTGTGATTTTCTTTACACTGGATCTATACAGCATGTAATTTGGAAACCTTCAATGCTGTTAAGGTTCATAATTATTTGAAACTTTAGAAATTTCTAAAACCGAAAGGTACCCTTTCTTCAAGTATAAAATTGGAAGAAGATGCAATTTGCCACCAATTATGTATGAGAAACAATATTTTTGTGCCTCATTTCTACGAAGTATATTTGAATTCATAAGGACAATGAAAACCAATGAGAAAAATACAGGCTACTTAAGTAGCAATTTTTGCAGAATATAAATTTTGCAGGTGGTCAAAAAGAAGCTCGTTCAAAAGCCGGCTACCTACTGTTACTGAAATTTCTTGGGATTAGGCTGCAATATAAGCAATACAACAACCCTACTTTAGTGCTATGTTCGGAATTTCAGTCAACATTTCATAAGATAGGTAATCTACTGTATGACTGCTTAAGTAGCGTGCGTTTTTCTATTGATTGCCGATACCCTTATAGATTCAAATATCTTCTATAGAATTAAGCTTTAAACCATTCTTCCTCGCACTGACTTAGTAGTAACTCTCGTATTCTCTAAATTTAATATTTAATGACTGGGTAGATTCGTATTTTTTTTTAAAGAATTGTAATTTATGACCGTAAAATGTCCATTCAAATACAATTATTTATCTCCGTGTTCTAATGCACCTTATGAAATATACATCAGAACCTGCATGAACTTCAGAATATTATGGGATCCTTATGACGTCTTCTTAATGGCATAGAAAAATGCATTATATTTTTAAAATGAAGGGATAAAGTTTGTAGACTGAAAATCCTAAAAGCAAATGCAATAGGGAACTGAACAGCTTTTTAAAACCTAAGCATATCCTTTCTTTGTAGGAGACGTAATTTGATGCCAAGTGACTACAAGAGTCTTTTTTGAGCATGTTTCCTAGAAATCTATTTGGATTTAGATGAGCATCTAAAGTCGTTGGAAGAACTATGCTGTTTAAGTACTCACTATTTACCCAATGCGGATTTTGCGGTCGGCTGTAAACAGATGCATTAAAGCGCCGATATACTGCATTGACTGAAATATTTTGAAATTATGCTGCACGATAACCAATATGATAATCCTTCCTAAGCATTCCTCCCTAAGCGAGAGGGCGTTTCAGAATGTCGGTTAACAAGTCATGAAATTGGTCGCTGAATAAAACGGCTATACTCGGACACCTTGATGACTCACTCAAATGCTTCGAAATCCACGAAGAGTTCTATCAAACTATTGGGAATCATGGACCTGCATGGCAATCTGCCTCAAAAATTTAAACAGTCGCATCTAGGGTCAGGGCAATGCACCAGTCACACGAGATTGTAGTACTTTGGACCAATATCGCCAATCCCTCTCGGCAAAAATCCAGATCCTGGACGTTAATTCCGGATTTGGATTAATTCGCATGTCTCCGTATCGATTGTAATGTCAGCACGACCGTACCGCATCGCTGGGTACTTCCACCTCTTGTAGGATATAGCGAGCGCGAAACGTCGGTAAAATCTCGCCAGTCTCGTGCATTACTAGCAGGGCTGCCCTATCAACCACAAACTCATTGTTACTCCTGTCACATCTCGACCATCGCCACCGTGCGCCAAATTGGTTGCCTGCCAAATAACAACATTGGTTTCGGTAGGACGTCCTGGAAGTGATCTCTGAAAGTCTGAGAAATCAGTGCCACAATCTTCGGCCAACACCAATGGAGTCTTCTTTACCTGTCCTTCCCACACAGCGCGAACTAATTCGGCCGTAAACGCTCACACGGCAACACTCAGTATAATATCACCCATCAATCACACGATCGTGTGATGAGATTCATCCCTTCGTTTCTTATAGACAGTTCATAGCATGTATGAATGCTTGTTGCGTCGTTGGACAGAGACTTCGTGCCACGCCGACCATCACGCCCAATCTTGCCTTCAGTCAAATTGGCTGCTGATGTCATTTAGGTAAAGGATTATAAGGTCGTTCGAAGCCTAGCTTTCCAAGGGTTAACCGTCAGATACTCCTGTAAGCGATCACACTGCGCCGACAGTCGTGGCTTGGAAGGTTTTTAAATGCTTATATAACTCAGGAATGTGGATCAAATTCCAATGGCTCCTTAACGCAGACTTAATTATACTATCACTTAGCTAAGACTGCTTACCCCAACCTTTTCTTGAGTCCTGGTTTGTTTGAGGCTAGGGGCCATCGCACGCGTATGGTACGTGTAGACGTGGCCTCAGGCTCGCTTGGCACTGTGGCCACACCTATCTCTAGTCGTATCATTGGCGTCTTTTAATCAGAACATGTTCAATGTGGGTACAGGAAGCGAGGGTCCGGCAAATGCAGCGCGATTCTATTTTACTATGACCAGAGTTCGGCGCTAGCCACAACTGCACCCTTTCGGCGCCCATAACATTTTTCATTGATGATGATGATCGAAGCTTAATGTATACCCATGCATCGTTACTGTGTTTTTGTTTTGCCCAGAAATATTCGTGGGCTGGGCTTGAAATGTGCTGTCTGCCAGGTCGCTTATGTCTGATTGCTACATCAGCGAAAAAGCGTATTAGAGGACATAACCGTCGCGACTTTTCGCGACCAAAAACAAGCTTTACGGGCAGGTGTCAAGGGCTTTTTGTAGAGCCGCGGAAGTCAATGCATTCGAAGTAGTTCAGTAACTGTGTGTGGCGCTGTAAGAATGAGTTTTATGACCGCCTAATCAGGACATGCGAATAGGATCCGTCCTCAACGCATGTGGATTTGCGCCCAATTCCGGTGGACTTGAGCTTAGGATAAAGGCGACTGTTAGGGCTAATTTTCGGGTGAGGTTAGGCAAAAACTACACACCCGAGCGAACCCGATTAGAATCCGTCACAGGCTTCAACACGCCGGAGTGCAATGGCGAGCCTCCACCTGGGGTCAGAGCATTGCTGATCACCCTGAACCCGATGTCATGGGTTTATTAAGGGTTAAGGTTTTGGTTCGAATTTATTGTAAGATTTAGGTTTAGGGTAGGGTTAGGGTTAAACCACGGGGATTTGTACCCTTCCCGAGATGTATCGTAAAGCCATCTACGGGAAGTGGGCAGGGCGTTCTTATTCCCATGTCCCGATTTGGCCGGCATACAAATCATCCTTATCGCTAGAAGGCAGCTATCTGACACCGATAGCCTGATATACATGTCTTTTTGTCGTACGTCCTACCACTCAGGCCTTCTCAGGATTTCGCTCCTCACCTCTGGTTGTCATTTTTATGTTAGGCTTCATGGACCTCTTCCCGGATGTTGAGGAAGCAGTGACAGCGGCTCTCAGCAGCCTTGGTGTCCACCTGAAGTACCCCCTGTCGTCACTGTTTACCCTTGTCGGCTTCTTCACGGTCCTGCTGGTCGAACAGACAGTCATTGTCTGTCACAAGCACCACAGCCCCGACACTCCAAATCTCCCGCATGACTCCTCCATGTCCAATGCCTCGCAGGCAGAGAGTTCGGGAGTCACTGCCGACCTGTCTGCGCCCGAGCTTTCAGACACTCCACAGGTCACCTTTGTCGATTCTGTGGAGGGAGGTTTACAGGAACCCCAACACGACAGTGACCAAGCCTACCACAATCCCCAGCATCATCACCATCTGGCCATGGGCCAGAATTCTGGTTCCATCATGCGCGTCTTCCTACTCCTCATCGCGCTTTGTGTACACTCGGTGTTTGAGGGTTTGGCTGTTGGTCTGCAGCGGAGCGTCTCCGAGGTAGTGGCGCTCTTCTCTGCGCTGATGCTGCATAAGCTGATCATGGCGGTTAGCATCGGTATGAGTCTGGCTACCTCGCGTCAGCAAAGCGAACGCACTGGTGCTGCGCCTAATTGCAAGACGTTGCGCATCCAGGTGGCCTGCACCACTGTCTTCGCGCTGGCCTCTCCCCTCGGTGTACTGATTGGCTCTTTCCTGGTTGCTCAACGTTCCTCCGGGGCCCTCTTGATGACAATTGCTGTGCTTCAGGGTTTGGCCTGTGGTACCTTCTTCTTTGTCGTTTTCTGTGAAATGCTGCCCAACGAATTCAAGGAGGGCTCCGGGGATAGGATTTTGAAGTTTATTTTCCTCCTCCTTGGATTTGTCCTGGTGGCCGTTTACCTTGTTTTTGAGCCAAAGTAAGTGCCACTGCTGCTGCTACCCCTCCTCCTGCTCCCTTTATCCCCGCACATTCTCAGTCATTCCGCAGACTCGTATCTCTTGCGTGCATTATCCGCATGCGATGCCTGTGCCCTTGTGTAAAGTACCCGGCTGTTTCTCCGTCTACCAAGTTGCTTTCTTTCGTACTCCTGTGCCTACCTTAACAGGCTGTTTATAACCATTTCGGCATGATTTTAATCCCCCTTGTATTTCGATTACTACTAATTATTACTCGCTCATTGCAGTTGTGCCGCGGGGTCTTTTGCATACCCGCGTTTCTGCCTGTGTGTCTGTCGCTTTCTTACTTTCTCTTGCCTTAATATTCTTCCCATAGTATTCCTTTGCGCATTCCGCGTTTCTCTATCGCCATGATTATTCCCTATGTCCCTCAGTGTCACCTAAAGACTTCGGCTAAAATCTGAGTTCATTTTCAGACAGAAATACTAAAAACAAGCTGTGGAAGGGGATGCACAGCGGCGAGTTGCGCAGTCTGTCTGCTTCAGTCCACTTTTGTCAGTTTCCTGGACTCGATAGCGTCAGTCTCAAGATTCTTCTATAGGATCTATGTGCTAATGAAAATTACTTGTGTGAGTTCAGCTATCTTTGAGGGGGGAGGGCATGCTGACTAGTAAGTCTAATGGCTAAGAATTTGGAAGGATTATGTAGGTTGGGTTGTGATCGTGGTTGTCGTGCAGCATAAACCCCCTGATATTTCAGTCACGCTTGAATGCCAACTTTTGCGGGTAGTTTCATTCGGACGCCTGCGAGACGAAGAGGACTTCCGTTGGCAGTTTAATGAATATTGCGCGGTTAACCCGCTGTGGCTGAGAGAATTTGGCCCACATATTCATATAAACTTTCAGTCTATGTCCATAAGCCTTCACATAGACTGATTTACTCCAAGTTAACGACTAATTTCAGAGCTGCAATTTGTAAACTAGGGTATCTGCCAAGAAGCACGCCGGAAATGCTGCGGGGACCCACTGATGAGCTGGACCCCTTGTAGTTGTGTTAAATAGCGGCGAAATACCGACAAAGCACGCGTCTCGGCTTTAAGCTAGTATCTGCGCTGTGAGTATGGCTCCATCGGTAACACCTAAATATACTACTGCCGGCCTGTTGGCAGTTTAACGAATATTACGCCGTTACCCCGCTGTGGTTGATTGAATTCGACCCAACTATTCATATCAACTTTCAGTCTAGGCCTGAAAAACCCTCAGGTAGACCGATTGACTCTAAGTTAGCGATTAACTTCTGAGAAACTTAAAAAGCAACAGTTCGATAATTTATGTGATTTTTCCGTAAACCTCCGCTGTTCTGACGAATTTACCTACGTTTTGTGCACCCCAAAAATGCTTTCTTTGTACTCCATTGGTAGCAAATCGGTTTTCTTCAAACTATTGCCCTAATAAAAGCACTCTCAGTTTTAAAAAGTTTCCAATTACGAGTTTCTTAGGACTGTGAAATTTCAATTCAAATGGAACCATATTTGTCCGTATAGTAATGCTCCTTGTGAAGTATATATCATAGCGTAAATCCAGTGCAATTCTTTCTAATAATGTAAAGAAAAGAATGATTTTAACTGGAAAGTACGCATCTAAACCGTAAACCCTAAAGGAAGATACATCCACATATCTGCCATAAAATGTACCCTGAAATTAAAAACCTATTTTGGACCTGTAAAAAATTTTTGAGTATAATATTTGAAGAAAATATGATAGGGTATAAAAGGACTACGAAAAAAAATATTTACAAGCACGTTTTCCATAAAATATTATGAGAGCTTTGAACCTCAGTTTAAAATGTCCATACCAGTTAAGTAGCCATTTTTTTGCTGAGTGCGCTTTTTTAAAGGTGGCCATCACAAGCCGGCGTCCTAACGTGACTAAACTATCTTACGTTGATGCTGCTGCATGATCATGGACCTCAAAGGTCCACCTACGTAGCTCCTCTTAATTGGAAAGGCATTCCAGAATTTCAGTAAACACTTCATGCTTATGGTGACTAACTGTGGGGCTCCATGAAGGTGTACTGAATTCGGTAGCTGTTGTTCTGATGATTGCTTCTTCCGACATTTCGTGTTCCGAAATCCGGTGAAGTCTGGTTCCGTTATGAGGTATCTAGTAGTGGAGGTAGATGAACATTGCCGGCAAAGACGAAGGAGATTGGAATGACAATTTCTGGTTTTTAGTCGTCGTCAGCCAACCATATCCAACCCCAGGTGGTCTACCACTCGAGGCTCAAACGCACGATTTGTTGATCAGAAGTTTAACGCTCTTACCAGTGAACCGCGGGCTTGTTGTCTTGCCGATGTAGATCTGGAATGTTGACCTTGGCGGATGAACGCCTCACCGATCGGTTGTGGGATTCAGTCCTCCGGTTCTACCTTGGGGATTGCTCTCGGGTCCCGCCTGCAGCCGCACAGTGGCTACTATTATAGGCAGAGGAACATTGCGAACGAAGAGAAGGAAGACGTGAATGAGCATTTCTGGTTCGTTAACCGTCGTCGTCGGCCAGTGAACCACCCGAGGCACCAACCCGCTAATACCTGTGACGTGGCGTGCCTAGACTGGATATTTTTCGGGTCAACCACCATCCCAAAGCTTATCTCCAATCCTCTGGTTTTGCTATGACTGATTCCATTTGCATAATGCCCACGATTCCTTTTATGAAGGTGCCTGATTTTCCAGAAGAGCAAGAAATTTGGAAGATACAAAAATTAGGGTTTGTAAAGAAGCTGGTCTTATCCAGTTTTGCGAAGAGGAGTATCACCCACGAAGACCACAATAAGATGAACCGCAACGTACAAAATTGGTCCATCCGGAGTACCCAGTATAGCCTTTGCTTTCGGGAGGTAAATCGGGACCAGTCGTTGAGCTATTTTCTAATTAAGATATACGTATTCAGGGCTGTTATTATTAATGTTCAGCTGTTTTCAAGCTTGTTAAGATTGACGATTCAGTCTGATTTCCGGCAAAACTGCAAGTAGGCAATCGTGCAAACCTGCTGATGAATTTTTGTAAACAAATGCCAGTCCGTACTGGCTTATTCAAGTGTTTGTGCTTGATGCACTTTTGACCTCTTGGCATGACACTTATTCTGGTCCACCTAACAAAATTGTGCGCAGCCATCCTAAATGGCTACAGCTTGCTGAGGTGGCATGGAGAGTTTACTTCACAAAATCCAGCTTCTGGGTTACTGGAAGACAAGGGCGGCCATGTACGACTCTAGGTATCCGCATCCCTTCAAACTTTACGTATGCGAGAAAACCCGGAGTCGTTAACTTTTAGGCAGACGCTGACCTGACGAGGAGACAGTTCGCTTTGTCTGGTTTGGCCTTTCTGACAGTTATGTCATCTCTGAATGCATGATAGGACCCTAAACAATAAGTCGGGCAGACAAGAACAGGTCGTAAGGCGATCTTCAGCTTATTAGCTGGGACAAGTTAAATCTTTCTTCACTGTTGCTGGGAAGACATGAAACAGCAAATTGAATTAATGAGGTTGGGGCAAGCCTATGTTCCAAGTTCCGACAAAGGAAAACACATGAACACCGTGGTTACGCTGCTGATCAGGGGCCTAGGCAGAATATGAATTTCCAAGCGGTTCACATTATCGCCTATTAGGATATACATGAACTCTATGGTGTGAACTTGCGTAGCCGCACGTGCCTAACGTTGAACCATGAGAATATGTAAATGGGATAGTAGCCAGGAGTACTATATTTTTGGTGAAACTATTTAGGAATCAAGTTACACGATGTTTTTTAGATACCGCAGGCTGCTTGGTAGAGATGACGATATCGGTAGCGAACGCGACAATAGCCACTACTGGCAGAATGACATTACGGCCAATGACAAGGGAGGCTGGAATGGCTATTTTTGAATTATTATCCGATATCCGTCATTTCGATCGGAATTTTGTGCGCAATCAGTCCCTCATTCTGATATC
Organism: Schistocephalus solidus; assembly: GCA_017591395.1. Taxonomy (NCBI): domain Eukaryota; kingdom Metazoa; phylum Platyhelminthes; class Cestoda; order Diphyllobothriidea; family Diphyllobothriidae; genus Schistocephalus; species Schistocephalus solidus. Next base: position 435,128 of record WEDG01002931.1, on the reverse strand, counting down.
TTCTGCTTTATCCTTTCTATCGAGACTTCATCTGGGGGTTCTTAATGCTCGAATGCTCAATTTACTAAGACCAGTCATTCCCCCTTCCTTCCTTCTTACCTAAAATGTAGGAAAAATTCCTGCCCCTTCATATGGCTGCATATCATTAAGCCTTATCATTACACCTTCCTCTTCCCGTCACGCTCTCCATCACTCCCTTCTTTTCATCATCTCCCTGAATTTGGTTGCTTAACTGAATTAAAACTCCTTCAAATCAAATAACTGCAAATTATGGACTTGGTGGTGAGTCAAATAAAACTATTGTTCGATGTTTCGTTTATTCAGGTTTAAATGGCGCATTTTTACATCACTGAGACGCAAACCATAAAGATGGAATTTCAGCTTTAACGAAATAATTATGTATTTTTCGTACTCTTTTCCAATGAAAACCTTTTGCTATTTAGGATCTTGGGCCAAGTAGATGAGGGTCTTCGTTTTACGGTAGAGGCGAAAAAGAAAAGTGATTACTTTGTTTAAGCAGTCAAAGCGCGGTGGCAAGCGAACAGGAAATTTGAGCATGAACATACCCCCGAGGAGAGACACTGACAATTCTGGTTCAGAGATATGAACTAGAAATGACAATCGTGCACATTTGAATGAGGCTTGCCTCTCATTGAGCCTCATGTGTGCTGCACGTAGATACATACGTAAGATATTTGTGAGTATATATTTTTTCTGATAGAACACAATTTATGGCCAGTAAGCGCGTCTCTGCTGAAAATATTTCTTAGTACATGAAAGTTCTTATCATAATGGCAATGCGCGTACAATTATTCAACCATCAAATTGACTTTACCAGTGTCTTCCTTGATCAAAGTACGGTTTTTATCTAGCCACTATCACCTTTTTTGTAGAAGACCTTAGACTACATATTTTCGAATGTTACCGGTGGGGACTCAATCAGGGCGTTATGCTATTTCGAGGGTCACGGACGGCAATGTCACAGTTTACCCAACTGCATGTTAGGTGAAATGATGGTGACTTACGCATTACTTCGTTTATGATGATAGTAGACTTGCGTAGAACCTACCATACTCTCTTCACGCTCACTCAACCCAGCGCTGTGTCAATAAGGAGTCAAGAAAACAGGAAAGGGGATCGATTTTAGTAGCTGAAAAAGCTAATAATTAACGCTCGAGTACAGGCACTCTGTGCAAGTACGAAACGTAGGCATTTGAGACTGTCCAGAGGTGGTTGGAACGTAGGTGCAATGATGTGTGCAATGTTCAATGTGAATTAGGAACTGAGTTCGAGAGTTAGCAGATGCGCCGAGGGTATATTTTGGCCTTCCTTCGCATATACGCACCTTGAAATACATCTTTTTTGCTGCCGAGTGATTATTTACATTAGTTCAACAGAAAGCTCACTATCAAAAAACTCGACTAAGTCGAGATTTTAATGCACTATTGGTCGCCTCGGACAATTGCACAGTCGAACTTTTGACTTGAAAATAAAATTCCCTCCCCCATAAATGGCAAATTTTGAGCAACAATTAATCAAGCACAAGTGCTTAATAACATGGGTCCCGTTTTACGAGAAGACCTAACTAAGACTGAAAATACTTCAATTCGTAGCACCGTTTCGCAGGAGTTATTATGCCGCACTCCTGTGACAGTACTCACTGGACACCGAGAAAGTGGCGACAGCTAAGCTTCGATGGGGTGGACAATTCAGTGCATAAGAAGTAACTAATTTTTAAGTGAGTTCCTGAACGATTCTACTGAAAACGTGGCTATCGAATGAATCGTTGTGAATGGGTCCCCAAAACACACTATGCATCATAATTGGTCAACGAAAAGAAATCATCTTACAAATCGGCTCTGGCGTTTTAACAGCTTTTAAAGAAAGTGCTGAAGAGTGGAACCAAAGATAAATTTCGACAGACCGCGGAGGGAGTAGTAAACGCGAATTACTGATCGGGTTACAGAAAAAAATAAAGTACACGCTTTAGCATCAACTACATCAGAGCGCTTGATTAGGTACAGCATAGAATTCGCGACTGTAGCCCTCCTACACCAGTTTTTTTAAGACTTAATGCAGTTTTTGCCCTCCAAACGCCAAGTTCTTTCTGTGTTTCATTTCTAGAAGTGGTATTCCGTTCCGATATATGGTGCGCGTATGGTGGACGTGATTTCAACCTTGGAGACGCAGCATGGCGTATTTTTTTCCAGTGGAACAACAGGAGTCAATTACAGAACCACTTCTCCGATCGGCGAAGATTTTCTTGTAAGTTGGATTCGTCAGCAGCACTATGAAGAATTCCAGGCTTTTTATAGCATTTGAAAAATGATAAACTATCAGTTCAATTCTTGTCCAAAATCCGTCATTAGCAGGAAAAATAAGGTCTATCCCAGCATTGAACCTCGCGGAACTCCACTCTCGATGACAGAGTGTTTTGATTGCTGTTGCTCTACACGACCGTAGATTCCGATGAGGTCCACCAAGTGCTCCACAGGAAGGTTGTGCAGGGACGATGACATGTGCGCAAATTAGTTTTGAGTGATGGTAGACTTGCTCTACATCTAACGCAACCTCTCTTTTCCTACCTGCCTTCGTCCGGTGTCAAGATAGAGTAAAGTAGACCGGAGACCTGATCAGGGGCAACGTGTCACAACGCCGCCATGTTCGGCGTTTGTTATGGGAACTGAACCTTAATAACGCATGCATGCCTGATCTAGCCATTGCATTGGTCCGTCGCATTTACCGCGCTGCTCGTTTGAGAAAGACAGACGAGGAACTTTTCGATCCATTTAAGAATTTTGCCTCTGATGCCCAGTACGCTCAACTTGTACAGGACGTAATCCCAGGGCATCGTGGAATCAATGTAGGTGACATGCACAGCGTCTTGTTCCTCGAATGCTCTTTTCCACCGTTAAAACACACAGTTGATGGTGCACCAACTTCCTTTGGCCACAACCTAATGGATCTCACTCTCGACCAACCTCTGGTACAGAAGGTTAACATACCAACGAGATTTAGAGAGAACCAGAGAGCAAATTGCCTGGACCTAGTATTTACGAAAGACTTCTCTAGCATTGATGAAGTGTATTCTATTGCACTCCTCGGTAAGAGTGACCATAGTACGCTGATGTGGGATTACTCACTTTATTCTCAGCGCCAGAATGGAATGGAATGCAAGCGAAATATATGGAAGGCTGATTTTAACGCGATGAGGAAAGAACTGATGTCTATGAGATGGGATTGTTTGCTTAAATGGAATCCAGAGGATGACTGGCAATCATTTAAGACAGTCTCACTCGATCTGATTGAACGCTTTTGTCCAGTGAAGGTGCAAAAAAAGAATAGTCACCCCGCCTGGTTAACAAGAGAACTTAACAGGCAGCTAAAGAAGAAGAATAAAAAATGGAAGGTATTCAGGCAAACAGTGTCAGCAGAGCATCTCAAAGAATTTCGTCATCAAAGAAACGCTGTAAAAAGAATGATCCATCAGGCAAGGAAGAACTATGAATCAAGAATTAATCAACAGGCTGAATATAAACCAAAACTTTTATTCCATTATACCAATAGTCGACTAAAAAACAAGGATCCAGTAGCAGTACTCATGGACGGGAATAATGTTGAATTCGTTGAAATTTGCGACAAAGCCGAGTACTTAGGTCGTTTTTTTGCCTCGGTTTTCACTAGAGAACCGGAACTTCAGCTTGACCACCTCAACAGTGCTGTTATAGACGCCGGTCCAGTGCTTGAATATATACTCTTCCAGGAACCTCTCGTGGAACGAGAACTGCGAAATCTGAAAGAAGCGAAGTCATCTGGTCCGGACGATATACCGGCCAAGTTCTTAAAAGAACTGGCCAGCGAACTGTCCAAACCACTAGCGCATATATTTAATTCGTCATTTGAATCAGGGAAATTGCCATCTAAATGGAAGGCAGCAAATATATACCCCATATACAAGAGTGGTGCTCGATCTAATGTCAACAATTATCGGCCTCTCAACCTCACCTCCATTTGCTGTAAAATAATGGAATCAATAATCAAGAAGGCAAACATGAAGTTCCTTGAGGACAACCAATTACTCTCAGATCTCCAGCATGGCTTCAGACAGAATCGCTCCTGTCTTTCTAGTTTATTACTCTCCACAGAGCAGTGGACTCGTGCACTGGACGAAAATGGTAGGGTTGACGTCATATACACTGATTTCAAGAAGGCGTTTGACAGTGTCCCAAACAAACGTCTCATCTACAAATTATCTAAAATTGGCATAAGAGGAATGCTGCTGACATGGATCGCAGACTTTCTTACAGGTAGATTGCAAACTGTGTGCGTCGATACCTCAAAGTCAACACCTACTCCGGTTCTATGTGGTGTCCCCCAAGGTTTGGTATTAGGGCCGTTACTCTTCTTAGTGTACATCAACGACTGTTTCGACGACCTGGGTTGCAGCGCCATCATGTTTGCAGATGATGTTAAATTGTGGAGGGTCATCAGATCTGATTTGGATAGGCACGCACTTCAAGAGGATCTCAACCGTCTTAGCAGCTGGTCTGCTCATTGGCTCTTAAATTTTAACGTTGGGAAGTGTGTGGTCCTAAAACTGCGTACCAGAAGGACCAGTGAGGAGGATGATTCCTACCAATACATTCTCAATGGGCAGCCCCTTTCAATTTTTGAGGAACAGAGGGACCTTGGTGTTCTAATAAACTCCTCACTTAACCCATCTTCACAGTGTTTAAAGGCAGCTAAACGCGCTACACACGTCTTGTTTGCGCTCAGACGTGGATTTGTGTAGATTGATAAGGAAATATTCCGAAAAACCTACAGGGTATTTGTTCGATCTCACTTAGAATATGCCATCCAGGCCTGGCGTCCGTGGTTTGAGAAGGATTATCTACAGCTGGAACGAGTGCAGGTGAGGGCTACGAAGCTGGTCAAGAATCTTAGTCATCTGCCTTACGAAGCCAGACTGGTTGAACTTGATTTGTTTCCTCTAAATTACAGGCAACTACGCGGTGACCTCATCCAAACCTACCGGATTGTCAGAGACCGCGAGTTTGCCCTAGAATTTGCTGACTTCTTCGAATTGGCTGAGACGGATCATCTGCGGGGTCATCCCTTTAAACTGTAGAGGAAGTTTGTCCACATGGAAGTCCGTCGGAACGCCTTTTCACAGAGGGTCGTTGGAGCATGGAACGGACTCCCTGACGAGGTGGTCTTTTAAGAAACTGTTGACACATTTAAATTCAAACTAGATACTCATTTTCTGAGAAAATATTGTAAATATAAGGAAGATTGTGTAAGCAGTGGCAGCTTGCACCTGGCCCACGCCTATCGATGACCCTACATTTTCATTTGTCAGATTTATCACTGTAAACGTTTGTACTGTTGACATTTTTGCATATGAATAGGGAGCTCAAGGGCGAAATCCTTCTTCCATTAATAAAGTGACTTAAGTGACTTAAATAAAGTTTGTTATGCACCATCTTTCCTTACGAAACCCGCATTGGATAAGAGGTTATGTGTTTTTAAATAATCATTGTTACCATTTTATAGTCTTCACCATGACTTTGCAGCAAATGGAGGTCTGGCTGACGATACTGTAGTTTGCTACAAGTGGGAAAAGCATCCGTTTTGCGAGCATCAACGTAATCGGAGACCCAAATCAATTATCAAAGGATAGGTCTGTATGCAATGCGGGACCGGTGGTAATCGGGGTTTTACAGCTAGAGCTAAACGATGTAAATAATTGCGAGATAAATCTTTAAAGTTGAAAAAGGTTTGTGTATTTGCGGAAATTGTTTAAATACATTTTTATCCTTGAAAATCACCCCTTAACTTTAAAAAAGGCATAAACAGCCAGATGGTAATGTCGCCAGTGAAGGATATCCGCAAGGTGAGAGATCACGAAGACAATGTGACCAATTATATCGAAGGCATGCAAGTGGCACATATACCTAAAAGACTAAGCATGAAAGAGTAACCGGAGTACGATCTCATCAGCGGATAATTGAAAAAATGGAACCTAACGGCTTATCAGTGCACCAAAGTTAAGCGTAGGAAGTGAACGAGTAGATAAACCTATTTGAAAGTGAACAGAGAAAAAACGGACAACGAACGTTAAATGTGGTCGGATATGAAATTAAGCATGTAATATTTGTAAAGCATTAAGAATGACGATTTCGAATATTTTTTTGCTTTGATTATCAAAACCCAATGTACAAGACAAACATAGCGAAGGATAGGAACACACAGTTGGATTAACCGAGCGAAATATAACAAATAGGAAATGTAATTCAGGTTCAAAATGTAATATCTTTCTTTCAAGAAAAAAGAACTACTGCTGGCATGTCAAACCAGTGTGTGCCGTCAACAAATGAAGCTTTACCCAAAGAGAATGTGCCCTGACAGTGGTCTTCGAATGTAGTAGATTCCGATGGCCGAGGTCAAACAGAACAGGGTCAGTGATGTAAAATTTCCAATTGACAGTATCGAAGATTGGGAAGATAAGCTTTGAATTTGTAAGAGAACATTGATGAATTGCATACTGAAAGTCGGAGTAGAAGATGGTCTGAAAAGTGCTGAGACGTCTGCACGGCCACTCTGCAGAGGGAAAAAAGAGAGGTGGGAGGTCCAGGAGTTGACGTCCAAATTGATGAAACTAAAGTCACATGGCTTAAGAACAACGGAGGAAGGTTTCAAATGCAGCACTGGGTATTGGGGACGCAGGACACACGCCAGCGAAAGGTAATGCTCAGACAAGTGGACAATAGGAGCTGAAGCTCATTGAAGGCCGTTATTCTCATGTGGGTAGCTAGAGGTGGCATAATTGCCACGGACGACTGGAGGGCATATCGGAAACTCCTATCAGGAGTATATCAACATTTTACAGTCAATCTTAGTCAGCATTTCGTAGACCCCATGAGATGGAACCATACAAATGCCATCGAAGCCTACTGGAGTCGCCTGAAACGGAAACTCCGAGAAGGTGGACCTATAAAGAGTCGAAAACTATTGGAACACCTAAATGAAACACAATAGTGAATTTTGCTTGGTCTTAACACGAAGAATCTCACTGTTGCCTGGGACAACTTCTGAAGTAAATCTATATCACTTTACCATCCTATGCAACGCCCTCGGCCAAGGCAAACAATAACTGTAAAGTAACCCCTTTTATTACTTGAATTTTTTTACTTTTATAGATAGTGCCATGAAACCGCTGAATTTATGTTTTACAAATGTGTGCCGTTACTACATATTTTCTTGTGAGTGGTGCAATGCATTGAGTCGAAGGAAGATGCTGGGATGCATATCTAAGACTGAAAAACCGACTGACGGAGAAGGACCTATTACTCCCAGGATATCGCCAACGACTGTGGTGCTAAACGGTATATGAATGAAGGAAAACCGTGTAACGGACTGAGGAAACGTGTTTTCTAAGGCTATACTCGATGCGTGACGCAACATAAGGTAGGAACTTGGAAGAAGCCAACGTAGTTGCACAAATTCTGAGTTGGAAGTTGAGACAATGCAGTAGAAAGAGAGTAATGGTTTAGACGGCAGCAACATAAAACCTAGCCACTGAAATGAGCTCAACCGAAATTAAACACCTCTACTTTAGCAATATAAGTAGATAGTATAAATATTATTCTGCGTTGGGTACCATATTGCGTTTTTACCGTTTTGGGAATATGTGGAATGTGGCACTTTTTCAGTCCAAGGGAAGAATTCCGTTATCGAGCGATTTATGACATATAGCGGATAATAGCTTCGACAGCCTTTTGCAAGTTCAAAGTACAGCTTTAAACATCGCTCGTTATCGAAAGAGAATATTTTCAATAGTTGACGCTCTCATACTTTCTTGATCAGATGGAATGAAATCCACTTTTATCGAGAAAATGGACTAGAAGAACTGAGAAAAATGCTCAGCTTTGTTTGTGCTCAGTGGCACCATGGGGCAGTGCTTGGGAGAATAACAAAAGATAACGTACTTTCCACCAAATCCATCAAGAACTTAGGTAGGGAGCATTTCGATTTCTCACTCCGCAGAAATCTACTGGTCTGGAAAGCAGTCTTTTTGAAAGGCAGATCGCAGTCAGTGTGCACGCACAATGCCAAAATTATGTCAGTGGCTGTTGTGAGCGGGCTCAGTTCTCAGGCCTTTACTATTGTTGATCGATATCAGTGAATGCATGACGGGACTGGACTGCATGCAATTTATACTTAGAGGTGATGTAAAATTTTTCAAACAATCCAACTCAATAAAAATGAAAGAACTCTTCATTGATAACCTAAAAACCTATGCTACTCGTCTCACGGATGGCCCCTGAAGCCCATCACCAAGAATAGTCTCTCTCGTTCCAGATCCAAAGAGAGAAGGTGGACGTAATGGCCAGTACGTCATCAATGCTTCCTTGACGAATGACTCCGAAAATTTAACTGAACAAAAGATTACAGGTTAGTATCTGTAAATTCCGCCTTCCAAAGAGACAATTGATCCAATCTCACCCGAACTGTGGAATCCAGTTGCGGTGTCAACTGCGAAAGCAGCGTACACAGCCTAAGGATAGGGTTGACTATTTGGATAAAAAATAAGTCGTTGGCGACGTTCCCTGTGGTATTTTCAATACAGTTTATTGTGGTCAAACAGGAAAATTGGCTTCAACGTGCCTACGCTGACATCAGTTGACCGTTACTGGGCGAGACTACTTGTCTCAAGTTGCCGTGCATACACGGGAAATTGAGCACAGATTTGCATGGGGCCAAACTTGCATTGTTAATTTCTGCCCAGCTAAGGAAGGCCACGAATTTTTGGTGGCTTTTCACTCCGATGAATCGTGCATTAGTCAACACATCGAATTGGATGCCATGCACAGCAACCTCAAAGAACTGTTAACCCACAGTGAGAGTTATTGGCAGGAATGACAAATCCATAGCGATTTTCAGCCTTACTTAAAATGTGAAATGTTTAAGCACACTTACTACACGTCTGACGACGATCTAGGGAATCAGCGTCAAAAATTTACATCAGAAATTATGTAACAATTTCCCGAAGAACTTATTTCCTTGGAATTATACTTCTTAGAATGCCAATTTTCCCAATTCATAATGTGAGTTTTACAGCACTATGCTAGCAATTGGATTTCTTCTATTTTAAGGAACGTTTCATGCACCAAACAAAATTTACGTCTCACACAAGTTCCTAGTTTGCAGTGTCTTCACCGGGGATGATTGAATGCACTGTTAATCTTCCATACACATATGAATCACCGGAAATTATTTAAAATAGTTGACTGGAGTCAGAGATAGTGTGATGGTCTGCTTCCGCGATCAGAACCGCCACCGCTGACTCATCGTGCCTTCGCTTCCCTAGAAGCAAGCGTATATCGAGGCGATAGCGGGGCGATGTCGCTTTTTTGCTATAGGTATATCGAGTCTATGGCGATTTTATCCGGCGGATCTATATCGAGGTGATATCGAATTTTCAAGATACTCCTAAACGGCGACAGCTCGCTGTACAGTATTACGGGCGCTTAATTTACTTAGCTTAATGCTGGCGTCCACCTATAATCTATTCCGGGAGCAGTTTTTTCTCGGTTTAAATTTAAACTCTCTTATGATCGCCTAATTTAAATGACCAAAGTATACTTATCGGACCGAGTGACCGACAGACGCACAAGCGACCCCCCTTCCACATGCAGCAAACGTGTAATGCGAAAGCTTGTCTAATAATAGTGTGTTGTAAAAAATAAGAAACCATACATGCACAAGTGCTGAAGGAATTGTGTCACAGCTCCTAGGAGGTGTTGAGGCCATCCATCGGCAATGCAGAAGAACCCACTGAGTCCTGGGACGATGGTCCACAACTGCTTTCTACAGTTGATAAATAATTGTTAATTAGTGTTGAAATTACACTATCGGCTGGTTTTCGTTGCACAGTTTTGTTTCTGTACACGCTTTTTTAGTGTTTCAGGTGACAGTTTAAGTCGTTTTGTAACAGCTGCCTCCAGGGCAGCAAAGGTCGCCTTTCCGTTGGCATTCAATGCCGCAAACACCTCTGTTATATAAACCATAGATAGGCATAATCAGGCATACCCATCATCTTTTCGTAACCCTTCGATCCTAACTGCCCAACCTTAATTTTCCTGCCTTTACAGTTAATATGTAGACAAATGTCCTCCAAAATTAGGGAATAATATACGCGTTTGACGAAGTCATCAGGCGTTCGTCCGCCAGGGCACGTGAGGAAGACCATCTAATGTGATTAATAATTATAAAATTGGGTTACCTACCAGTTGACCTCAGTAGAAACTGTCCTATGATTTGTTGTTCAGTGCTTTGAAATCCAGTGCGGCCCGCAGAGGCTGACCTAATGGATTCGCTGGCAGTCCGGCGATTAGTGCGGCATGGGATGAGTACTGTTGTTTATACGTCGACTCAAGCTCCTTTATACTGCATAGCACCCAGCCCATGTGGTTCAAGTGAACTGCTTGGGTTTGTGCTATTCTGGCCATGCGCTCACGGAGCAGAAAGATCGCTCTCTCCATTTTTGCTAAGCGCTAATTGAATGCTGCCTCTAGTCAGTTGAAGTAATTAGACTTACTCAACTCACATTTTCGTTCAAACTCGAGTTCATAAATGGCAGTATCAACTGTTGGTCTGCATTGGTGTGTAGAATGTCAGGTTGGTTGTGGATTGGACATCTGCTAGTAGTCTACACACCTCCTTCTCCTCTCATTCACCTTTTATGAACTTATTCCTCGATTTCACGTTCTTGCGTTCTTGGTCGACTCGCGCCTAGGGCACACGCAAGGCCGTCTCTCCGACTTTCGTTCTTGGTCGTTTCGCATCTGTAGCCGCGGGCGGCTTGGCCCTGGCCTCTAAATAACTCGTAGCCAATCAAACTGCATCAGTTCACTGATTGGCTGCAGACGACAGAGCACACACGGTTTGGTTTCAGGGAATCTCAAAACACAACATAAACTGACCTGCGGAGACCGCTAGTGGTAAGTGCGTGCAGTGCCTCACTAAAAGCTCCTCCTACGTAATCCGTCTTCCCTGACTTCTGATTTGGGAAATTTGTGTGGTGTCAAACCTACAACTTCAACAACAGCATGCAAATTGAAGGATAAAGCACAAAAGTCTGCCTGAATCTGCTTAAGTCAATATCCCCGGTTTTTCTATACGATCATATAATAGATTAATAAAAAGACATATTTCTTCAGAATTTCCTCACATACTGACTCAGGTGATGAGATCATTCTATGGACCCAGTCCACCTCAACTCACGCCTCTGTAATGCTACGAGATCGTTATAAAGACTTCTTTTGGCAGGTTATCAGAAAAATATGTCTTTTCATCACAACATCCGTTACATGGCCACGTGAATAGAACTAATAGATGTGATTCATTTACCTAATTCATATAAATGGGAATTCTCAATTCTCTAATGTCACACCAATAGTAGAGAAAATGCGATTCCCGGGTGGTAAGTCAGAAGGAGGAGCATTCATCGGGAAAGTTATATTGTTTGTCTGACGTTTCGAGTAGTAGTCTTGCCTACCAATCTTCAGAGACCAAAGAGTCGTGCCTGCAGCTTCCATTTTTTGCATTGGTCCTGGCCTGTCAATACTGGCTGTGTGCTGTGTCCCAATTTTATCGTCGCTGTGGCCTTTCCACCGATTGCCTGTTCTGCCGCACCCCACTACGGCTGGTTCAACCCCGGCTGCCGTCACCCCTATGGTGCCGCCAGCCAAATTCATGGTGGAGCATTCCGTCTATGTTAGGGGTTTCCGAAACAGAAGCTAGATCCCTTGCGCCTCGTGCAATAGGATTTGCCTACAGGCCTACCTCAATAATCCGTCAGCAAGTTATACGGACGAAAGACCCCATTCCTAATCCAGAGAGGTCAACTGTCGTCTACCGACTTCAATGCAGCTGCTGGATGTGTAACACTGCTGGATAAACCAGTTGAAAACGACGACCGCGGAGGCACAAGCACCAGTTGGTCGTTCAAAGGTTGCAAATTCATGCTGCGTAGATGGGCACGTCTTCAACTTTGACGCAGCGGAAATTGTGGGCCGAGGTGACAATCACACAGTAAGGCAGATAAAAGAAGCCTGTATGTTAACCGACTGCTCAATTAACCGCCACATTTCTTTACCTGCCCCTATCTGGTTTTAAGAACCTGTCAGGAGACCGTCACGGTATCTAACATCTGGGGGCTAACAACTATCTCCACGGCCAATGACAAAGGGGGTTAGGACAGCCCACGGTGAGACGCTGGCTGATGCGGCACCAAAGGGGTCAGTAGAGGTTGGCAGAAGCCGAGGGTGAATCAAGCCAGAATAGGGGGCGGCGGCCGACGCGATGGGCGGGGTGGTGGCAGCAACTGATAGTTCAACCGTTGTAGTCGAAGGATGTGCACCGTATGCTCCACGGAAGGGTGGTGCCGGGACGATGACTTGCGCATGGATTAGGTTAAAGTAAAAGTAGCCTTGCGCTGCAGATACTGCACTCTCTGCTCCCCTACCTGAGCCCAGTATCGTGACAGAGTAAAGATGACCAAAGACGCGAGAGGGCGCAGGTGGTTGGCGCGGCCGAAACCGCCCCTTGGCGTGCCACTGTACCTGGCTCGGATCTCCCGGAGTGAGAGTGCCAAAAAGGCTACATTAAGAAGGAGCCATTGCAGCCTGACTCTCAGTCCACCAGTCAGCCACTCCACACAAAACACGCATCGGGCTTATCATGTGGTTCGAGTTATCCCGTCAGTTGGCAACTTTTCAAGCCACGGATTTTAGCGCACCGTGATAGTCTCAAGCGTGTTAGTATGTTTATAGTGAGGAAGATGCACTGAGCCGTCGACCTTACTCTCTTCCCTATCCCCACAATAAACCACCGTCCGAACCGGTCAGTTGTCTGATGTGGAAGTGTGTGCAGCTACTGGTGACCTATTCTACGTGAACTACGAACACGATCTGGCCTCAAAAACACATTCCTCAGGAATTCACACAGCAGAGGGTTAAAAGTTCACATCTCATATGTATGATAGTGCTGGACATCACGTTAGGAAGGAGATATCGCAGCCCAACTCTCAGACCACCAATCAGCCACTCCAAACAACACACATTGAACTGACTATGAGGTCCGGCGCTGATCTGCCCGTTATATTTTCGAACTCAGATCACACATGCAGCAGAGAAGCAACATGGAGAAGGAGCCGAGGATCATAGTTGCCTCTCAATCAGCTCTGCAGACTGAGAGCCTTTTTTGTGATGTTGCTTGTGATCATGTGAGTTGTAGAGGCTGATGGGGAGAAATGTAGTGTTTTGGTATAGCCGGTGGTGTTCAACCACAGGTTTTCATGGAGACGCATATGATCTATATAGTCCCATGTGGTGTGTGAATGTGCGTGGGCAGTGCAGACAGTTGAGTCGGATGCGGTGGGTATACGTTGGGGCTCCTAGTACTGATTCGCTGGTCTCTGCAATGGATTCACAACTGACCGACCAGGCCAATGCGTGATTTGCATGTGCGATGACGATGAGGACAGGATAGCTCGGGAGATACTGAGTCTGGGGGCTGTGCTGCTGGTACTGGTAGTCACGCTCATTGGAGTACTATGGAAAGTGTTGATGGGTGCGCAAGATCTGTTGGCATCGAGGTGGATTCCGCTTACATGGATGCGCACGTGACCGAGCAGACCCATGCGATCGGTGAAGGCGCGTGGGCAGTGAGGACAAAGGAGGCGGCGGTCTCTGGTGTGTGTTGGGGCTCCAGACACTAGCTCGCCAGTCTCCATGCGATGGATTTACAAGTGCCTGACCAGGTCGATGTGTGAGGTGAATGTGCGATCGCAATGAGAACAGGTTAGTACCGAGTCCCCATCGCTGGTACTGGGAGTGGTGGTGGTGATGGAGGTAGCCGGTGGCAGGTAGTCGGATGTGGCTACTGAGGTGGTGGGTGGGCGTGGGCTAAACGTAGCAAATGGAATTCGGGCTTGACAGGCTACTACAACTGGTTATTTTTAAAGGGACCCCTATGAAGGAATGTTCCATTATCATGGACCTAGGTCTAAGCTACACAAATAATTTAGATCTCTCTCTCCTCATACCGATAGAAAAACGGCCAAAGCTGACCAGATTTTTGGCTTTATTTCTGTTAATTTCAATCTTTCTGAAACGAAATTTAAACCATTTCGAATGTTTTTCATTCACATTATTAGTAATTGCTTCCCACTCTTTGGTTTATACACCAAATCAAGCCGTTCTGAAATTGAAAAGACCCAATGATATTATAATTAGAGACGCTTGCCTCTGACAATTTCAACTACCTCCTACTCGAATGTGTGCCAGCTAACTAACCTAAAATTACTATGGGTTCGGAGACTGGAAGCTGGCTTCTGCCTCCTTTTCCGCCTTCAAATAGTTCAAATATTCCTCGAATTTCAGCCCTCACCCCTATTTTTCGTCCGTACAACCTACGTAGTTCTTCAATGATTATAACTCCTCTTATATCTTCTACTACCAAACTTTCTCCAGTGTTTGCTTTCAGGTTTTGCATTCTTTTGAATAACCCACCAATCAATAAAGGGTTATCAAATAACCTCTCTGCTTTCAGGAAACAGTGTGCATCTATCTTTATACTGATTCGATTAACCTTATATTTTCATCATCCTTTCTGAGCAAATTTCTCCATGACCTAGAGGAAAGACAGTCGGGAATTTAGAAAAGGTCTCCAAATTATGTCTTCCATGCATCGTCTTCCCCACGAAGTAATATGTCTTCACATGTCTTCAGTATGGTAGGCCCTTTATGTACGCTGACGATTTAAATGTTGCCTATCGAAATAAACCGGTTGATCGCAACATCGTGATTGAGCTCTTGAAAGAAGATCTTTAGGCCTTCGCTCTGTGGTGTCGCACATGGCGCCTCTCACTTTCTTGGCAAACGTGCTCCGTTATGGTTATTGGCGATAACCATCAGCCCCACCTAAGCATAGATGGTCACGACCTAAATGTGCCCGGAGTTATAAAGGATCTGGGCATATCATATTCTAGTAGTCTTAATCTGTCAGAGCACTGCGCCCTGATTGTCTCGAAAGCACGCCAAACTACTGGGTTTATTCTAAGAAATTTTAAAACCGTCAACATTAGAATCAGCCTCTAGAAAATGTATGTCAGGCCTAGTCTGGAATACTGCTCGTTTCTATTTAGCCTTCTGCACGCTAGTGAACGAAAGAAGATAGAATCAGTCCAGCACTTCTTTACAAAAAGAGTTTTCTATTCAGAATACCGAAACTTGTCCTACCAACAACGCTGTGAGCTTACAAGCCTTGACCCGCTGTGGCTTCGCAGATAACAGAAGGGACTATTTTTACTGTTTAAACTTTTAAACAGTCGTAAATTTAACCCCCTTACATCTCTGAGGCACCTCGACCACTCTCGGCGCACCAGTCATCGAGATGTATTTTTATTTCTTCCTTTAGCCCGCACAGTTAGATACCGATAGTTTTTTTCGGTGAACGCTATAGCAATCTGGAATTAGCTACCAAGAAGTATCAAAATTCAGCAAAGCTATCCCTTGTTTACGCGAGCTTTCACTAGTTTTCTACATTCAGGACACCTTCCAAAACTTTTGGGTGCTGACTCTGTGGAAGCTCTTTTCGGTTCTGGTAGCGTTTGCGGACTCTGAATTCTGTGCCGGACTTCATGCTGAGGGCAATATTGCTGGCTCTGCAGACCTCAAACGGCTTATTTCTCAGTCGACAGCGAACAGCCACTCGCCGACATACCTGTTGGTGCAGAATACTGGATCTGTAATACTGAATGGAGAAGTTCATTTTTCGGGCACCTGTATTAACGCATCCCTGTCCTGAACTTTAATTACTCAATAAGCTGCAGTTTTTTCTCCTGATAACACCTGAAACAACGATCAGGGGTTTTTTTTACTGTCAGCTTGACCCTCTACTGTATATATTTTTTGACCTTGCCTGTAAACTGGCAATAAATAAATAAAAAAAATAACCCATCACACAGTAAAATGATCATCAACCAATTGCGTCATATTTGCGCGGTCAATGTAAAACTTCTCCGTTTCGTTTGCTGATAACCATCATCAGAATTCTAATCCGACTACTGATATGTGCAGGCCTCACATGCACCGTCAATGCTCATGTGAAAAAAAACACCCGTGAGTGCATTATGTTGACGTCTTCTTACTCAATTACCAGATCTCCCATTATTCTTTCGTACTGCACTCAGAAGCAAACTACCATGCTGCTTCATATTCCCTTGCGAAGCATTTTATTCCTTCCGCACGTTTTTTAAAAAAAGAGATATTTGTGGTCATTTTTCGTCTCTTCTTGATTTCAACCCTCATTTTGAGATATGGACGATCCCGTTAGTTCTCTCTGTCTTCGCAGCTCTCCACTTTTTAACCATCTGCAAACTGCTATAACCTCAACCACCATCGCCTCTGCGGCGCCTTAGGGCGATGGTGTTTGCAGAATTAACATTCTCCCCAGTGTCGACCCTAAACGGGATAAAGACGATCGTGTCGGGTCCTCTATCGTTGGTCTCAGCAAGCAGCTATGAGAGTATCAATTTCGCAACAATTGCACCTCAACCATGACCTTCGTGACCTCTGCTGTCCTTTTCTTATTTGATCCTATGCGTACTGATGATGCCCGCGAAGGTTTCCTCTGTCTAGAATCCTTGACGTTTACGCTTATAGCTAGTCGATACGCATTGTGGTTACAGCTGTGGTGGTGAAAGGGAGCGCCTGTCATTGAATGATTTACCCATGATTAGACGCGGTTTGAACCCCAATAGGCTCTCATCAGCATACCAGTCCTACCTTACGCGGATTTTTTCCTCAAAGAGCGACAGGTTTTTCTCCTTAAAACCCACAAACCCCATTCAACATATACCTTTTCCATAAAATGCCCAAGCAGTTTTTGCTCACTGTCTGCTATTTTTATTTATTTATTTTTGACCACAAGGATTTGTGGCATTTGTCATCACCGTGAAGCTGATCTACTATTCATTGGCTAACTTTACGTGGTTGCACATTTGTTTTATTTTTTATAATGACTGCCCATACAGGTACTAAAATAAAACATGTATCTTCTATCTATCTGTCTATCTACCTATCTATCTATGGCTTTCGACAAAACCGTTCATGCATTACTAGAAACCCTTTTTCAGGATAGCAGTTGTCCGTTCGTCAAATAAAGACAAATACATCGATGTTGCTTACACTGACTTAAAAAGCCGTTAATAGTGTTGTGCAACATTAGCTACTATGCAAGGTTCTAGAATTCGGGATAAGGGAGAAGTTGCTTAATTTGAAAAGGGACTTGATAATCGGGCGATCACTCGAATTCAATACCATTGCCTGTTTTATTCGGGTACATCAGAGTTCCGAGCATGGGACATTGCTATTTATTAATTTATGTCCAAGATTGAATGAATGGACTGGCCTGCAATTGAGCCATGTTTGTAGAGGACATGAAGTTATGGCGAGCGATAGATGTAAGAACAACAAACAGACCCTACATAAAGCAATCAACCACTTAAACTAATGGTCCGATAAACATTTGTTGAGGTTTTACCATGATAAGTATTTAGTACTGCCGCCCAAAATCGAAGAAGGAGGGGACCCATAAAGATTATTCGCAATACTGCCTTACCGAAAGGTGCCTGTCAAATGTAACTGAAAAAAGGACTTTGCACTCACCAGTTAGTCATCATTGAAGTCCTCCCCTCATTTCCCCTGGGTAGCCGAATGGCAACTGACGTGTTGTTCGCCCTTAAAAGAACTTTCATCGATAAACATAAGGATAGGAGAGAGGAGAGGCAGAGGGGCACTTAAAATTTACAAACGCAACAGAAAGTTTAGTTGTCACAAAATTAAAGTGCTTGTAAACAAATGCCCAAAGCCTTTTTTCAAAACTTGATGAGTTAAAAAATTTGCCTTGCCGAAGTTCCTCCGGATTTGATAGCAGCAACCAAAACCTGGATGTCGGGCAGTATTCGAGATAGTGAAATAACATTGTCTGGATAACAAATATATCGGAGGGACAAGGAAAACCAACAGGGTGGCGGAATAATTGTGTTTGTGAAAGAGGTGCTTATAGTGTCCGACAAGGTAAGCAAGTTTGCATGTAGTACGGAAGCCATATGGTTGACCCTAAATGCTCTTGGCTCTCCACGCCTGGATGTCTCCACTGTCTAAAGGCCACCTTTCATAGGCAGAGTCACAGACATCCACCTGTTGGAAAAATTATAAAAGTTCTCCAGTCGACCTTATGTCATGGATATGGGTGAATTCAACGCACCAGGAATTAAGTGGAGCACTGTCCAATGATCATGTCCAAAATTGACTTTTGATTATGTTTTTCTGCATAAGACCTTGAAAGTACTCCTCACACAACATATCCTCTTCCCCACCAGAACATGTGAAAGACAAAGGACTAGCTGTCTCAACCTGGTTTTTACGAAAACATGAGGCAGCATTGACGAGATTATTTAAATGCCTCCACTCGGTTGAAGTGATCATGTGGTGCTTATGTGGGACTACTTATTCTCCTTATTCTCCGCTGCGCCTGCTATAGAGGAAAAATGGCGTAACGTTTGGCGACGAAATATTCATCAGATGCGAGGAGAATTACCAGACCATAATGCTTTCGAGCACTGTAAACGAAGATAGGGAGTTCTTCCGGAATGCTCTTCTGCAACTCATGAACAAACATTGCCCACTAACGAGTGTCCATCGGAGCAAGCATCCTTGCTGGCTAGAGAGCAACCTGAAAAAGGAACTAAACAGGAAGCACAAATTGTGGAGAAAATACTGCGAGTCTAATCAAGTCACATATTTTTACAAGTATAAAAACAGATAAACAAAATGAAAATCCTTATCCTTCAAACGCAACGAGAATTCAAGAAAATGTTGCTGCAAAACGCAACTTAGAATCCAGAGTTTGTCTACAGTTTCATCCGCAGATGTACAAGGAATACCCACCAAATACCGATGACTAAGACTGCCGTGGGCATCGAAATTTCTGAAAACAGGGATCCCTATTGGTTACCCTCTTTCCTAACTAGAGACTGTTTAACGACTACACCGAGCCCCGTAGACGCAGCATCATCTTCCTTATTAGATGTGATGGCTGCGGTGCTGTGCATACCCTCATGTTCCGTCGTTAGGGACAGCTTCTCTTCAGGTAAAATGTGAGGAAGTTTCTTCAACTTCTCTATTTCCATCTTCAGCCTCTGCATATACTTTTCTATCTCGGAAAATGTTAGAAGAAGTATAAAGCATGTCACACACGCTTCGGCCTCGCAATAGACATCAGAAAAATTTATCAAACTCATGGCCCGTTTGTCGGGAGGTTACTTTAAGGGATCATGTCCGGAAATGAAGCCATTCGTGTTATGAGTAGTTTTTTCCATAATTCAAATTTAAATCAACGAGATTTTCGTGCGGCGATAGCTAAGTGGTATCAAAGTTTTTCCCCGCAAACTGGTGCCCTGGTTCGGACTTCGGCGATGCCACGTTTTTTGGACGATTCCCGAAGGGTACATTTATGAATTCCATGATAGATGGCAAAAGTTATAAAGAATGTTAAAAAAATGGGAAGAAGTTTTTAGCGGGAGCAACTTTATAAATCAAATATTGAAATGACTTAGCTCTTTGTAGACTTGAAATCTCGTAGAGCTGCTGGCGAGAAGTGCACAGCAAGAAGAATATCGGATGTTTCCACTGCTGTCCTGCAGTAGTCTTATGAGGTTGAAAAGGATGTCAAATAGAAGCCAAAGCTTAAAATATAAAGTTCATAAGAGTGACCAGAAGACTAAAATCTCAAAAAGGAAAAAATTCCTCGCAAGTTTACTTTTTCTGTCAGAATGATGAAACCATGGCATGCCCTCCCTGAAGACTTAACGATGTCACAATCACTGGAAAGCTTTAAAAGACAAATTGACGAAGATAAACTACAGCTCAACTTAACTCGGTTGGAGGAGTGGTTGAATCATTGGCTTTTGCGGTTTAACGTCGATAATCGTACAAAAATTCGCTTAGGCAACCCATCCGGATCTGCCGAAAGAAGTGCTACTTTCTCAATAGTGAAGCCTTACACGACGTGGAAACCCAAAAGGACCTTGGTGTACTGATGACCACCACCTTAAAACCAAACTCTCACTGCTCGAAAGTGGTGAAGAGCGCAATTGCTGTGTTGCTTGCCACCAGACGAGCTTTTTTGGATTTCGATGAACATCTCTTCACTAAGACTTTTGGAAAATTCGTTAGACCGCAGTTGGAAAATTCTGTACAAGCCAGGAGCCCCTGGACAGTTCACGATCAGAACTGCCTTGAAAGAGTATAGAGAAGATCCACCAAAATGGTTAGGTGTCAAAGCTCCTTGCAATATCCAACCGCTCAACGAATCTTAATCTGTTCCCTTTGAGTTTTAAGCAAATGCGTGGTGAACTCCTGCAGACATTCCGCATTTTGAAGGAATTGGATTGTTGCCTGGAATTCTCGGACTTCTTTGAATTTGCTGTCACAACCCAGTTCCGAGGTCACACATTGAAACTGCGCATCCAGCAGTTGAGATTAAATGTGCACAAGTTCTCCTTCTCTGTCAAAGTTGTATTTTTATTTCTTCCTTTGGCACGCACAGTTAGATACCGACAGTTTTTTTCGGTAAACGCTATAGCAATCTGGAATAAGTTACCTAGAAGTATCAAAATTCAACAAAGCTATCCCTTGTTTACGCGAACTGTCACTAGTTTTCTACATTCAGGACACCTTCCAAAACTTTTGGGTGCTGACTCTGTTGAAGCTCTCTTCGGTTCTGATGGCGTTCATGGACTCTGAATCCTGTGCCGGTCTTCATGCTGAGGGCAATATTACTGGCTCTCCAGACCTCAATCGGCTTATTTCTCAGTCGACAGCGAACAGCCGCTCGCCGAAAATACCTGCTGGTGCAGAATATCGGATCCGTAACACTGAATGGAGAGGTTCTTCACCGGGCACCTGTGTTAACGCGTCCCTGTCCAGAACTTTAATTACTCAATAAGCTGCAGTTTTTTCTCCTGAAAACACCTGAAACAACGATCAGGAGTTTTTTTCACTGTCAGCTTGACCCTCTACTGTATATATATACATTTTTTGACCTTGCCTGTAAACTGGCAATAAATAAATAAAATAAAATAAAATAAAGTGATAAGGAATTTTTCTGAACCCTCGAGAGTCACGCACGACTTGTCTTATATTAATAATAATAATAAAAGTTGTATTTAATGCCAGTTTACAGGCATTGTCAGATGAAATATTCAGTAAGTAGAGGCTGGCAGTGAAAAAACTCCTGATTATATATAATTATAAGTGTTTTACCTATCTTTATGTCATTCAGGAGAAAAAACTGCCGCCTGTATGGATGATAGCAATTCAGATCAGGGAAGGGCTAACAAAATTGCAGTCTGTATGCAGTCTCTCTGTCTTTGCTAGGAACCGGGATTCTGCCCCAGGCAAGGAATCATCCGTGTAGGGTTGCTAACTGTCTGCCGAAGAAGTCAACGGGTGCAGGCTGCAGAGACGGTGCCGTATCCCTCAAGGTAACACGTGGGATCGGGTTCAGATGCCGCGCACTCCGTCGAACAGGAAAACAGATTCTACCGTGTCGGTTCCCAGAATTCTTGGAAACTGTTCTGAATGCAAAAACCTAGTAAAATGTATCTTAAATAAAGAATAACTCCGCTGGATTTTTATATTATGGGGAAGTTTATTCCAAATGGCCATGGCGTTTACCGAAAAGAACCATCGATACTTAACTGTGCGAACTAATGGAAGAAATAAAATGACATTGCGATGACTGCTGTGCCGAGGATGGTCAAGCTGCCTCACAGTGATAAGGGGATTAAATGTACGACTATTCAAAAGCTTAAACAGCAAAAAGAGTCCCTTCTGCACTCGGCGAAACCATAAGGGACCAATGTTAACAAGCCCACAGCGTTCTTGATACGACAGATTACGGTGCTCCAACGATAAAATTCTTTTCGTAAAGAAGTGCTGGACCGATTCTATTTTCTTCCGTTCGCTAGCGTGCAGAAGGCTAAATAGAAATGAGTAGTATCCCAGGCCAGGTCTAACGTACATTTTATAAAGGCGGAGTCTAATATCAATAGTTTTAAAATTTCGGAGGATAAACCCGGCAGTTCTGCGTGCTTTGGAGACAATCAGGGCGCAATGCTCTGAAAGATTGAGCCCGTTGGAATATGATATGCCCAGGTCGTTAACAACGCCTTTGGTCGCCTTTGAACTTTTGCAACCCATACGGTTTCGTTTTATAGCGCACTTAATTTTTTACATTGCAAATAGTATACTCAAAGTCCCATGCCTATTTCATTCAATGAATTGAAATGAATTTTAAAAAAAATATGTTACCAAAATGAGCCAGAGTAATGAAGAATTTAACTTAACCCTCGAGACTCACACACAACTTGTCATATTATATGATTGCCTTTGAAGTTTTGAAATTTACATTGTTGCTCTGCATACGATGCTTAATTTGACGTGAGAAAAAGTGTGCTCAAAGGCCCATGCCTCTTTCTCTCAATAAATTGAATTGAATTTAAAACTTAAACGCTCTCGAGCAGCAATGGCGGCCGAAATAAATAAAGCTTTGTTCTCAGAATACCCTATATGCTTGCGAGGATGGTCTTGCCGTTCCGAGCTTGTGCGTCTGTAAATTCCCACCTCTGGCTACATTTTAAAAGGAATTTGTCTGAAAAAATTCCAAGTTCTACAAAATTCATTCACGAGAGTTACCTAAGTACGGACTATTTTCAAAAGAGTCTGCCTCATCTCAGAGTCCCTGAGCTGTCCAAAACCCTCGAACGATATTTGCTTTCACAGGTACATTATCGGACATGCTGTAATTACGGACGTTTTAGAAAGCAATTTGCTCTGCCGAGCAGTATTTGTGCACTAAAAGTTGACTGACGACTTCATGGAAGGTGCCGGTCCCCAGCTGCAAACATCCTTAGTCAACTACGATAAGCAGCTTCCGGAGTCGAACTACGTTTCCAAAATTTGGTTTGATATGTACTTAAAAGATCGTCGACCTCTTGTTCTTACGCATAATCCCGCTTTGGTATTTAAGGATTCTGCAATTGGGGCAGACTACAATAAGGTGAATTCAGCCGTGGCTTGCAGAATTAACTGTTTAGTATGAGGTTTGGCATGATTTATATTCTTACTGAAATATTTTTAGCGTCTTTATTTTCCACAGACTTGTCCGTTTTCATTAGCTTTTGTCAATGCTCAGGTTGTTTTTTTCGAATTGCAGTATTTTACGAAAATTTTAATTAGCTGTTTCTTAAGCCGTTTTGCCGAACTAACTGTACTCATTGGCATACATCTGGTATGCCACAAAGATATAGCATGCTTTACATACCGAAGAGTCTTTAAAAATTCTGTTTCGGTCCTCAATTGCTTAGTTTGCATAATTTGACACAAAATAAGATTAGGTGCAGAAAAGGAAAGTTAGTTTGGTCAAGCATGCTTAGGTAAACTTTATGCTTGTATACGTCTATCTAGTTCGGCGCATCAAGACCCGGAGTTTTATGGGGTCTTTTGTAACTGACGAGGTTTTTTCGGCCTGTTGGGCGTGCTCGTTTGGCATTACGTTTAGGACTCCAATCCAAGGTGCTAGCAGGTGCTCGAATGTAAGTTAGAAATAGGTATTTTAGAAGGCATACTTATAAAGACCAGTGGGTTTGGCTAGTGAGCACTTTTTACTTGGTTGTTACGAGAATCCAGTTCTGCTCGAATACAAGCCGGGAAAAACCTGGGATTTGAACCCAGATCCCGTCTGTAACCTAGCATTCCATTTTAACGCTCCGCCATTGGATTCACATACTCGCACCCTATATACTGTTATCAGAAATGTTCACAACCACGCGAAAGCGATGCTACACCAACACAATGCTCTAGGATATTTGTACAGGTAAGTGTCTTCCTGCAGCAAGATCGGCGCGGCACCGCTTCTACGTGTCTTTGCATATCCTCGGTTGCAATCCACAAGGCGTGGTTCCGTGACTAAGTGATGAGGTGTTCGATTTTATGCCCAGTAATCACTTAATTCACCAGCGTGCCTTACTGACGGTGTCTTCCAAGAATGATTATGTCCCGCATTTTTAGAAAATTTCTCTTCTAATAGATTTGCAAATATAAACATTGCGTGTTTTTTCATTTGAAACTTGTATTAATTACGGTTGTGATAATGCCTAAACCAGCCCTCTTTAACGACGTCACAGTCTGTACTTATCCAGACGTGAAGATCCGCGACAGCGGATCTGGACATCTCAATCTATTATCTTCTCCAACAATGGAGCCTGAATACCGAATACTAGCAAGACTGATCTCGTCAATTGGATGACATAGAACATGCCCAAACCACCTCAGTCATATTTCTTGAATAGACTAGTATACCCTTGCGATGTTATCACAGTGATTGCGCACTGTATCGTTTGAGAGAAAGTCCGTGTGCTTCACCCAAAGAACGATCTTCAGGCAGCGGTGGTCAAATGCCTCCAGTTTTCGATATTTTCCACGTTCACAGGCCAACATTTACAGCTGTAGAGAAGGAAGGACCGGAAGTTTGCACAGTAAACGCGAATGTTCCTGGTGATGGGGATGTCACATCGGGTTCAGAGACCATTTTTAGGGCTTCATAAAGCCCTGCGAACATCGTCAATATTAGAGACAATGTCGTTCTTGCTCTATCCATTCGGCAGCAGACTCACCCCATAGTATCTTCAAGTTGATGGGTTCGGGTGCAAACTCAAAACCGTTAACTTTGTGTTAGGCCTTCCAGAGGATGGCCTATTTTAATAGATTAGGCGACAGTGTACAATTATATCAAACGGCAGGTGAGGCATCAAACAGCTGACAGAAATTGTTTTAAACCAGAAATCGCACACTGAACGCATGGTGATCATGACGGTTATTTTGGGTAGCATATAATCTAGTTCCATTATCGGCAACGATGTACCGAGTCGAACGCAAGGGTGAAGTTCAAAATGCAGACAATTTTTCGACTGTTGGTACCTATGACGGAATTCGAGAATGCGTCTCGATGCAAATGTCTAGTCGTCACATTCACACCCTACACAAAATTCTGCTTGTTTATCCGCATTTTAGATTCATGCACAGTCTGGAATCAAATAAGATAGACAAAAACCAAGACATTCACAGCAACGTCGATACGGCTTACACCGCTCGATTTCGCACGTCGTAAAAGCACAGGTACAAGGATACCCGAGCCCTACTCATCAGTAACATCAGCTCCCCACACTTTCAACTATCTCATGTGACAAGGGGACCAAAACTTGTAGCTAGCCGTGGGAATGGCGTTCTTTTCGAGTGTCTTGCTTTCACGTGGCCTTTGTATTGTATCGGGGACTTCTCCTTTAGAAAAAAAAGATTGCATAGTACTGCGTAAGTTTGCGAGGGATAGAACTGCGCTGCATCGGATTGTGAGGGCGTGATAGGTTGATTATAGGAATTGAAAAGCTGCTCACGATATTGCCCAAACATGACCAGCTTGTTAGCAGTAATGGCGCTTCTCCCGTTGAAAACAGTCATGGAGGGTTGACGTACCAATAACTAGGTGGCTAATTTGATAATTTTCGATTTTCACCAACGTCTGAAGCGCGATCTATGGAGATTTTTCTGTATAATATTTCTTTTGGTCATCCTACACCGACATTTCCGTCATTTTTTGGAGCTGGCGGAAGAAATCATTGTTGCTGGTTTTGAATCGAGCTGCCTGAGCAAACAGCTCCAAGGTTGTTTCGATGGTCCAATAACTGCGACGCCACTGACTGTATCCAAGAATTTTGTCAGCTGCTCCATAAGCTGATGACTTCAATAATAACCACTGGCTGCTGCCGTCTTCGTTGGCTCGGGTCATGAAGCAGGACTGCATTTACCTTTTCAGGGTCTCGATGTTGCTGGGTTGTCGATGTTTTCCGACATAAAGACTTTATGTATGTTAAAGTCTGGCTGCGTGTGTAAGGTGAATTTTGAAGTGTGCGACAACGGAAATATGGTCTGAATCATGGGCGTTATCACTTTCGGCAGCACTTATCGATCTACTATCGTAAACCCAACTGTGCAACCTTGAACTGCGTAGTATATAGTCAAAATTCATTGGAACTGAAAGCATTTTGCCCAGATTTCATATATATTTAGGAAGTAAACCTGAAAATTCGTATCGTATAGTCTTAACTCTAATTTTTTCGCACTTATATCTGACAAATTAATCCATCTTTAATCAAATGAACAAAAACATATCAACATAATATCAGTAATTATAACTCTATTAATATCAAACCCACGCTTAACGTTTAGCTTTTCTAACGCTGTATATTTGGCTTTCATCAATCTCTTTATGTGATCTACAGACGTTGCTCAACACTGGATTAAATTTCAAATATTTAACAATTTAAGTTTTAATTTACGCTATGCATTTGGTTCCTTTACAGCCTACTATCCGTGCTACCAATATGGTATGCAGTTCCCTCCGATTTCTGGATGCATACCGTGCCGGAAAACTTAAACCCGAAGTTTACCATTTAAATCCCCGCAAATCAGATACTTCAACCTTTGAACGTTTCATTGGACTGCTGCCTCACTCTATTGCTACCTACGGTGCTTACATATTTAAGGTGCGTTTTCCTGCCAACTTGCCTTATCATTTAAACGAATGAAATGAAACTTAAATGGTGCAATTCAATTCGTCCAGTTGGATACCTTTCACACATTCAGCAAACCGCAATGCATGTTTTCATGACCGTGAGGTTTGATGAAGTCGTCATTTTATATTCTTTAACGTCACCTAAAATACTCTGAAATATTTTTGGCGTTGATTCGCCAGACATACAACGCAAGCAACAAAGAAATCAGATTAAGGCATTTTAAGCATGAGTTCCCATTTGCCTACGCAGGAAGTACTACTTGCACTCCAACCTCCATCACCAAAATTACTCCAAAGTCGTGGTATGAAACCGAAATAAAAGAGAAGACAAGAAGAAAACCTTTTTTCCTCCTAGTTTCCTATACATATTAATGTTAAAGGCATTTTTAAATTCTTCGCTGACTACTTTTACTGTAAGTGTAATGCTCCAAATCATGTAGCAGATATAAATAATATACATTTTTCAAGCTAATTGACGTTAGATCCCCCTTATACACATGTTTCAGTTAGACGGGTTCAAAATATCTCTGCCATTTAAAGGCCTGCTTTCCATGTTAACATCAAGCTCTGCATTTCATAGATACTCTATCTTATTCCTTATTTTGTACTTCAAATGCGACAAAAAATAGCTTGATCCTGCACATATTATTCGCACAATAAATGCAACTGATGTCACGGTGGCAGCATTTTAAGGTTGAATGCTTCAGTCGCAAACATTTTGGGCCATTTATAAGCAAATTTAACCGGCTCCTCCCTATCTCGTTTGTCTTCCTTCGGCACCATTGCACTCCCATCACAAATCAGTAAGTCTGTTACCGATGGGCCTGATGTTTTAAATAGAATCATGTAAGCAAAGGACATTCGGACACATTTGAAACATGTTTATAAAATGTGTGCAACTTATATTCTTGTCGGAAGGAAAGGTTGCATGATCTGAGGGTTGCACAACATGAGCGAGGGTTCCCGACACAAACGACTTTGCATAAGAATTGAAAAGCATCGGGAATCAATAAAATAAGTATTAATATTTCCAAGTGGGTTTTTAGGCACTTGATATGCCCTCAATGGAGGCCCGTATGACCAAATGTTTTGCTCGACCATGCTCTATACTAAGCAATATCAAAATCGGGGATTTCCCCGACGCTTCTTATGCTGTAGCCCTCTTTGCATGCCTAACGGTAAGAGCAACGTGGTCTATGGATAGGTATAGCTGAGTTTCGGTCTGCGAAATACTATTTACAACGATTTTAGTAATCTATGCTGATTTCCCCACCTGTTCTATCAGTCGCTTATTCTCATGGCTTTTATGCCCTATAAAATATTGTTACTTACTAAAGACTAAGTAGATGCTTATGTTCGTTGACAAACGCCCACCAATCGCTTACGGAAATTACTCGTCCCGTTCTGCCTTGCGGCTCACTCTCGAGCCCCGCCAGCAGCCGCTCGGTGGCTAGCAGTAGTAAAGGCAGATAAACACTGCGTCGGACTTCTGATCAACAGGTAACAGGTTCGAGCCTCGGGTGGTGCACCACCGGGGGTTGGGTAGGACTGTCCGATGTCGGTTAATGAGCCAGAAATGGCCATTCCAGTCTCCCTCTCTTTGTTGGCATTCTTCCGATGCTTGTATTTTCATATCGCTGTCGTCTAATTGTTATTTTTATTGACTTTTCTAGGCCTTCCCTTTGGACATGAGTCAATTTGACAATCTCTTTAATTCCACCCGCATTGCGGCACCCGAACAGGACGAACTTCGCAAATTTCCAGAAAGTCGCCACTTGGCAGTAATCAGCAAAGGGGATATTTTCATCTTCGATATCATTGATGAAAAGGTTGGTTGTATGGTGTCTTTAAAACTGATGATTCGTAAAGAAAATAAATAATGCAGCTCAAAATCCTGTAGTCGTTCCCCCAAAAGAAGATGAACTGAAGATAAAAGTGTGCACTCTGTAATCAGTGATTTAACGCCAACCGGTAATGTAGACGATGTAAGGATGACCTTTGTTGTCCGTATATCTTTCTGCCCGTGCTTCAGCGCATCTGGAAATATGTACGTTGATTGCGATTAACTTGACACCTACAGAGCGTTGAACAGTGATGGCGATCTGCCCAGTTATGGCGCTCGGCTCTAAGGCCATTTGTAGGCTATTAATATGGGTGATTATGTCCGCGAGAAAAAAACTCTTCTTAAGTTTTGATATTGAAGTGAATATAAATGCGGTCAAAGGTCCGCAGGTGGCTTGAACCTGCCTATGCGGCGTTCCACATTTTCTCTTGATGTATTCGATTTTGACAACTCTCCTCAGCTGTTAGAGCGAAGTATAACTCTTTTGGGAGGCATGAATAGCAGATAGTTTGGAAACCTTTGTAAAGAATAAATGCTAGTGTAATTCGACGATTAATCCTGATGGCAGGACACAAACAAACCTTTTCCTTTATGCTCACTGACCCATTAGAACCGAATTCAAACCTCGCTTTGGGTTCTCATTAACTGACGACGACTCATAAGCCTGAATCGACAGTGGGTTACTCTATGCATTACTCCTCAAGAACCCGTCATCTTTATTTTCTGTTTCGCTAATCGGCCAAGGTAGCAAATGTCCTTCGATATCAGCTGACATCCCTGTATATGCAGATAAACATTGCTGACAAAAGCAAGGGAGACTGGAATGGCTATTTCTGGTTCATTTGTCGTCCTCAGTCAACAATACCCAACCCCAGTCGGTGCATCACCCGAGGCTCGAACCCGCGACCTCTTGATTAGAAATCCAACACGCTAACCCACTATACCACTGTCCCATTGTCTCGCCGGCTTTAGATCGGGAATACTAATTTTGTTTAATGAACGCTCACTGATCAGTTACGGGACTCAGTGGTCCCGTTCTGCCTTGGAGCTCACTCGAGCCCCAGCAGCACCGCACGGCGTCTAGTACGAGAGCAGTTAGTGCAAGAGGGTTAGACTTCGAATCAATAGTCCTCGTGTTCGAGCCTCGGGTGGTGAACCAACCCGGTTTGGGTATGACTGACTGAAGTCGGCTAATCAGCCAGAAACGGCCATTCCGATCTCCTTTGTCTTTGTCGGCTATGTTTATTTGCCTATAATACTATTTGCGGCTGCCGGCTGGAGTCAGTTGTGAGCCCCAAGACATAACGGGATGAATGAGTCCTGTAACAGCTTGTAACAACCAACATCCCTGTCGTAAAGTTGGAGCCTTTCTTCCCTGCTCGTAGTAGTGTATTTCCCGTGGCGGGGAAGACCTTATTTCCTTATTTTACTTTGTTAAATACAATTCTCGTTAGTGCCTGTGTATATTTTAAACGGAAAACGGTCCATATTGTTGCGAAATTTTCCTCCGTCACAACCGACAAGGTGAAAAAGGTCGAGGGTGGAATGAGCCAGATATTAACGGCCTGATTATTTGTCAGTCAGTGTCCAGTAAATTTTCTGCCGGTGGTTACTCCACCTTCCAAACAAGGGATCGCACCTGAGGGTCGTATGGTTTTAGAATTTGCCAGTCTGCTGCGCACTTGTTACAAAGTCACCCTTAACCATCAAATCCTTCACCTGAATTCACTCCACAAAAATGTCGCAGGTCTAAAGGGCATGCGGTAAAAGCAAAGTTACACAGTTGCATTCGATTTCTCCGGACTTATCTCCAACCGCCTACAAGTGCCTTGCTTCTATTTCTCGTTGTTACAATAGCGAAATTTGTGGTACATGCAGTTTTTCCCTTTTTCATATGGTCATTTTGATTCAGTTCAAAACTCTGCGTCGGGTATTCTTTACTCTCCATAAGTCACCATAATCATTATCGAAGGAAGACCAATAAAGGCAAGGAACACTGGGGTAAGAAATGTTGCAAACTTGCCGATACAAGCGAACATTCGAGTTTGAGGTACGTACGCAAATAAGGCGACACCATAACGCACTTGCCTCGAATTTTAGTGAGCGCTTCCATATGTGAACAACTCGGGAGCCGTCGGCCACCGCACAACACTGGGAATCGGAGTTACACAAATACCGGAGGCAACAATCGGGTGCCAATCTGTAAGGCCGCACTGCTACGGTAGCAAATTTTGCAGTCGTTTTCCCGATCCGGTGCAATTGTGAGCAGGGATGGCTGAACATGCGGCAGTGGCAGCAGCATCAGTGGAGAGGAATAACGTCAGTTCCCACGTCATGGCTAATTTGACGTGACCCGCTCACCTCTTTAAGGTTGATGTGATCGCGGTTTCTACTAGAGATGCAAACTGCGTCACCCACCATTCTCCGGCGCAGTTTCCCTCCCCTTCCATATTCTACACAGAGACTGTGTGGGTAGAGTAATTAGCCACACAGAGAGCACCCGACCGAACACTGTTTTCGGTGTCACGGTTGGTGCGTCAATTTACCGAGTAATTAGTACACCGAGAGCCAACACAAGTGATGAGGTTGCGGCACATAACAACTTAGTGGTGGGCCATCAAGTGGTTATCTCACGAAGTGCAAGCATCTGCAACGGGTGCGGTAGCTGTTAATTTTGCAGTGGCGTAGCAACAGCATCCTCTAATAGTTGTCGTTCGTTGTGTATCCGTCACCCTGATGGTGGGTAAATATGAATCTGAAAAGTTAGACAAATCAAATTCTTGTTCCAGTGGTAGTCTGTGATTCTTGTTCCGTGCCGACGCGAATCCGTGCACGTAATTTTGACTGTTGCCGTTGTTTGTAACAAATTGGGAGTCAAATTTGCTCACATCTAAATCTACCTTGCGTGATTCTTATTTAAAATTACTCTGACGTCCGCGATTCAACTAATGTGTCGAAGAGGGCTCAAAGCAAATTGGCTTTGCTCCTATCACCAGACAGCAATTTCCTTGTGTGAGACACCGGTTAGGTCAGCGTGCGTCAACTTTAGTACCACCAGAAACGCGTATTTTTATTTTAAAAACGGCATCACCTCATCGAAAACCGAGCGACTTACAAGTTAGTTGAATGCATCGCAGGTGCACTGTTTGTGTCGCTGAGGGTAAACGAGGTGGTTGCTTCTACCGTTAGCAGAGTTCCTTTGAAACACGAACTAGTTCCTGTTCTAGCGCCCTTCTCACCAATCAGTAAACACCAAAACTCCTGTATATTAGGCTAAAAAAACTGGTCTTGGCAGTTCCTTACACAGGGTCAGATAACGCGTACCAGTTGACACTCGTTCCTCATTCCCACTGACTTATCGCAGTGACCATATGCCACCCGTCCTTTTACTCACCGGCTTCGGATACATGACCGTATGCCTACTTACGGGCACACAACGAAGAATGGCAAAGCCCCCTTTCCCCGCACCGTTTTCTGTTCTCCATTTCTCGAGGAAAGTCTCCGAAGGAATCCGTAATGCCAGTTCCATCTGGACTCTCTTGATAATGGATTTTCTGATTGTTGCCGACCGAAGCATGCCGCAGCCTCCACGGTTTTGCACTTTATAGGGTTGCCACCTAAATCCACGTCAGATTCTTGCCAACCTCGAGTTCATTCAGCATCAACCGGCGCGTACTCAACGCACGCCGAACCGGTCTTCAGGGCTTGGAATAATCACGGCAATGCCACGTGACATGGCTGTCATGGCACGCGACCGTCTTGAATCCCTCGGCAACGGACGCAACTTGGACTTGATCGACTCAGCTCTTTTTGTCCTGGTGCTTTCAGAGGAGACGACCGATCACTTCCCCGGAGTGGTAATTTCTCCACCACCTTTCATTTGCTTGTTGTCCTATATTCTGCCACACTTTGTCCCCACTTGAAACTTGCCAGTCTACGCCACCGCTGGTTAACCAGTCGGTATTTGTCAGATAAAAGGCATCAGAATTCACCTTGCTTCCACAAATTTCCCTGCGTCCCGAAACAGGATTTTGTTACGAGCGCAGGTCCTCCTACAATAACCGCCATTTCGTTCGTCTTTTAAGGGGGCATTTTTCCCTGCGTGAGTTTACTGGCTCATATGTCGAGGATAATATAATTTGAATGACTTGCGCAGCGTTATCATCACCTAATAAGTGCATTAAGAAACAGTCAACATCGCCATATCCCCGGTTTCTGGTACACTGCAGCCGGAAGATCTATACAGGCTGAAACTGGTTACAATTTAGCCCACTCATTTTCCCCAAAAAATTATGATTATATTTCGTAGGTATTGTGAGAACTTCAGTGTCCAGTCAGTGACCGACCTCATGAAGTTAACCGAAATTCTGAAATGCGTTTTGGATAATGAAGGCTTACTTAGTTGGGAATTAGTAAGGGAATTTGGTAGATTTGAATAATTTTTTCGACCCACGTGTGATTAAACTCACGGTTTCCGGTGGGAACCTCTTAGCTCAGGTGGCTAGACCGTTGGCTGTACTGAAGCCCCCCCCCCTTTCTAGCGTGTGTTCGAATCCCACCGTGGCTGCCGAGTTTTTCACAAGTAGGTCAAATGAATTACTTGAGATTCCAATAGTTATTAACTTGCGGCATGATCGCAGAATATTTCAGACACGCCAGGTGGCCGGCCTCTAAATGCATGTCTTTTCGGCCGTCTTTGAATACCACACCCGGTAAAAAATGACTACTTGAGTAATACACATTTTTCTATTTATTTCTGATGCCCTGATAAATTTAAGTATACTATGTAGAAAATATAAGCAAAATATTATTTCGACCCATTTGATAGAAAATCACTCCTTAAAATTGTATATTAAAAGTACGGATATATTTAAGCTTAACCAAATTTTCTAATTCCCGGATAATTTTGAGTTCGATCGGCCGCTGTTTTTGCGTTTAGGGTTTTCAATCCACAAGCTGTATGCTTTGCGTGTAAGGAATTGCGTAAATTCCTCTATGCTATTAAAAAGACACCATAAGTCCCCGTAAAATTTTACAATGAATGTGCACCATGTCTCATTCTTGAGCGAACAGATAGGATACGATTCGAACGGACATTTCAAGTTCTTGAAAGTCTTTTAATGAAAATTTTTAGAACTAGAACTATGTAGATACCATTTGAATACGACGTGGTTGACAATCAAACCAGTAAAAAGAATATTTTAAGGATATTTTCTACAGAAGATGTTTGAGTTTATAACGACATCAAAACTCGCTAGAAAAAAAATGCACACTTCATTTGGTAGTCGCCTTCTCTATATGCATTCATGCCTTCAACCGGGCTGGATGATTTCATGAGTCACCTCGGTTTGGGAGTACTGAACGATTAAAGCATCTCAGCTGACCGACTGTATAGTTGCCCGTCCAACACGGATTGGAGATGCGAATTCGGCTGATCAGTCATAGCTAATATGGTCCTAACTTCTAGGTGGCTGATTATTCCTAGATATGAAACTGCTCATGTTTCGTCTGATGTCATGCTCTTCCCCGAGTTTTACTTGACTTGCGGGGATATTCCTCCTGGTTTAGCAAACTTCCAATGAAGTCGCCTGCTTCCCCTTTCGGCTACTTGTTTGACCCATGCTAGCCGAAACACTTCACTAATTTTCGATATCCGCCCTTTATCACGGCTGGGTAGTCGCATCCGCCCGCGTTACCCCGAGTTATTGAAACGTGCTCACAGCAGAACAGGGTGGGTTCAGGACATAGGAAGCAGCGCCAAATGACCATGGACCGACTTCGCAGGACCATCCTGTAGCACAGGTGGCCTTGCGTTGGATTTCAGGGAGATTAGGGTTAGGATTACGGTTCAGGCGAGGGTTAGGGTTAGAACACGTTAATAGTTACCCTGTCTGGTATGTATCGCAAGCCGTTCGTGGTACTGGA
Organism: Schistocephalus solidus; assembly: GCA_017591395.1. Lineage (NCBI taxonomy): Eukaryota > Metazoa > Platyhelminthes > Cestoda > Diphyllobothriidea > Diphyllobothriidae > Schistocephalus > Schistocephalus solidus. Next base: position 400,597 of record WEDG01002931.1, on the reverse strand, counting down.
GAGATTTCCTCCTTTCCGTGTCTTACCTTTCACCGTCTTAGAACCCACAGGATTTCCTTTGTTTCAGGAGAACCAATTTTTTTCTCAAGTGCTTGTCTATCCCGCACATCCTAACATTATCGTTGTTGCTGTGCGCATCTTTACCTTGTACTGTAGCTCTCGGACATGGTGGCCGGTCCAGCAGACTCCCGGTGGTTTGACAAATCTTTTAGCCTAATTGTAAACCAGAGTGGTACTGCTGGCATAAACTTCGAACACAGCTGGGGCGATGGCGTAGCTGTGCTTCGTTTTTTCAACGAGATCTTCAAAGACACTGAGTTGAAACCGGCAGTGCATCCAGATGTCCTCTCCGGCACTGACTCGTGAGTTTTTCTAAAACCCACATCTCTTTTTTTGACGCTATCACAAATTTTGTCTCTTATCTTAGCCCTTTAAAGAATTCATTGGTGGTATGGCACATGCATCCTTTAAAAAAGAAAACTAAGCATTCTTGGTTTTAGTGACGGCCTAGATCAAATCCTTACAATAAGGGGTTCATTTTACTTACTTATTTGTTCCCTTAATTAATGTAATCTACTGCTTACTTAGAACACCGCGATAGTCGAGGAACCCTCTGTTAGCGAACTTAATCTGTTTTGATGTTGCGGCAAAATTCCCCCTTGATTCCGGTGCCATTTCATCCAAGAGCAGGGTACGTGGTGTCTCTCGTGAAAACGTTGCCGTAGATCTGCAATTTGTTTTCGCGTAGAAATGAGTACTTTGCATGCGTTGAGCTGTGATATTGACTGTCGTGCAGCATAATCTCAAAATATTTAAGTCAAACCAGGATACTGGCATTTGAATGCATTTCTTTCCGGCTCTTTAACAAGTGATTACTTAACTAGTTAGCCTTCTTCCTTGACATTCCTGGCTCTTATAAATATAGATATATTCACTAAAATGCACAAAATACCATCTTTAAATGTAAACTGCGTCTTTTTCAAATTGGGCACTCGAATAAATGGTCACTTTCAGTTTTCCAAAGGTTTGCAATTATGAAATTTCTAACACTGAACTGTCTGTTCAAATATTATCGAATTCCCCGTTTTATTCATGCTGCTAAGGAACTATACAACAAGGTCCACGTTCATTGTTCAATTTCATGAACCCTGTATGACACCTTAATAGACCTAAGGAGTGTATGTTTTTACTTGCACGGAAAGCACACAGTTTGGAGTTTCGGAACCCCAAAAGCAAGTAAAATGGCAGTTGAGGTTGAAAATGGTCTGAGAATTAAAGCCTTTTTAAAACCCAAAGCTACCTTTTCGTCGAGCATACGAGTTTGGGACGACGCGCTACCAAAATAATTGGATGGAATTTGGCAACTGAATCAACCACCTAAGGCAACCAAACCTGATGGCGTCTCACTGTATTTATAGGGGTGACAGCCATTTTGTAACACAGGGTTGATTATACGGGTTTACCTTAACAGTGTACACTGTAGGGAGGACGGGGTGGGGGTCCATAATTGGCTTTAGCGTTCATCGCCGGCATACACACAGGAAGCATCTCTGCAGTCACCAGGGCAAAGGAGGGGAAAGGAGGATAATTGCTGCCAATTGGCGTGTCACTCGTCGAGGGGCGGCGTTTGACAGTTAGCAGCCCTCGCCCGCGTCCACATTGACCTTAATTGACGTCCTGGTTTGCTAGTCCTGTTTGTGTCCTTCTGACTGCATGTCTCCTCGTCTGTCGGGTTAGTGGTTGATGTGGCAGTATTGATGACTGCACGTTAGTCAGCCCCGAATTGTGGCGTGGTTACGTGCATGTCCGTCGTAGGTTCTCCCGTGGTTAGATTCACGTTTGGCCTAATTCCGCGTTTGCTCTTACGTTCGGTGAGCTGCGCCTGGAGGGCTTGGTAGGCTGCCGGAAGGGCGACACAACGGTTGATCGACGTAGTCTCCGGGTGTCAGGCTTCGATTGTTTCCTTGGTTACGCGGTCATTTACTCAACCCAGGATTTCGGCGTTCTGGAAGGTGAACGTGTGCCCAGAGTTTGCACAGTGTTCCGCCACCAGGGACAATGGGTCCATTCTCCTCACTGCCCGCATGTGTTCGGTAACACGGGTCTGCAACCGCTTCCCTGTCTCTCCGACGTAGTTAACTTCACAGGAGGCACATTTGATCCGGTAGACGATGTTTGACGTCTCACCTCGTGGAAGGGGGGCTTTTTGTCTCATAACTAGATTCCGAATGGTTGAATCTGGTCGATGGGCGATTCCGATCCCTAGCGATCTGAGGGGGCAGGAAACTACCTCAGAGATGCCATCAATGTATGGCAGTGCACGCCAGACTTTTGGCTGTTCTGTCACAGGATTTCGTCATGGTTAGGCCAATTTGCTGCGCTCGATAAAGTAACGAAGGTATCCGTTGGCCATGAAAAGGCGCTGAAGTTAACGGAGTTCTGCCCTTTTGTCGTCCGACTTGCTGCAATGTGTTTCTACCCTTCTGTAGAGAGTTTGCACACAGCTGCTTTTGTGGCACAACGGGTGCTTACTTTGGTAACTTAAGATTTGGTGTTTGTTAGTCTCCTTCATATAAACCGCAGTTTTTTTGTGCCCGCTGGATTTTTGATGGACAAGAACGTCCAGGAATGGCAGCTGCTTGTTATTTTCGGCTTCCATTGTGCATTGGATGTCCGTGAAGACGGAATTCAGGACGCTATGGAATTCTCCAATCGTTTCTCGTTTGATGATGTCGAAGGTATTGTCAACGTATCCAGTCCAAAACGTTGGCCTGTAGTTTGCGAAAACCAGAGTTTCAAGCTTTTGGAGAACTGCCTCAGTTATGAAACCTGAGAATTACGGCAAAACGAGATGCCGACCTGGTGGATAAGCTTCGAAATATAAGCCACTCACCTGAGGAAGAGACCGACGCCTTAGTCCACAATCTGTACTCTAAACAGCTGACGCCTGGACAGCTGAAGTTTCCGAGTCACAGACACCGATCCGGTTAACCTTGTAGCCACAGTCGAATAAATTCTCAAACAAACCAGGGAATCCGATGAAACAAACACCTTGTTCGGCAACAGATAACGGCCTTGTTGATGGCGCACAAACCACGTGCAATTATTACAAGAGCGGAGCAGGATGCTCTCAAAAGACTGAGGTAACACGAGTATTGTGATACTTCCAGCTGACAAAGGACGTTCTACAGTTGTTTTGGATAAGACCGACTATATTCAGAAGGCCAACAACCTGCTCGAAGATCGACAGGCGTACATTCGATGCGATGGTGAACCGATGAAGAAGCTGATGACGCAGCTAGACAAAACGCTTGCCGATATGCAGACAAACAAAGTAATAAGTAAGTCGGTAAGACTGGCTATAAAACCATCAGATGCGGCCGCAGCAAGGTTCTACAGATAACCCAAATTACACAATATCGATATTCTCCTCTGTCCAATTGTGTCATTGCGTGGCACACCAAAATTGCAGTCTGGCAAAATGGTTGTTCCGACACCTGAGGTCTCTCATCTCGGGCGCAGCCACAACGGTCACTTCAGCTACTCCGTTCCTGGAACGGCTCAAGGCTAAGCGACTCACCACAGACGAGGTCATGGCGTCATTTGATGTCACCTCTCTCTTCACTTCAATCTCGCAGGACTAAGCGGTCAAAACGTTAAGCGAATTGCGTGAGAGGCAGTACGATGACGTAGGCGAGCCGGTAGAGCGAGGACAGTTTGCTCAACTCTTAAAATTCTGTCTCAAGACGTACTTCATCTTAGAGGGGACCATGTACGAGCAGATCAGAGGGACGCCAATGGGGTCGCCGCTCTCGGGCTTCATTAGTGAGGCAGTTCTCCTAAAGCTTGAAACTCTGGTTTTCGCAAACTGCAGGCCAACGTTTTGGACTGGATACGTTGTTGATACCTTCGACATCATCAAACGAGAAACGATTGGAGAATTCCATAGCGTCCTGAATTCCGTCTTCACGGACATCCAATGCACAATGGAAGCCGAAAGTAACAAGCAGCTGCCATTCCTGGACGTTCTTGTCCATCAAAAATCCAGCGGGCACAAAAAACTGCGGTTTATATGAAGGAGACTAACAAACACCAAATCTTAAGTTACCAAAGTAAGCACTCGTTGTGCTACAAACGCAGCTGTGTGCAAACTCTCTACAGAAGGGTAGAAACACATTGCAGCGAGTCGGACGACAAAAGGGCAGAACTCCGTTAACTTCAGCGCATTTTCATGGCCAACGGATACCTTCGTTACTTTATCGAGCGCAGCAAATTGGCCTAACCATGACGAAATCCTGTGACAGAACAACCAAAAGTCTGGCGTGCACTGCCATACATTGATGGCATCTCTGAGGTAGTTTCCTGCCCCCTCAGATCGCTAGGGATCGGAATCGCCCATCGACCAGATTCAACCATTCGGAATCTAGTTATGAGACCGAAAGCCCCCCTTCCACGAGGTGAGACGTCAAACATCGTCTACCGGATCAAATGTGCCTCCTGTGAAGTTAACTACGTCGGAGAGACAGGGAAGCGGTTGCAGACCCGTGTTACCGAACACGTGCGGGCAGTGAGGAGAATGGACCCATTGTCCCTGGTGGCGGAACACTGTGCAAACTCTGGGCACAAGTGCGCCTTCCAGAACGCCGAAATCCTGGGTTGAGTAAATGACAGCGTAACCAGGGAAACAATCGAAGCCTGACACCCGGAGACTACGTCGATCAACCGTTGTGTCGCCCTTCCGGCAGCCTACCAAGCCCTCCAGGCGCAGCTCACCGAACGTAAGAGCAAACGCGGAATTAGGCCAAACGTGAATCTAACCACGGGAGAACCTACGACGGACATGCACGTAACCACGCCACAATTCGGGGCCGACTAACGTGCAGTCATCAATACTGCCACATCAACCACTAACCCGACAGACGAGGAGACATGCAGTCAGAAGGACACAAACAGGACTAGCAAACCAGGACGTCAAACGCGGGCGAGAGCTGCTAACTGTCAAACGCCGCCCCTCGACGAGTGACACGCCAATTGGCAGCAATTATCCTCCTTTCCCCTCCTTTGCCCTGGTGACTGCAGAGATGCTTCTTGTGTGTATGCCGGCGATGAACGCCAAAGCCAATTATGGACCCCCACCCCGTCTTCCCTACAGTGTACACTGTTAAGGTAAACCCGTATAATCAACCCTGTGTTACAAAATGGCTGTCACCTTCTATAACTACCGTGAGACGCGGTACGATTTTCACCTCCGACGATGGAAGCTTGTATGCTTTTGAAAAGTCAAGACAATACTCCTATAGTTCCTGAGATTGCCTTTTATTCTCATATATATATGTATGAAAAGAAAAACGCTCTTCGGGAAATCGAGTTTTGCTCGTAAATTTTCAAGTTGGTGACACCAATGCGTTGTCAGACGAAATGAACAGGGGTGAAAGTGAGGTGGTCGAACTCGATCAGTTGGCTCGACAGGACAGATAATGACGAACAAACTGTGACGAACTGTATGTCCTGTCGCGCCATCTGATCTAGTTTGACCACCTCAAATTCTCCTCTGTTCAATTCTTCTGACGACGGGTTGGTGTCACCAACTTGAAATTCATGAGTACAACTTGATTTCCCGAAGAAGTTTTTTTTTTTACTTATACTATCTCGGAATATATGTATAAGTATATTGCCTAACTCACGAATTGTCTATATCAGCTTTCGAGGTAGTAGCAGGGCAGGCATTTTAATGTGTTAGTTCTGTTTGTTTTATTAAATTGTTGCACAAACAGATGTTTAGTAATAAAGAGTTTACTTCAGATCAGTTTTTTGATGGATAAAGGGGGCTAAATGGGGCAAAATCTGACGTTTCTTGCTATTTGGGATTTTTCCTACGCCACAGATCAAAACGTTTTGCTTTTGTGCGCAGTAATATGAATGAATATTAATATAAGCCGGAAAAATACGGAATAAATCCCTTCGGAGAACGGAAAATTTTGTTTTGTTTTCACGAAAATCAGGTGAATGCAAGTTTGAGAAATCACATTTTTTCGAAAACATGAGGACATATTTAGTTTAAAAAATCACGTTTTGCAAAGGTATGACGTTTTATACCAAAAACACACTGTAATAAACTTTTGTGTATGTAATATGTTTTACCAAACCGATAGTTTTGGAAGTTAAACGCGCATATATACGAGACGCGATGACACACCGCCACTTTTCGCTGTCACGGCCTGCAAAGCCAATTTCAGTCTGCAGTTGACTATAAATGGATAAGGAAACTTGAAACGTACGGTGCAGAAAATTAGCATTTTATCGAACAATCTTAGTATATATTCGGCCACTCTCTTGTGTGTTTGAAATCTTAGAACCAGGCTGAAAAGTAAGCAAAAATCTCGAAAAATGCTCAAATAGAAAGAGAATAATTACTTCTTTAATTTTAAATATAAATTTTTTCCCTACTTTTCAGTACAGTCGAAAATTTGGTCAACCTTGACTTCCTTTCATTTCCCTTTTTCCTTGACTTCACTTTAGAAAAACGTTAATTACGCAGGCATTTGACAGCAAAACATCTAATTAAAGCACTTTTTTAAATAGGCAACTTATTATAAATAGTTTTTAACTAATTATAGGTATATATTTTTCCGGATTTTGTTGTGGACGTGTTGTGAGTCTGCAAATATATCCCAGACGGTCGTCTGCATTAGGAAGAACGCCCAAAAAGTCGCTTCTTGAGTAAATGCTTCTAAGAAATATATTATTTTGAAGGTTTTACCAAAACACATCGAACGGAATGTACAGTTATGGGCAGTCGACTGAAGACACTGAAAATCGTAAAAAATTTACCCCATTTTCAAATACTATCTGAAACTCATTGTAATAAAAAACCCGAAATAGTTATAGAGAAATTTAACAAAAAGAATAGTTATATTTATATGTACAAAATGGTACGTTTACAATTGCACCTGACGATTATATTTAAATTTATTAGTCAGTGACCTGCCGGTGAACATGTGAGCTTATGAAATATTATCTTTCTGTGACGTCCCCATCGGCGCAATAAAGCGAAAATCTGCTTGCCTTGGTCAAGCGAATCTAAGGCAATGTACAAACGGAATAAAAACTACCAATTATAGTGAAATGGTGTTGGAATATACACTTTAATGTTAGGCTGCTTGGTGACGCCCATTCTTTACGTTGCGCTTAATCTAGAGGAATATGTATGTGTAAAACTCTGAAAAAACACTATTTTCAAAAGTAATTCGGCTTTTTCTGCTTTATTCACTCGTTTAATTGCATGGAGAGGCCTCCTATACATTTAAAACTTCGGTTTACTCAACTAGGTCGATTTGTCACATTTTCGTTATCCGTACCTTTTCTAAAAAAATTAGTATTTCTAGAATATGTAATATTAATTTGTAAACCACAAAAAGCCTTATTTTTCCTAACGATAGGTTCTTTATTGATGTAAAACTTTAGGGGATGCAGCGTGAGAGCAATCCATCAGATTTCATGAGTAACGATATATATATATATATATATGATAGTGTGTGGCTCACCGATCTGCTTAAGGAACATTTATGTTCCGTTGTGCCCTGGAACTCAGACTAGAGTACTCACAGGCAGTCGCATAGCGACGTGTAGCATATGTTGATAATGTGGCTCAATGGTAGAGCGTTCGACTCAAATACCAAAGGTCGCGGGTTCGAATCCCAGGTGTTCCACACTTGGGATTGGGTATGACTGGCTGATGATGGCTAATAAGCCAGAAATGGCCATTCCGGTCTCCCTTGTCTTTGTCGGTTCCATTTCATCATATATATATATATATATACGCAGCTGCCATCTGCGTCTATTTATTTTCTCTCCTTGCATTTACACATAGACCATTGGCGTGGTCAAAAATCCCCTTAAAAACGCAGGCACACTGTGTACTCCGCGTGCTTCTATTCTTTTGTATTCTTCTAGCCTGCCGACTCCCAACGTGCAGCGGCTCGAGTGGCTTGTGGATGATCTGCTTTTTGAGGGTCTAATACTGCCCGCCTGGCAGGACTATGAGGCCCGCCGTGCTGATCTACAAATAAACATCCTGCAACAACTGGAATCCTTCAC